>JAXQQM020092275.1:0-385267 GCA_034641835.2 Pinus albicaulis | reverse complement strand
CTAGTTTATGTGTTTGAAAGTTAAAACTAGACATTGAACTTTAATCCTAAGGGGAATGGACCCCAAAGGATAAGTATTTTGTGAATGTAATTAAATATTTAAATTGAGGAAATGAATAAAATGAACTTTTGCAGATTGACCAAAATGAGATTATGAGATCACTTGCTATATCCATGAGGATGGATAAGGCAAATACTTCCCCACAATCTTTCAAAAAATCTTTGAAAGAAATTAATTCTAATTTGGATTTTTGAGGAAAAATCTAAATTCCCCAATGATGAGGAAAATAGTTGGGAAGAGGTAAAAAAAGCTGGAAAAACTGGCAAAAGCATAAAACAGCTTTAAAGAAATCCCTAAAATGGGAAGCCTAGGCAAACATGAAGAAAAGCATCCCGATATTCTGGACGCAGAATTAGAAACATGCTTTGGGGAACAACAGCTTAAAGAAGCTGCTCCTAAACAGATTAGAGGTTGATCTAAACTAGGAGGGATCTCAGCTCGGGGGTGAATTCTGCAGACAAACGAATTCTACGGTTGGGTGGCTTGGTCATCAAATTAAGTGGTATGTCCAGTTCAGTTATATTTTCTACTTACAAGATGTAGGTGTAAATTTTAAGTTATATGGAATGTGAAAGTATTATATATGCATGCTGTGTGTTTGCTATAATATTCCATACATTTAACAGAAATCTTAGTAGAGTTGCCTTCCATTTCTGTACAGTTGTAGGAATCAAATAGACGGGAAAGAATTCATCAGAATCTCTAAATCATAACTAGTCTAAATCTGAGAATACATGTTTCCCAAGGATTATTTCCAGTTTAAATTTAATCTGCTTCTGTTTCATGAATGAAATCTTAAATCCTAACTATTGAAACAAAGAGTGAGATGTCAAATATAATTACTTGGAGTAAGAAGTGAAAAGAGTAGAGTATAAACTATAGAGTCTAAAATTGATAGCATCAACTGGACAGAGTTAGAAGATACCAGAGCCAAAATGACAAAAATATGCATATGTTACTAGTATACTCATAAACTCAGTCACAGAGTATACTTCATTACAACATGTCAAATAAAAAGGGGTATACTTACTACCTGTCATAAGTATCTATATGAAATCCAAAGGAATGTAATATACATATGATTACACGCCTAACTAGACTAGCATACTATACATAAGAGTGAATTATAATTATAGAAAACATCTCCAGCAAAACAAAAAATCTAGGGAGATGATAACTGAAATTCTATACATTCATTCTAGCAATAAAATTTACAGATCTGGAAATTCTAACAATTTCAGAAGAGAACAGAGAGTTCCTCTAGGAACAATATAGCACCTGTCAAGAATAAACAATGCTAAATTAAATTTACTGAATCACTGTAAATTTGGGAAAAGATGCAAGTATATAGAAATATTCATATAAGAGTAATAATTGAAATAAAACATAAACAACAAGGAGATTTATACATAATTATGGCCACTAGCTTAACTCTCCACGAAACAATTTAGTGTGATACACAGGAAATGTATATAAACTAATAAACTGGAAAATTGTGAAGCTGATACAAAAAAAAAAAAAAAAAAAAAACAATCGCAGCGAAGAAGAATGTCCAGGTCGGCATATACATGTTCGAGGTCAAGCCTCTTATGCAGAAGCTAAATAAAATGAACCGTGCGCATCCCAAATCAAACACAATATTTAGGGTGGAAGAGTATTATCATACATCTGGAAATTTGTAATAATTACAGTTTCGGAATGAGTCTATAAAAATTCGATAGACTAGTAACACTCGAGGAAACTAACAATTCCACCTAAACGAGATGGATCAATGAGACTAAAGGATGGTTCTCTCCGCACAGACATATACCAACCTGGAATTTCAATGAAGATAAAATCGTCATCAATCGGAAAGAGGGCTTTCATAGTTGTCGTCACTAAACGAGTAGAGAATAGGCATTACCAAGAAAAAAGAACACGCAGACATGTTAGTAGGACTGTCAATAAAACTACTTATGGGAAAAAATTTACCAATAGAGGAATATGTCCAGACTAGAAAGGGTTACCTATGAGGGAAAAGACCCTTGTTCTTTCGAAGTTAACGGCCACCAAAATCGAGACATAAGATCAACTGAATTGAAAGACAGAGGGTTCACAAATGGAAATCAAAAATAATATAAAATCTCAGGACGTCCTTGCCTGAGGATTATCACTCATCCATGAAGAGACGAGCCATGATAATACATCGCCATCCTGAACCTAGCACTCTAATCACATAAAACGAGCAGAGGAGGACATGCTAAGGAAACTTGCATGTTAATATTACACCTCGTTAATTATAGAATTGATTAGAAGGACGCAGAGAGGGTGACTTAACGAAACCAGAGGAAACATGTAAAAATGTTGGGACATGAAATTGATTTGAGGATAAACGAATCCAAATGTGGCTCAACCATAAACACTATAAAATGAATGACACCAAGTTTAGTGGCATTGCTCGAGACTTCCATAGTGACAGAGGTGTGGTAAGCTCTGGAACGAGTATGGTCTGCAAGGGATAATGAAAGGAGGGCGTGTGAAGTGCATACCTGGAGTAGTTGCCGTCGCCTATGCAAGCAGACCTGAATGATGAAAAGAAAACCCATGCGTAAATTCTGTAGCAAACAGAGCCTCTAGGCAGAGAGGTAAACCAACCCAATGAGGGCCAAAGAAACTAGTGCCACACAAAAACCAAAACTTATATAACAAAACTTCATTCCAAAAAAACCCTAACGCGGTGAGACAATCTTAACCATCCACATGGCATGATCTCAAAGAGGGAAGACACGGATCGAATAGTTGGAAGATAAATTATGCCAGTCAGTAGACATTCAATGTGACAAGTAAAGCCATTAAATTCAAGACAGTCTGGCCGTATAAATAGAAATTTTCGCATATCCACAGTAGGCTGGCATGGCAAATTCCATATCAACGTGTAGGGATAGCACGTGAATGGTATGGGAAGAAACCTATCCCATCCAATACCTTGAAACCAAGAAGTAGCATGGCACTGATGGTGGTGAAGTAGTACCACGTCTCACTTACCTTATCACATAAAACCGGCTCGAGTCAGGACGTCATACGTGGAAGCAAGGATTACGTTCAATCTCCACATTAAACTCTGATACGACCCATATGTATAGAAATAAATGTGATAATATTAACACAGATCAATAAGGACTTTGAAACTATATCATCATATGGCCATAATGACGATAGAGGCACCAATACAAAAACATGTAACGTAAATCCAACCAATGCTCATAACTCAACTATAGAAAAGAGTATGTTATGGGGTAAAATCTATTCAGTTCCTGTGAATATAAATACATAGAAATGTGTTGAATGCCCAATGGTCAAGAACATTAAAATAAAGGTCGGACATGGGTTGGTAAGTGTGACCCTTATAAGGAAGGGATTAATGTTAAATAATTCCACCATGAGTTAATAAAATTACCCTTAGATGAAAATGAATTTAAAATGGAAGGGAATATATAGTGACGTTGGAGAAAAGTTATTATGTGGAAAACAATTGGAATTGAAAAATTCAATAACCATTAACCAGGTTGAGTTCCAAAAGGGATGGTATGACATTCTGTCAAAGTTAATCTTGCACATTTTGGAATGCTAGAAAAAAAAAATTTTAGTATAGGAAAAAGCAGATAGGAAGGTGTGACAAATGGTATCAAAGCCCAAGTTATAAAACTAGGCTGTTGACATTGTGCTCACTGTTGCTGTGTGTTCCCTGTATAAATAAATATGGTGGATTTTTTTATTTTTTATTTTACTGATCTGTGTGGTGTAGTGTATAGTGGTGCTGAAATGGCAGAAGGTGAAGAAATTTATGTGGATCTGCGTGATGAGTATAGTACACCAGATTCCAATGCTCCGGTGATGGCTATGTTGCACAAGTTGCAACGAGAATTGGCTGAGCTGAGAAGCCAGAATGACAGGTTGTCATCAGCCAGTAAGGAGTAGGAAAAGCTCATCAAAGAGCTAACCTCATGGAACAGCCAAGAAGGCGAAGGTTCCGAAAAGAGGAAGACTGATGAGTCGGAGGATGATGATGATGTTAGGCATCAGTATAAGCAGAAAAAGGAATTAAAAGGGGAATTCCGAAAGATCAAACCTCCCTCCTATGATGGGGAGAAGGAGGAAGATGCTGAAGCCTGGTTTCTGAATATGATTAAGTATTTCCAGGTCTATGAATATGAAAGCAATCTGAAGGCCAGATTAGCTATCTACCAACTACAAGGTAAGGCTACCTTGTGGTGGGAGGAGACAAAAATGGTTCATGCCATTGATGAAAAGACAGTTACCTGGGAAGATTTACAGGTTAAGTTCAAAAACCGCTACCTAAATGAATGTTACTATGATGATAAAGCCAAGGAATTTCATGAAATTAGACTGGTATAGCTCACTATTGATGAATTTGTTACTAAGTTTACAAATCTGTTGAGATATGTACCCTACATAAGGGAAGAAAAGGCAAAGGTACAAAGGTTTCTGAACTGTTTTCCTGTTGTGTACAAGGAGAAAATTGAGTTTGACAACCCAAAAACTATGGATGAAGCTATTAGGAAAGCTAGATTGTGCTACCAACAGTTCAAAAGCAAAACTGAACATGGAAAAAGCTGGGTCAATAAGAGTGAATTCAAAGGGAAGAAACAGAAACCAGCCTATTTGAAGAATTTTGGCCGAGATCATCAGCTGAAAAAGTTTAATAAACCCAAATAAAGTCAAACTGCTCAATCCCAAGTGGCTTCAAAAGAAATAGATGGAGACAGTAAGAAGGAAGGGATAGTCAAAATGAAGGAACCCCTAAAATTTTGGGGATGTGGAGAACCCCATCTGTTGAGAGATTGTCCCCATCGAAACATTCAGATGATTATGAGAGATCGAGAAGCCACTACAGTAAATGACATAGCCAGAAATATACCAACTATCAGTGCAGCCTTGGAAAATCGACAAGCAGAACATCAAGCTACCATGGTGGAAATGGAGGGTAAGATTTCTGACCAATCTGTTACTGTTTTGATTGGTACGGGTGCTTCTTTGAGTTACATTAGTCCAAAAATTGTAGAAAAATGTAATCTTAAAACTGAAAAATTCCAACAGTCATGGTTGGTACAGCTGGCCACTGGAACTAAGAGAAAGGTAACACATAAATTGCCCCGAACAACAATTCAATTAAATGATTTTCAAACAGAAGTAAATTTGAACATTCTGCCTTTAGGTTCATATGACCTGCTGATAGGAATGGACTGGCTGAAAAAGAAGAAAGCCTTGATGAACTGCTGGGATAAGACTCTGCATTGTGTAGATGAGGAAGGGAAATCTTTTATTCTCAAGGGAAAACCAAAACCTATCTTTGTAAGACAAATATCAGCACTGCAATTAAAACGAATAGCTAGAAAAGGGTACCAAGTTTATGCAGTACAGGTGGAAGAAACAGAATAGAAAGCTGAAGAAAGATCACTGGATGTTGTACCAGTGGTAAGAGAGTTTAAGGAAGTCTTTCCAGATGAGATTCCTCATCTTCCCCCCAAGAGAGAGATTGATTTTTCAATCGATTTGGTGCCGGGAGCAACACCTGTTTCCCCAGCCCCTTATCGAATGAGTCCCCCTGAACTTATGGAACTGAAAATGCAATTGAAAGAATTGTTAGATAAAGGTTATATCAGACTGAGTGTGTCTCCTTGGGGAGCACCGGTCCTATTTGTGAAAAATAAAGATGGAACTTTTAGGATGTGCATTGATTACCGTCAACTGAATAAGTTGACCATAAAAAATAGATAACCCTTGCCCAGAATTGCTGATCTTTTTGACCAAGTGAGAGGAGCTTCGGTATTTTCAAATATTTATTTAAGGACTGGTTATCACCAGCTCAGAATTAAAGAAGAAGACATCAGAAAAACAGCGTTTCGAACCAGGTATGGTCACTACGAATTTGTAGTCCTACCTTTTGGTTTGACAAATTCCCCTGCCACTTTTATGTGCCTAATGAATAGTGTCTTAAATAAGTACTTTGATAAATTTGTACTTGTGTTCATAGATGATATTCTAGTCTACTCAAAAAGTGAGGAGGAACATAAAGAACACTTGAGGATAGTATTGCAAACTCTGAAGGAAAACCAGTTATATGCCAAGTTCAGCAAATGTGAATTTTACGAAGATAAGATCCAATACTTGGGTCATATTATTTCTAAACAAGGCCTTTTTGTTGACCCTGAAAAGATAAAAGCTATTATAGAATGGCCTATCCCAACTGATGTTTCAGCAGTGAGGTCATTCATGGGGATTGCAGGCTATTATCGCAGATTTGTGGAGAGATTTTTGGCTATAGCTCATCCCATAACCTCATTACAAAGGAAGGGTGTCAAGTTCGAGTGGACTGAAAAATGTCAAAACAGTTTTGACCAACTAAAACAAAAACTTACTACAGCCCCTATCTTGAAGATTGCAGATCCTGATAAAGAATTTGTTGTATGTACAGATGCCTGTAGAGAGTGGTTGGGAGGAGTCCTGTTGCAGGAAAATTCAGTTATTGCCTATGAATCTAGGAAATTGAAGATACATGAACAGAACTATAGTGCCTATGATTTAGAGTTCGCTGCTGTTATTCATGCCTTGAAAATTTGGCGACACTATCTCCTTGGAAAAAAATTTACATTGATGACTGATCATATTAGTCTCAAATATTTCTTTTCCCAAACTGATTTGAATGCTAGGCAAGCCAGATGGCTGTCTTTTCTAAGTTAATTTGATATGGACATAAAACATATCAAGGGAAAAGAAAATAAAGTTGTTGATGCATTGAGCAGAAATGCTTGCCAGAATATAAACAACATTGGAAGTAGTGCCCAGATCGATGTAGAAGATTTGGTGAAACAGGCAGCAAACCAAGATCCAAATTATGAGACACTACTGGTGAAACTACAAAAAAAGGAGAAGATTGATTTCACTCAAAATCAAAAAGGGTTGATCTGCTACAAAAATAGATTTTATATCCCCAATGTAGAAACTTTAAAAAGGCATATTTTAGATGAATATCACAAGAAGCCATATGCAGGGCATCCTGGATATTAGAAAATGTTAACAGCTTTGAAGAAGAAGTTGTTTTGGCTAGGAATGAAAAGAGATGTAGCAGAATATTTAGCTAGATGTATGGAGTGTCAACTAGTTAAAACTAAACATCAGCATCCTGCTAGTCTTCTAAACCCCTTCCCAATTGCAAAATGGAAATGGGACACAGTTTCCATGGATTTTATAACAGGATTACCCAAAACGAAATACCAACATGATTAAGTGATGGTAGTAGTAGACACTTTAACAAAAGCTGCACATTTTATACCAGTGAAATCTACCTTTGGGACAGCTCAAGTAGCAAATGTGTTCCTGAAGGAGGTAGTAATACTCCATGGAGTTCCGAAGGTGATTATTTCTAACCGAGATGCTAAGTTTATAGCAGCTTTTTGGAAAGGGCTATTTGGAGGGATGGGTACTAAGCTGAATTTTAGTATTGCCTATCACCCTCAGACTGATGAGAAAACCGGAAGAACTAATCAGATATTGGAGGACATGCTGAGGATGTATGTGATGGATAGGCCAGCAAACTGGGAAGATTATTTTCACTTAGCTGAATTTTCCTATAACAATAGCTACCAATCCTCCATCAAAATGAGTCCGTTTGAGGCACTGTATGGAAGAAAGTGTCGTACTCCTTTGAGTAGGAGCCAACCAGAAGATAAAATGATGTTGGGACTAGATGCTTTACAAGAGATGGAAATAATTGTTAAAAAGATACAAAGAAACATTAAGACAGCACAAGATCGCCAGAAAACCTATGCTAATAAGAAAAAAGTGCACCGAGAATTTAAAGTGGGGGAGCATGTGTACTTGCGTATTAAACCCAAAAAGAGCACACTTTATGCTGGAAGTTGTGCAAAACTGGCTCCTAGATATTCTGGTCCTTTTGAGGTATTAGAAAGGGTGGGACCAGTGGCTTACAAGCTGGCCTTACCGCCCCATGTTAAAGTTCATGATGTGTTTCACGTTTCGTTTTTAAAAAGATATGTGCATGATGCTTCTCACATAGTTGATTGGGCTGTTGTACAGGTGGAACCAGAAGGGGAATTTCTGCCAGAACCGCTTCAAATATTGGAGCGGAAGAAATTGAATTGAGAAATCGAACAGTAGCAAGAGTAAAGGTGCAGTGGAAGCACTTTACTGTTGAAGAAGCTACCTGGGAAAGAGAAGATGAAATGATGGAAAGATATCCATTTTTGTTTGAAAAATGAACTCTAAGTAGTTGAATAATAACAGGAATGATTGTTTATTTTGAGAGAATATTTAACAGTTTATGTGTTTAAATTTCAAGGATAGACATTTGAACTGAAATCCTAAGGGAGTGGACCCCAAAGGACAAGTATTGTGTGAATGTAATTAAATAAATAATTTGAGGAAATGAATGAATGATTTTGTGCGATTAATTAAATAGATTTATGTGAATCCATTTACTAAATCAACGAGGGATGGACAAAGCAAAATACTTTTCCCATCTTTCAAAAAAATCCTTGAAAGAAATAATTTCTAAATTAGATTTTTGAGGAAAAATCTAAATTCCCCAATGAGGAAAAAGTAGTTGAAGAGGTGAAAAGTGGAAAAAAAGGCTGGAAAAGTGAAAACGGCTTTAAAGAATCCCTAAAATGGGAAGCCTAGGCAAACGGAAGAAAAGCATCTTACGATATTCTGAATGGCAATTAGAAACAAGCTTTGGGGAATAATAGTGTAAATAAGCTGCTCCTAAGCAGTTTAGGGGTTGATCTTTCTAAGAGATGATCTCGGCTCGAGAGACAGTTAACAAGACGAAGGACTCTAAGGTTGGGGTGTTGGTCGATTGCATGAGTGGTATGTCTAAAATTATTGATGTGTTTACTTCCTATAGTATGAATTGACTACATATAAAAGTTGATTGCTCTTAAATTTCAAATGCTACATTTAACGAATTAATCATGAGGAATTCACCTTTATAAATCTGCATTGTTGTAGAAAATAAATACGTGAGTAGAATCCAACGAGAATCTCTAAACCGAGTGTTGGTTTAAATATGAGGATACATAGTTCTCCACAAGGAAAAATTGTGAATTAACTTTGTCATACATTTGAATGGAATGATGTTAGTATATACATACATAGGAAGAACTATATGAGAAATTTTGTCTGTAATTGAGAATAGTAGTATATGAAGCATGTTAGGCGCTGTATCAAAAGAAGAAAATTTTACAAACTACACCTTCCGGAAACGATGCACTATCTACACATGAATAGAATCATAGTAGTCGATTATGCATATAAATAAGCAATTCTACGGCGGACGAAAGCCAAAAATCAATTGCATGGGATTTTCCATTAATATTTAGTTCTGCGAATTACGTTCCTAGTATGAGTTAATCATGGAATCACCTAGAATGTAATCGATAGTGTTTGGAAATAATACAACCTTTGCAATGAAAGCGGCAAATAATAAGAAAAAATAAACTTCAGAAGTATGCTTCCCATTTACAGAGTATGGAATTTATGTTCTAGATAAACTCCACATTTTTTTAATAACTTTGTAAGTAAAGAAATTGGCTAGTGATTAACCTCTGGTTTTATTTTATTATTTTATGTAATTTACCAGGATTAAGTATGCGAAACCATTTTCATATAACGAGAATAACTGGCTGAAGTATTATGTCTATATCATAACCTATTTGTAGGAAATAACCATGCAATTTCAAGGGAAATTTAAGTAAAGACAATAAATGTTATATCTTTATTGAGAAAAAAATTATGTATGTAGGACACATCATTGGTAACAAAAGTATATACCGTTAGAGGGCTTTAGTCTAGTATGGAGTCATTACTAGTGTCATTTTAATGTTACGGAAACACCATCACCCACGCAAACTTTAACTTACAGATATATCCACATAGAAATGAATCGACAATATAAAAAGAATTATACATCTTAGAAATTTGACAGTTGTGGAGATTATATAACGCTGCGGGGTATGCCTGCCTAATATAACGGGGAGTAAATCTACCCCTTCCGCAATTAGTGTGTCCATATTTCAGATATTTAATTATTTATAATCTGAAAAACAAAATATAAAGCATAATGCGGAACGGTAAGTTAGTTGGGAGTAGAGGTGACGGTATATGTTCACCTCAGTTCTATCTTACCACTAAGCGACCACAGATTATGAAATATACACAATCATGATAGTTGATGAGTTCTAAAGAGGAAAAACTTGTTAACGGTGGATTTTTAGATATACTTTTCGCCATATTGCTTACTAGGGAAATAATTTTAAGTATAAAGAAGATGGGTAGGTGTGCTGGTGCTTTCATTAGGAGTAAAACAAATGTTAAAAATGTCCTTATACAAATTAAAGGGCAACGTAGCCATCATGGAGAAAAAAGCAAATAAAAGCTGCATCTCACAATTTGAGTAGCATGCAACGTTGTGAAATCGGCAAACACTAGCTAAAAATCCGAACAAGCGTTTTATGAAGATGAAAAGCTTACAATACGATGGAGCAATGGACGACGATGGTACGGCCGAAGTTGGCTCGAAGTGAAGTAAGGATTATTTGGAACAATTTAATTTAGGATCGCGGCCTTAATATCCCAGCTTGAACACTGCCTTTGCTCGGTAGTAGGAGGGTATCGTCCCATAAACAAAGAAAAAAAAACAAATAGGTCCATAAGATTTTATGTAGCCAAATGAAGGCGGAAATTATTGGTACTGGGTTAAAGGCAGGCGACAATTCACACAGAAAAAATCAACAAACTTAAATGAAATTCAACTTCAAGACGTACATAGATCCAACAATCACCAAGATACCAAAGTGAGATATAAGAAAATAGAATAAACAAATAAATAAATAAAATTTACCAAAAAAAAAAAAAAAAATCGACGATAAATATAATACCCATTTTTCAAATTGAAGGGTTGGACACGCTGAATTGTAAAATCAGGGATTAAGGATTCAGAGTGTGTTCTAAACGAGTGCTCCATTCGAGCAAGACTACAGTCTGTGGTTGATAAGAACTGGAAATCCGGTTTAGGAGAAACAATCTCTCAGATTTTACTCCAAAACGAGGAAATACATTTAACGAATTAACGCAATGGAACAGAAAATGGAGAGTAACACTGTATTTCGCCGAGGAGTCATACGCATTTGCAACTCTGGACGCAAGATACAAGGAAACAGCGGAAGGAGAAACGGTAAGTAACACGGTAAGCAAATGTTAGGAGGAAGAAGCAGGAGTTAATGACTATATGAAACCCTAGACCCGAGGGATCGATAGTAGTCATGTAAGTGAGATCGAGGAAGTTGAAAAGCGAGTTGGCAGACCGAATATATCAAGGATAAAGGACATGAAGAATCTCGAGAAGAGGGATTAGCAGTTCATTGCTTGTCGAGTGTAGTACCAAGTGGGGCTTGTCGCTTAACTCGGAAGACCGGAATAATTTAATACCCCAATAGAGGATGACGGCCCTTGGAAAGCGGGAATTCATTGATACCATGACGTTCATAGAAATCGTGCGAGTATTAGCGTGAAAAGAGGGTGCTACGTATATAAAAATTTTACATACGCAGGTAGGAAGAGGACGATGTCTGGAGAAAGCGCTAGCGTATATTTTGTATTAACGTGTAGATAGGAAACGTTCAGTTATCGAGACAAACAAAAGATTCATATGAGATTTCATTATTAGAATTGCTTAATTACATTGTAACGATGTTTTAGACTTAGTTCGCCGGGTTGAAAAACTTAATCATGTGTGAGAGCGATTACGTATAGTGGACTAGAATAAAGACGTAATAAGATGGGTAATGGAAAAGTCTAAAGACTGTCGTAAATTTTTTTGGAGTATAAGTGTTGGTTTATTGGGCACATTGTTAATATTTTTAAATATAAGTGTTGTTTATTGTTTTCATGGATACTCCTACCTATGAAAGGATATACACACGAGAAAAGGTTATTGAAATATAAGTTAAATTTCACAATAAGGAGGCAATGAGGAAAAAAAAAAATTATTTAGGTCGAAAGGGAGACGGGGTTAAACTATCAAAGGAAGGTTTAAAATTGGCCAACCAAATTTGTAAATTTTTGAGATAAATACAATTTAAAAATTTAATTTGTGAAACCCAGCAGGCAGAGGCCAATACCTTTTGGAATTTACGGTTTAATATTTCTTTAAATTCAATACCATTTTTATGATTAAAGAATAATAGTTTGACAGACAATGACTAATTAAATTATCTAGAAAGCTCCATAACAATATTTTTATATAAACTTTCATTTAATTTAATTTTAATTTTGGAATTTAATCACTCAAATTTATATTTCTATCTTTATATAAATTTATTATCACCATATTATATTCAATTATATTAATATTATAAATTATTAATTTGTTTACTAATTAGTTAAGACATCAATTTATTAAGAATGTAAAGGAAGATAAAATATGTTATCTTTCAATTAATTAGTAAATCTAATTTAAAATAGATATAAGTTCATGATATTTCAATTAAAATATAATTTTAATTATAAGCTTTTAGATTCCAACTACAACTTTTTTTATATTTGAAAATCATTTTTCTTAAAAATAAAAAATAATATATATATATATATACACATATATATATCATTTGAATATTTTCCTAAAAGACAAAAAATGTCAGCCCTAAAAATTTTTGCTTGTCATTCAAATAGACACAATAGAAATATATAATGTGTCTGACGTGTATGTATCTCTGGTCTTAAGTTGTATAAGCTGATGTAAAACCGTTATACTAATAAAACAAAAATTTTCACGAACAAAAGACCAACTAACAATAAAAAGGTAGTCGGATGCCAAACGTTATAGACCTTCATAGACACAACCGAGGGTAAGATATTATCCGAAGAATGTGAATAATTTTTTGATAATTTTATGAGAGCGTGTGCTAAAAATTTAGAGTAACATAGGCCTGACCTTTTATAGGGTCGACTTTAGGAGGAGTTAAAATGGGCCAACTAAATTTGCAAATTTTGGAAAAAAATACAATTTAAATTTAATTCTTGAAACTTGAGGTAGAGGGGATATCTTGAGCTGAGGTTTTAATATTTTTCAGAAGTCAATATAATTTTCTTAGGATTTAGGAATAATATTTTGATATTAGACAATCACCAATTAAATTATCTAGAAGGTTGCATAATAGATTTTATATAAAATTTTAATTTGTAAAATATTTATTTTATTTTATTTTTTGAATTTTAATCACTCAAATTTATATTTATATTTTTATATAAATTTATTATTATTATATTATATTATATTGATATTATAAATGATTAATTTCTTTGTAAATGATTAAATGATCAATTTATTATTTAATTAAGAGTGTAGAAAAAGATCAAATACTTTATTTTTCTATTAATTATTAAACCATGAGTTAAAATAGATATAGGCTCCTCGAGATTCCAATGAACATATATTTTAATTATACACTCACTCAAATTCCAACTCTGACTCTTATATTTGAAAATAATTTTCTTAAAAAATATATATTATATATATATCGATGATTTGAATATTTGCGTTTTTTATTATCCTTAGTTCGGGCTTGATAAGGGGCAAGTGGTGTGAGATAATGTGAGCCTAAAATTATGTGTTTGTCATTCAAATAATAGGCCACAAATGAAATATGTGTGTAGCTTGTATGTATCTCTCCAAAGTCTTTGTGACAGTTTCATTAATAATTAGTGTTAACTAGTTAAAAGAGAATTTTATTTATGGTTTTAGGAAAAACAATGGAATTAATGTTATTTAACACGAAAAGTTATTTTCATTGGTAATAAGTTATGAATAATGAATCAGTTAAGAGAAATTAACTTAAGAAAAGTAAAAGATATTGTTAAAATGTTCCAAGAAGCTGAAGGATTGTTGGGGGCAGGTTAAATAATTACACATGCTCCTCTACGAGGATAAAAGACTTACCCTAGTGAGGAGTAGGGGTTACGTAGGATTGGAAGGAAGAGTGTATTTTCTAGGAGAAATTTGGTAGAACCCGGTGGAAAAAACTAAACCAAATCTGAAAATTATTTCTCGTAGTGAGTAGGACCCGGATTTGTCTGAGGTCTGAAATTCCTTGTTAACATGTATGAGGGCGGAGCTCGGGGGGAAGAGGAGGATGTAATCGCCTCTCTTGAAGGTTGGAGGACCTGTACAAAAACTTATAGATTTAGATAAGTAAGCTATTATTGTTTATTGTAACTATTCATTTTGAAATTATTGCTCTATGGTTGTACATGTATCTATGAGTTAGTGATGTAAACTATGTATAATCTTTAAACGAGAACTTGAGCGAGATATCCTCTTAATAAGATGAGCTTGATATTATATATACCAACTACGAAATAAGCATGAAAAGTGGAGGAAGTATAAGTTTTGCATTTCTTTCCCTTTTTATTTAAGTTATAGGCAAAATTTATACATAGATGGGATATCTGATGGAACCCTTCTTGAGGGATAGCGATTATTTGGTATATCTTGTGGGAGGCTAACGTTATGAATAGTCAAATGCGAAAACATGTTAAATTCTAGGAGAATTATTATTTTTATTTCTATGTGTTAATGGCAAAGAATAGTTATAAGCGAGAACATGCTACGGAACAACGTGATAAATGTGCCATAAAAGAACAATAGAAATTGAAATCTTGAATACATGACTCTATTTGTTTAGTATATTCATGTGACAATTAGATAAAGAAATTTTATAGTTTGAAAAAAACCATGGAAATAGCGGCAAGCTAGGAATAAAGACTATAATTTAAATATTGTTGCATAAAATAATGGTATAATGCGAAGAGAAAACCATCGGTCGAGGTTATGGGTAAAACCTTAAACTAAGTATTGTCGTTTCTCGGAAACTATGTTTTATGCGGACAAAGTGGAGAAGGTAGTCCGGTCACCATATTCTATCAAAGCTCGTATAATGAAAACTAGCCGGAAAGGGGAAACTGTTATATAGCAAAGAAAACTCTACAACTAAAATAAGTAATTTACATGAAGACAACAAATTTACAAATGCAAAAGTAAACTTGAAGATTTACATTTTTTAATTATGAGGTAAAAACATCTATCAACTCTCTTTGTTTATAAATAGCCCGCGAAGGTAGTTTCAAAAAGTAGATTCACAATAATAATACTTCTTGAAAAGAAATGGTAGGATTGAACTATTTTTTTCCATTTAGAAGTAAATAAGAAGAACAATGAAATTCTGCGCATAGCTAAACATATATATAGGAACTACTCATGGCCTTAAATTAAAAATAAGACTAAAGCTGTATTCCTCATTGGAAAGAAAGTGCAAGGCTTAAACCAGCTAGATTTGCTAAAACAAGCTTATGTACTAACCGGTGAAAATACATTCAAAAAAATATAAGTTCACATTTGACTGAGAAGTTACAACTAATGAAGAGAATAATGTAATAAAATAACCACAAATTTTTATTTACTAGGGCTACAAGGCCAAGTTTTAAAAATGAAAAATCCGGAGGTTCATTCTTGTACAAATAAACTTTAAGAAAATGATATACCCAGTTTTAATTGAGTCCGATGGAATGAACCAAAACTTAAAAACTGATAAAAACTTTAAAGCTAAATGTTATTATAGAAACGGCTGTATCAAATATTATAATAAAAAAAAAATTTATGGGGTTTCCAAATATTTTCGGTTGCTTTCGGCTATTGAACCCTGACGGTAAACATTGTGACCCAAGGTAGTTGACTGGGTTACCTGGAAGGTATCAAGATAGAGAAAGAAGGGATTTAGCTGTGCATTTTCAACTGGAGAGGCGCCCAAAGATTTGTGTAAAGGAATATTTTTACCTACATCACCCGATTCGTATGGAGGGAAATGAGTTAGAATAAAAATCTATAATATCTATCTCAATAACAAATGGAAACGTCAAGGAGATGAGAGGAATTGAACTTAATTACTTACCTTTGGCCATCCGAGCTGCTCGCGCAGCCCGAGACTGCTGTAACACCAGCAGAAGGAGAATGATTAGCAAATTTCGTGCTCAATCCTTAACAGTACCATAACAAGAACTGTGTATGTTAAAGAAAAACAAAAAAACAAGTGTTAGCACCTACGCGAGAGTGATTGAAGGTGAACCCCAGCATCGCAAAGGATGAGCCATGGCAATCGCATGCCGGAAGAGAAAAAAGTTCGACAGAGCAAGTCCAAGGAGAAAATGACAAGAGTTAATTTTCACGTGAAAGGCCAAATTAGGGTGAGCCATTGCTCACTGCCGCCAACCCATCGCCATTGTCGATTAATGAGTTGATCGGACGGTGTAGGTATGGGGAGGTGGCCTGAGCCTGAATCAATTGGCTTGTAGTAAATTCAGAGGTGGGCTATTAGCTGGGCATTCGAAAACATAAAATGGCTAGTACCAAAATTTGTAGAAGTACAGATGTCGATTCACTCCAAGAATCACAATGGATACACTTTTCGATTTAAGCACAAACCCATAACTATAAATAAATCAAGAATTGTGTATGGTTGTAAATTTGAATAACACATTGAGTTTTCAAGTTCGATTCTAAGTGGAAAGATTAGTGTGTTATAGCTATAAGGTCATTTTAGCTATATAATGGGAATAATAGTTAATGAAAATAGGTTATGGGTATAGTAATTTTTTTATTTATTTTTATTATGGTGAATATATGTAAATGTTTAGTTGTTAGTGTTACGGTAAGTTGTATTAACGGATGCTTCAAATTTTACAATACTTGTTGAAGATTCCGTTTGTAATGTTATAATTATGTAGCTAAGGAAAAGCCAAAGACATATTTAAAAAAAAAAAATTAGAGCCAGTAAAACACTCGGTAGATAAGACTCCAAATAGAATGTTTATACTAAGAAAAAATCTTTCAAGAAGAAAGAAAAGGTAGAGGCCAACAATTGTCGACCATGGTAAGATATTACGGAGAGGAGAATGTGAGTAATTCTTGATAATTTTTTGACGACCATGGTAAGATATTACATAAGGAGGGTGAGTAATTCTTGATAATTTTATGATGCATTGCAAAAAGGGCCTAGGTAATATGGAGACACATAAGAGTTTGACTTGGGGAGCGAGTTAAAGTTAGTAGTCCTACTACCCATCATAGAATTTTTTTTATGATGATAATATTTTTAAACAACCCTTAATATCACTTTTAGTATTAACTTTACCTAGTTTCATCGAGTTAAAAGAAAAAAATATAATTCATGTAATAAATATTGAAGCGAATACGATTAAAATTTATGAAGAGGTCGGGGTGAAACAACGTGCCATTGCTAAAAATAAATTTCCAATTTTTCTTTTTAATTAGATTTCAATCGAGATTTTGCAAAAATGATGTTGAATGTGTTGATATTATTTTCAATAAAGGTATTCAAATGAAAGTAAAATCCGAGTTGAAATTACTGAAGTTAAAATGAATATTTTCATAGAAGAGTACACTTTACTCATGAGGCTTAGTTAAAGGAAGAGCCTCTTCTTGAAATTCCATGGAGTAGGGAAAATATTCCATGAAATCAAACATTCTGGTCTTTTACAATTCCATGGAAGGGGGAAAATATTCCATGAAATCGAACATTACGGCAGGTAAATTACAAGAATATTTTGTTAAAAAATATCACCTTCTAAATATCAGAATTTGCATGTATAAATTATTGAAATATATTAAACTCTCTGCTAGGAAACACCGAGTTCAAGTGAAATCTCTACTTGAGAAAAGTTTAGTGCTTCATTATTTGAAACATTATGGGGTTGGAACAATAGTCCAAGTGATTTTTAATCTGAAGCATTAATCAAATATTTAACCAAATAGTGATAACACAAAAACACTAATCAAAAATTTATTAAATTATGGTATGCATGTTCACTCACCAAATACATATTGATAGACTTGATGAAGAAATTGGAATATAAATACTCTCACTAGAAAGTTATAACTCACTCACATAAAAAAACAACTATTTATATAAACATCATCTTGCGAATTCACACAATCCATAATGTCAATTTCCCTATTATCTTTAAATCTAGCTTAATGGGAAATGAATTATTTACCTCTAACAATATTTCAAAAATAAAATGTATAACATAAAAAACATGCACACTTCTAAAAGCCTCCTTCTAAGAATGTATAACATAAAAAACATACCCACTTCTAAAGCATCATCTAGGCTTACCAAATATGTGACTAACGTAAATCTATTTAACTTTGGATCCTCTAAGCTTCAAGGGTTCAAATTTCTGATATCTCTCTACTATTTGAACCTAGACCCATCTTAAATCCGAGAGATATGCTTAAATCTCTTGAGATGCAAACCTCTTTCACAAGTAATTCCCCTGCACCATTCCACATGAATACCATGGTTATCATAATATGGGTGAAATACCATGAGAGATTTATTTTTATTTTAACGTTATTTTCTTATTAACAATTTTTACATTGACCAAATAAAAATGTTTGCACATATTTAATTTCATTTTATTTTCACTCGGATTAAAAATAAACAATTTTATTAAAAAATAGCATTATTATTAAAAAATATTGTATTATTTTTAAAGTACAAATATTACATTTTATAACACTACTTTCAAAGGTAGAGTACAAAAACTATCTATAAATCAAATTGACTATTTTACTTTAATCTTATTTTGGTTATAAATATTCTTTTTTATTTAGTTTTAATATGAATTTTAATTTTGTATTTTTATGTAATTTGAATAAGTCACTCTATTAAGTTACATGCTATCTAGAACCTACCAAGTAGGTTGTGAGAAAACCATATCCCGAGTATCAACGATATATAAATAAAAATATATAAAATATATTTATATATACATGTTAACCTTGACAAATTTGTTTCATAATAGATTATATTTTACTTGTAAAAGGTGGAAATATAGGTAAATGAGCGTCAAATTTAACCTGCGGAAAGTTAAAATGGGCCAGCAAATTCTTGATTTTGAGGGAAAATACAATTTCAAACTTTAATTCTTGAAACTTGGAGTTGTCATTTTAATATATTTCTTTGAAGACAATACCATTTTCATGATTGAAGAGCAAGAGTTTAACACTATAAAATAACCAATTAAACTATTTAAACGGATGTATAATAAATTTTTATATAAATATTTTATTTGTAAAATCTTTAATTTGATTTTATTCTGGAATTTTAATCACTCAAATTTATATTTATACTATGATATAAATTTATTATTAATATATATATTATATTTATATTATATATTATTAATTATTTTGTCTAATTAGTTAATAAATTCAGCTCCCCTTGAAGGGTGCGAAATATAGATCAAAATATGATCTCTCTCTTAATTGGTAAACCTTAAATTAAAATAAATATTGGCTCATGAATTTAATGAAAATGCATTTTTAATTATAGGCTCTTCGAATTCCCATTACAATTCTTATATTTGAAAATTATTTTCTTCAACAAAAATAAAAATAAAAATAAAATTATAGATAATAATGCATCAAAATATATCAATGATTTGGAATATTTTATTAAAAACACACACACACACACACACATATATATATATATATATATATTCAATAGATAGATTGTACCAATTAGTATTTGGATAAATTGTATAAATTATATATTTTTAATTATTTGCGGATTCAATTTAGTTTTTTTAATCTACCACTGAAAATTAAATATTTATGTTTGTTATTAACTTCAATATTCGTTTTTATTAATGCTAATAAACATAAATGTTTAAAATTGAAATAAAAATTATAATAATAATATTATTATTATTATAAATATTTTGATTATTAAAATTAATATTAATATTTTATATTAAATATTTGAAATTGATATTAATATTAATAATTTAATAATATAGATTGAAATTCAAATAAATAAATAAATAAACAAATAAAATATATATATATATATATATATTAAACCAACCATGTTTTATTTTTTTAGATTTGTCAATTTTTAGGTTTTATAATATTAAGTTTTTGTAAATTTATGTTTTAAGGTTTTTTTTATAAGATAAGGTTTTATAATTTAGAAACAATATTATAAAATTAATATTAGAAACCATACAATAATAACAATGACATTAATAAGTTTTACATTCTAATAAATACTAAAAATTAATATTAATAACTAATATTAAAAACTATAATGATGATGATTAATATTAAAAATATTCATAACATTAATAATATTAATAGCAATGTTATTAATAAGATTATTAATAAAACTAATTATGTTTAATAATTACGCGTGGCGTCACTATTTCAAAAAACTCTTCTAAATGCATCGTGTCATAACTTGAAACCGTTAGATTATATGTTAGACGATTAAAACATATTGACCCTTAGATGAAAAGAAAAAGTAATTTACCAAATATTTAGTTTACAACGAGTTATATAGCTTAGGTTTATAAAGTTTCTTCTTGTACATAACCAACCATTCGGGAATTCCGTTTAGAGTCCACCATCCGGAGTACATAACACGCAAGACAGGGTCCCGCGACGGTTGAGCACACGATGGCTCTGAATGTAGTACGTATGTAGATGGATCGCGGTAGTTGTTTTACGCGACTATACGAATGTGGTGTGGTATGCGGCCATTCTTGAATGTGGCGTGGTATGGCCAGCTCGGTGCCCCTTTTGTAATCTCTGTTTTTGTTTTCTTAATTTATTTGGTGAATTTGGATTTTCTCTTAGGTCGATGTGAAAGTCTTCTTTGATCTCCCAAGGCTTGAAGTGGCGGGGTGGAAAGTGAGGTGGGAAGTCTGAGATTCGGCCTCAACGGTATGCGGTGGATGGGGTGTTGTGAGGGTTGTTGTTTGGCCATTTGGGACACAAAAGCCCCATCGGAGAGATGTTCTCGAGTGATTCAACAACAACCATGGAAAAAAATGAAAATCCTTTATGGCATTCCATTGATGAAAGCGAGTGAAGAAAACCGGTCGTTTTGATATTTCCGAAATTTTAGATATTCTTTGAAATCCGGTAGGTGGATAAGGCAATCCATGACTTAGTTCGGTACGAGATGTCTACCCAATTATCTCTTTAGTCGAATAATCTTGTAATATTAGAGCTTGAGAGTCTTCGCCATGCAAGCGAGTTGGGGGTGATGGATGGGGAAGACGATAGTGAAAATTGTCTTTGAAGCTAACTAATGATCTCCATGAGAGTGACATGATCTTTAGAACAAATAGGTCCGGATGGTATGATCGGTGGAACTTTTGCTGAAACCCCTACTTGTAGTTATATTGTACGTGGCTTTGATTTTGTAGTTGGTTTAGATAAATATTTTAATGCGGCCCATTACATTCCCGGAGAAAGGTGTGTGTTTGTGTAACACCTCCCATTCAAAGTTTTTTTTTTTTTTTTTCCATGTACCATTGATTTCCCTTATTATTTATAGGGTCATCGAGTTCTAAGTCAGATGTTGGATATTAATGGTTCTTTTCCTATACTCCCACTACTCCTCTAGGACTGTTACAGTCTCTACATCTCATATATATGACATAGGATATTTGCATGTCCCATATAATATATATATATATATATTTTTGCTCTATATATATATATATAACACATCCATATGTATCTTCGATCTATATACTATATATATATATATTTTAACTCTAAATATATATATACTTAATCTATATATATCTCCAGGCCATATATATATATACACATGCTATATCTTTTCGTTTCCCACCTATACTAATTGTTATATCACATATATAAATATCATAATCTCATTGGACTCACTTACATATATATCCCATGTATAATTTCCATAATATTATTGCATCTTATATATATACCTCCCATATATAAATATCATAACATTATTGAATACACTTACCTATATATATATATATATAGCCTTGTGGTTGAGTTCGCATACATATATACTAACTATATGAATCCCACCTTTCTATATCACACGGATCTACTTTCCGGGTTATCCAAATACTTTACTAATATGAATCGAAGTTGCGTTGATTGCTAACATCGAAAATCGAAATGTTTCTGACATGCATAGTTAAACGTTTAGATTTGTGCTTTGCTACCTCACACACGGCATACCAAAGAATCGGTCCCCCACGTGATCCAGGTATATGCATTTATTGGGACCGTCCGAACGACTGCTGATCGTGCCAGCTGAATCACGAGGTCGATGTTCACCCGGACAGATTTTTAATGTTAGGGTTCCAGGTTACTGTGCGTCGGCTAGGGGAAAGAGACTTAGCTCGAGCGCAGCCGGGTGACTCATGGTTCAGCAGTCATGAGGGTACCTACTACCGTACTTCGCGCGGCAACATTATTGGCTCACTCCTCTGGTAAGGCGCCTTTACCCATCTCTCTGTAGAGTTTCTGCAATCGCCGTTACTGGCTGAACCTTTTTGGGTACTTACTCTTACTGACAGTGGAGTGTCGTGTTGGTGCATACTTTTTTCGAGTTTTAGTGCGCCGTTTGCAGAGTTTTTTCCCAGGTTTCATAGGGATTACCCCTCCTATCGGTTGGACAGATGGACGATGATGCGTCCAGGGGTTCTAGGGCTTTTCCCAGAAGACTTTTACATAAGTCCGGATTTGCTCTAAACCCCAGTAAGCTTAAGCGCCGAGAAGCAAAGTATCTGCCCGTCCTGCGTGGGGTTTTTCTGCATCTCCGGATCAGGTAAATCAACTCTGCACTCTGGAACTAAGGAGTCGAAATCCTCTGTTATCATTTCAGTTTCTGTGGTGGTATACTGGTTTTATGTTATGTAAACGTGGATTCGTATCAGTACCCAAGCTAGGGTTCCTCTATTCCTTTTTCGTTTATTCCGATTTAGTTTGAACCATGTGGTTCGCACTCTGTGGATTTATTCTGGTTATTTTCTTTCTTTGCAGGGCGACGAAAATGAAAGTTTTGAAACCCTCGAGCCGGACCTATGCAACTTAGCTACTCTGGTGTCTGTGCTCAGAGTGGCTCGCGAGGTCTGCGATGGCAGGGTAAGGTTTTCACCTTCTCGGCACCTTTTGTTTTGCCAAAGTAATATTTTCTATTCGTAACGGTCTCCTTCTCGTACAGGAGCCCAGGATGGAATTCGACAGTGGAGTTGAGCGATTAGGCTAACCTCGTTATACTGACCCCTTCGCCTCGTCACGTTCTACCGTGACAGAGCCTTTTATTCTTTGTTAATCACAGTTGGGAGGCGTTTACTCTGCATAACGTATCTATCAGCCGTGGTACCTCCATCAGTAGTATTACACTCGTTCAGGAGTTACATACCCTAAGTGGGGTGGAGTGCGACTGTGTTGAAATCTTTTTTCCCATGTTTAGCACAGGGCACGTATTAGTGTCTCCCGTTACTCTTTCTATCTCTCGATTCTAGAGGACTATGCTAACCTTACATTTTTGTTTTGAATCTTCACGTACTCTCAGGATTGAAATACGTATTTAGACATACGCAGCTACAGTAAAACGGCCCATTTATTTTTCTAGTTCGCATTATTCATCATTGACGAATTCATATACGTCGGTAGTGCCATTGACGGTTCATTGGAATTTAACAGGTCAGGTCTATGTCAGTTTCGTTTATATACATATGCTTCGTTCTTACATCTATATTTTGGTTTAGAAAACATATGTTGCATCTGGTGAATATATATTTTGTTCTATGTATGTTTTGTTGTGTACATATATGATTCCTAAATACCTGGGCGCGTACAGGGAGGGTGACTGCCCCATTTGCTTTAATGGTTTTCGTAGACTCTGTTAAAACCAAAAATCCGGCTATTATACTCGCATTTCCTGATGCACAGTGCGTTTATATTCCAGTAGTTATGATCTACTCTAATTGTGTTTCCAACCGAATGTTGATACTACACTTGGAATTTCTAACAACCGCGCCCAGTAATTATTGGTTTATATACACGTTTTTAACCCGATGGTATTTTGGAGATTTTGTTTTATACAGGCACGCTTAGTAGGTTACTAATCACGTTGGTTTAACGTTTCTCATCATGTCTCTATATGCTACTATTGTACGCTTATTCCGCTCCTGTAATCATTTGAAATAGTTGATACAGTTTGTATTGGTGGGTTCACGGTTCTCTTTTTTGTTTTTATATCCCATTTTATCTACGACACGCATTTATATATGTATATACAACTCGCACTTATGTTAGCTCATGGCGCTGGTACGCCAACTTTCGATTTCATTTTTTTTTTCCATGTCTATGATTCATGCAGATACAGATATATCTACTCTTACGGTCTTTGTAATCAAAGCCCTACGAGTATGGGTTATTAACACTTATTAACATGTGAATATTTTTGGATTACATGCTTTTATATGGGTTTAATAATTCATTTGATAGAAATACCTTGAGTATGAATTAAATCCATAACCATAATGTGTACTTCAATGTTTATAAGTAAATTTAATTCTAATAGACTCCATACATGCTATATAGGTTAAAATAATACCATAAGGTAGAAGTACTTCAGAAAAAAAATGTCAGATTTCATATGCAAATGTTTTAAATGTTGTTGCCTCAGTTATGCTACCATATATTTTTTTTCTTATATACTTATGATCATAGCACAGCACCTTGAACATACATGCACAAGGAATTATTAACTTATCTGTAGAGAACAAGTAACTCCAGATCTAACCCGACTTGGTTTAGAGTTTCTGGGGTTTCTACCCTATGGATATAGAGTCTACAACTAACTAGAACCTGGAAGGTGAAAGCCTTAAAATGGGTTCTGGTAAATGTAGTACTAAGATCAATCCTACCATTAAATAGATTTTGTTTTTATATGTAGCCAATTCATAACATCATAAGATAGAGTAGCAATAATTTCAGAACATACCAAAATCTGCAATTGACCAACCTCCCAACCTTAGAGTCCTCTTTATCTCCCAGGACTCACCCCCGAGCAGAGATCACCTCCTAGAACAGATCAACCTCTGATCTGCTTAGGAGCAACTTATTTAAGCTCATAATTCCCCAAAGCATGTTTCTAATTCTGCGTCCAGAATAGCAGGATGCTTTCTTTCCTGTTTAGCCTAGGCTTCCCATTTTGGGACTCTTTAAAGCTGCTTTAAGCTTTTCCTCAGCTTTTCCAGCTTTTTCTCACCTCTTCCCAACTACTCCTCTTCATTGGGGAATTTTAGATTCCTTCTCAAATCTAAATTAATTTCTTTCAAGGATTTTTGAAAGATTTTAGGGGATTTGTTGCCTTATCCATCCTCATGGATTTGGCAAGTGATCTCTAATTCTCATCTTGGTCAAATTGCACAATCATTTTATTTATTTCCTCAAATAAAATATGCACTTACATTCACACCACACTTATCCCTTGGGGTCCACCCCCTTAGGATTTAAGTTCAAATGTCTAACTTTAAAAATTCAACAGACAAATTGGGGGTGTTACATATTCCCCCTCTGGAAATAAACACCGTCCTCGGTGTTATTATTCAACTACTAGAGTTCATTTAAACAAAAATGGATATTTCTCCATCATTTCAGCTTCCCTTTCCCAGGTGGCTTCTTCAGCAGTAAAGTGCTTCCACTGCACTTTTACTCTGACCACTGTTCTGTTTCTCAATTCAATTTCTTCCCGCTCCAATATTTGAAGCGGTTATGGCAGAAACTCCCCTTCTGGTTCCACCTATACAACATTCCAATCAACTATGTGAGAAGCATCATGCACATATCTTTTTAATAATGAAAGATGAAATACATTATGCACTCTAACATGGGGTGGTAAGGCCAGCTTGTAAGCCACTGGTCCCACCCTTTCTAACACCTCAAAAGGCCCACAGTATCTAGGAGCCATTTTTGCACAACTTCCTGCATAAAGTGTGCTCTTTTTGGGTTTGATGCGTAAATACACATGATCCCCCACTTTGAATTCTCGGTGCACCCTTTTCTTATCAGCATAGCTCTTCTGTCCGTCTTGTGCTGTCCTTATATTTCTCTGTATTTGTTTAACAATTCTTTCCATCTCTTGTAGTGCATCTGGTCCCAATACCAGTTTATCCTCTGGTTGACTCCAACTCAAGGGAGTACGGCAATTTCTCCCATAGAGTGCCTCAAACGGACTCATCTTAATAGAGGATTGGTAGCTATTATTATAGGCAAACTCAGCTAGATGCAGATACTCTTCCCACTTTGATGGTCTATCCATCACATACATTCGCAACATATCCTCCAACATTTGATTTGTCCTTTCTGTCTGCCCATCAGTTTGAGGGTGATAGGCAGTACTAAAATTCAGCTTAGTACCCATTCCTGCAAACAACCCTTTCCAAAACGCTGCTGTAAACTTAGCATCTCGATCTGAGACAATTACTTTGGGAACTCCATGAAGCCTTACTATCTCCTTCAGGAAAACATTGGCTACTTGAGCTGTTCCGAAAGTAGATTTCACTGGTATAAAGTGAGCATATTTTGTGAGAGTGTCTACTACTACCATCACAGAATCATGTTGATGTTTAGTCTTGGGTAAGCCTGTTATGAAGTCCATGGAAACTGTGTCCCATTTCCATTCTGCAATTGGCAGGGGATTTAAAAGCCCTGCTGGATGTTGATGCTCAACTTTGACCAGTTGACATTCCATACACCTACTTAGATACTCGGCCACATCTCTCTTCATTCCTGGCCAGAACAACTTCTTTTTCAAGGCTGTTAACATCTTTTGATATCCGGGATGTCCTGCATAGGGCTGTTTGTGATATTCGTCTAGAATTTCTCTTTTCAATGACTCTATATTTAAAATATACAACCTGTTTTTGTAATATAGCAGCCCTTGTTGGTTTTTAGTGTAATCTGTTTTATCCCTTGTCTGTAATTTCACCAAGAGTGCTTCATAGTTGGGATCTTGAGTTGCTGCTTTTCCCACCAATTCTTCTATCTCCATCTGGGCACTACTCCCACTGCTGTTTAAATGTTGACAAGAATTTCTACTTAAGGCATCAGCAACTTTATTTTCTTTTCCCTTGATATGCTTTATGTCCATATCAAATTCACTTAGAAAAGACAACCATCTGGCTTGTCTTGCATTCAGGTCAGTTTGGGAAAAGAAATATTTAAGGCTAATATGATCAGTCATCAATGTGAACTTTTTCCCCAGCAGATAGTGCCTCCACATTTTTAAAGCATGAATAACAGCTGCAAATTCCAGATCATATGCACTATAATTCTGTTCATGAGTTTTCAATTTCCTAGACTCATAGGCAATAACTGAATTTTCTTGCAATAGGACTCCTCCTAGCCCCTCTCTGCAAGCATCTGTAGATACCACAAACTCTTTATCAGGATCAGCAATTTTTAATATAGGAGCTGAAATAAGTTTATGTTTCAATTGTTCGAAATTGTTTTGACATTTCTTAGTCCACACGAACTTAACACCTTTCCTTTGTAATGAGGTTATGGGATTTTCTATCGCAGAAAATCTCTCCACAAATCTGCGATAATAGCCTGCCATTCCCATAAATGATCTTACTGCTGACACATCAGTGGGGACTGGCCATTCTTTAATGGCTTTTATCTTTTCAGGGTCAACTGTCAACCCTTTTTCAGAAATTATATGACCCAGATATTGAATTTTATCTCTATAAAATTCATATTTGCTAAACTTGGCATATAGCTGATTTTCTTTCAAAGTTTGCAACACTATTCTCAGGCGTTCCTTATGTTCTTCCTCATTTTTGGAGTAAACTAAGATATCATCTATGAACACAAGAACAAATTTGTCCAAATACTTATTCAACACACTGTTCATCAGACACATAAATGTGGCAGGGGCATTTGTCAACCCAAAAGGTAAGGCTACAAATTCATAATGCCCATACCTGGTTCGAAATGCTGTTTTGCTGATGTCTTCTTCTTTAATTCTGAGCTGGTGATACCCAGTCCTTAGGTCTATCTTGGAGAAGACTGAAGCTCCTCTCACTTGATAAAAAAGATCATCAATTCTAGGAAGTGGATATCTATTCTTAATGGTCAACTTGTTCAGTTGACGATAGTCAATGCACATCCTAAAAGCTCCATCCTTCTTTTTTACAAATAAAACAGGTGCTCCCCATGGAGACACACTTGGTCTAATGTAACCCTTATCCAATAATTCTTGCAGCTGCATCTTCAGCTCCATCAGTTCTGGCAGACTCATCCGATAAGGAGCTCGGGAAATAGGTGTAGCTCCCGGCACCAGATCTATAGAAAAGTCAATCTCTCGTTTGGGGGGAAGATGAGGGATTTCCTTGGGAAAAACTTCCTTAAATTCTCTGACGACTGGTATAGCATCCAGTAACTCTTCCTCAGTTTGCTGTTCTATTTCTTCTACATGCACTGCATAGACTTGGTATCCTTTTCTAGCTGTTATTTTCAATTGTAAGGTTGATATTTGTCTTACTATAATGGGTTTTGGTTTCCCTTTTAGTGTAAAAGGTTTCCCTTCCTCATCTACACAATGCAGGGTTTTATCCCAACAGTTCATCAGGGCTTTCTTCTTTCCCAGACAATCCATTCCTATCAGCAGATCATAGGATCCTAGTGGCAATATGTTCAAATTTACTTCTGTTGGGAATCCATTTAATTGTATTGCTGTTTTGGGCAACTTATGAGTGAATTTTCTCTTAGTTCCAGTGGCCAGCTGTACCAACCATGACTGCCGAAATTTTTCAGGTTTAATTTTACATTTTTCTACAATTCGAGGACTATCACCTGTAAAAGAAGCACTGATCATCAAACAAGTTAGTCAGGAGATCGGGAATCTTACCTCCATTTCCACCATGGTTAAGCATGTCTGCCTTTTGCCGATTTTCCAGCCAGACCTGATAGTTGGTATGTTTCTGGCTATGTCATTGACTGTTGTTGCCTCTCGCTCTCTGCTGATCATATGAATATTTCGATGGGGGCAGTCCCTCATCATATGGGGTTCTCCACAGCCCCAACATTTCAAAGGTTCCTTCATTCGGACTGTCCCTTCCTTTTTATTCCCTTCTCCTGGTTTTGAAGCCACTTGGGACTGAGCAGTTTGACTTTCTCTGGGTTTATTGAATTTTTTCCGCTGATGATCTCTACCAAAATTTCTTAGATATGCTAGTTTTGGTCTTTTACCTTTGAACTCACCCTTGTTCAGCCAGCTCTTCCCTTGTTCAGCTTTGCCTTTAAACTGCTGATAGCATAATCTTGCTTTTCTAACAGCTTCATCCATGGTCTTGGGGTTGTCAAATTCAATTTTCTCCTTGTAAACAGTAGGCAAACAATTTAAAAACCTTTGCACTTTGGCCTTTTCTTCCCTAATGTAAGGGACATACCTTAGTAAATTTGTAGACTTAGTGACAAACTCATCAAGAGTGAGCTGCTCTAGCCTAAGCTCATGGAATTCTTTTGCTTTATCGTCATAATAAAGTTCATTCAAATAACGACTTTTGAACTTAGTCTAAAAATCTTCCCAAGTAACTGTCTTTTCATCAATGGCATGCACCATTTTTGTCTCTTCCCACCAGAGTGTAGCTTTTCCTTGTAGCTGGTACACAGCTAATCTAGCCTTCAGATTGCTCTCATATTCATAGACTTGGAAATACTTGATCATGTTCAGCAACCAAGCTTCAGCATCCTCCTCCTTCTCTCCATCATAGGAGGGAGGTTTGATATTTCTAAATTCTCCCTGCAACTCTCTTTTCTGCTTATGTTGATTTCTAGCTGCATCCTCATCCTTAGATTCATCCATCTGTCTTTTTCCAGAACCTTCGCCACCCTGGCTGTTCCGGGAAGTTAGCTCTCTGATGAGCTTTTCCTGCTCCTTACTGGTTGATGACAACATGTCATTTTGGCTTCTTAATTCAGACAACTCTCGTTGCATCCCGTGCAACATAGCCAGTACTGGGGCATTGGGATCTGGAGTAGCAAACTCATCCCGCAGATCCACATAAATCCCTTCACCTTCAGCCATTTCAACTGTACACACTTACAACACAGATTAGCAAAGTTTATAAACTTCAGAAAAACAAAAATATGTAATAAGCAGTGAGCACAAAACGACTGCCCAATTTGTTGTAACTAGTGCTCCGATACCATTTGTAACAACCTCCCATTCAAGAAATTTTTTTTTCCATGTACCATTGATTTCCCTTATTATTTATAGGGTCATGCGAGTTCTAGAATCGGATGTTTGGATAGTAATGGTTCTTTCTATACTCCACTACTCCTCACAGGACTATTCACATTCCTCTACATCTCATATATATATGACATAGGATATTTGCATGTCCCATATAATATATATATATATTTTTGCTTTCTCTATATATATATATATATAACACATCCATATGTATCTTACGATCATATACTATATATATATATATATTTTAACTCTAAATATATATATATAACCCATCTATATATATCTCCGGAACCATATATAATATATATACCACATGTGTATCTTTTCGTTTCCCACCTATACTAATTGTATATCACATATATGAAAATCATTCTTCCTATAGATATATATATAGGGCATATATATATGTATGTCAATTTATGAAGTTTGTTTAAAAATTGCATCGGCTCTATGGGGTAAAACCCGACATATATATAAATATATATATAAAACCTCCACGCGTTTATTTATACCACTGAACGTACTTATGGAAGGGCGCACCCATTTTCACGTGGTAAGTAATAGATATAGTTGCATCCCTGCAATGATGCCCCTCCACAGCATGAAAATGGCCGCCTTACCAATCGATTTGTAACCAAAAGTATTTAAAAGTGCGGCCATCCTAAGTCTTGATTTCGTTTATCAGACATTTGATCCACGGCATATCTGGCAGAATGACATTGCCGTGCTGTTGGACAGGCAACTACGTTACAGCGTTTGAAATTATGAAACGTGTCACACCTTTACTCAAACCCTGTCATGATTTTGATTGCGTATAACATTGCAGGATTTGTCTCGGCCCCGTACCCCATTTCCAGCAAATGTTGTACGCAGCCCTAACGCCGACGGTATGCATTGACAGAGTTCCCAATCTCAGTACTGTGGAGTTGCTGTATGGCCGCCTCACCCAAGTTCAGTACAGCCGGGTGTGACGGCTACGTATTTCTAATATTTTACTGGTTTCTTTTTCAGGTGAAACGTCTCAGTCATGGATGGAGAGGGCGGTGTTCCGTGGCACTAGTCAACAGAAAACTTGACGGTTGGCAATGCAGGTAGGGTTCCCAACCATCATCGGGATTCAATGAGAATTTGTACCCGTGAAATTAGGGTTCGAGTATCCTTTTTAGAAGGAGACCCTTCGGATAATCTTCATCGACAGACCTTCGTTAAATTTTTGTTTCTGTTCCTGTCTTATTTGTTCGTGACAAATTCTCCAGAGCATGCATGGCATAACCCGAGGGTTTGCCTTTCGTTCGGGTCTCTGTGACAGAGTCACCCGAACCTCTGGCGTATGAATTTCTGTTTGCCTTCACCGCTTTATTATAAACCTAGCCATTATTTTTTTTTCTGCGAGAGTTCGGGTTTTTTTTTTTTTTCTTGTTATTGTGGTGTTCAGCCGTCTACCTCTTCTGTATGGTTTGACTCTCGGCGAACGCGGGGTCTCTTACTCCCAATTGTAACGGTTTCCACAGAACCGATCTACCCTCGCCAGAGAGAGAGAGAGTCCTCGTTTTTCCTGGTTTGTTCATCTGTTAGCCCTAGATTTCCTTCTGTATGTGATAACTAATTATGATTAAGTTTATTGGTTACATGTTTATATATTTCTGGTTGCCGATCAACTCTTCCAAGTTCGATCAAGATTATCGTAGTTTCCGGGTTTTTAGGTTTATGTTTGGACTGGTTCGGTTGTCAGACCTCATGGCGATTAGGATTCATCAGTTCCTAAGTTCGCCGATAGGTTCTATCGTTTGGGTAATGAAAATCCGTCTTCAGCGCGTAAGTTCTGTCACGCGGCTGGAGAAATTGAACCCAACGCTTCTGACGTGTAACCATCAAATGGGTAGATTGCAGGAACTCACCTATAGCACCGACCATATCGTGGTTCCTTGCTGTGGGTGTATCGCTTCCTATTTTGATTTATCATTCATTATGTAACACCATGGTCGCGTCCTCGTTCGCTATGGGTGACAGAGAATTATGGTGGTTTGACCGACTGTATGGTTTTCATGAGAGTTTTACGGTGATCAACATGTATTGAAATTTGACTTGACTTGTTTATTGACTTTTATTTCTACTCTATTTTGGATTCATTGATCCACGGATGTATAATTCTGGCGCCCGGAATGGGAATTGATCCCGGTTATTTTCTTTACGCAATCTGATATGTAGGCAAGGTAAACCTTATGAGACCGAATAGTGATTTAACTATCGGCGTCTACGCTGCCCTCGTACGCCTTCTGTTAGCGTTCACTGGGTTATTGATTGACAGTTCAGTTGAAGGTTAACAATACAGCTTCCAATCGCCGTGAGTTCACCAGTCCGTGTCATTTTTTAGAGTTTCGTTTGCCATAACTTTCAGGCACTTAATTTGTTTGTTTAACGCCACCCGGTTAATTAAATTTCCCATGCATCTCTGTTTTGATATGGATCGTAGATTCTACATTCTGTTTTAATGGTTTCGTTGGGGTTTAATTCATTGGTTCTCTTCACTCATACAGTCTGTATATGCAGCATTCCTTCAACTTAAAACGATCTATGTCGGTCTTTATTCGTTTGTTTCACATCACCAGATTTCCCTTTTCGATTCGTGTTTAGTTTAATTGGCTCATACGAATCCATGTACATGTACATAAGTTTGTATCGTTCCCTTTGTCATCAAGGGTTTTCTTTTATGTTTTACATATGTATGCATGGAGGTTATCACTAGTTTACGTGCAAGGAATATATTGTTAATTATTCTTTCAGCTTATCCACTATATGTAATTTGGTTAGATGCATACATCTGAATTCAATAATCCCTTTGCAATGAATTGGTAAAGTATAGATGAAATCTATAGATCTACTAATTCTTATATGGCTATAGGGTAATTACACCTGAAGCTTGGATTATAGCTATTTCAAGGTTTAAAAGTAGAAATTTAACTAATATGTACCTATAGGGAGAAATAGGAGTTCATCTACTTTTACAACATTTCTTTTATATATATATATATATATATATATATATATATATATGTAGATAATAGTTCTTGAATAGAGATTATTATCCATGTTCCAAATCTTTGGCTATGATTAATGATTCCAGGAATAACGATAAATTTAGAATGAAATTTATTTACTGATAACCATTTCCAGAATACTTAGAGAGTAGAATTACTATCTCTTTAGCACAAGTTATATTGTCATATTCAATTGTTACTAATTTTCTTCCTTTTTAAAGTGGTATCCTGTAACTATAGTTCCTCTATAATGTTTCTCTATTATGCACCTAACATGAAATATCACTATTGCATAGATAGGAAGAAAATTTTACAAAACAATTAATCATCTGTAGAGGTTAAGTAACTCCAGATTTAATCCAATCCTTGGTTTAGAGATTCTGGAGTTTCTACTTTAGGGAATTTGTGGTTTACAACTAAACAGATCTGGAAGGTGAATACCTAAGGATAGGTTCTGTAAATGTAGTACCAAAATTTTGCATTTTTCATAACATAAAAATTTATATGTAGCCAATTCATACTGTAATAAGACATTGCAACAAGAATTCCAGAACATACCACACAATCTGCAAAATGACCAACCTCCCAACCTTAGAATCCTCTTTATCTCCCAGGATTCACTCCCAAGCAGAGATCACCTCCTAGCACAGATCAACCTCTGATCTGCCTAGGAGCAGCTTATTTAAGCTCATAATTCCCCAAAGCATGTTTCTAAATTCTGCGTCCAGAATAGCAGGATGATTTCTTTCCTGTTTAGCCTAGGCTTCCCATCTTGGGATTATTTAAAGCTGCTTTAAGCTTTTCCTCAGCTTTTCCAGCTTTTTCTCACCTCTTCCCAACTACTCCTCTTCATTGGGGAAACTTTAGATTCCTCCTCAAATCTAAAATAAATTTCTTTCAAGGATTTCTGAAAGATTTTTGGGGATTTTTTGCCTTATCCATCCTCATGGATTTGGCAAGTGATCTCAAATTCTCTTTTGGTCAAAATGCACAATCATTTTATTTATTTCCTCAAATAAAATATGCAAATACATTCACACTATATTCATCCCTTGGGGTCCACCCCCTTAGGATTAAAAGTTCAATGTCTAACTTTAAAAATTCAACACACAAATTGGGGGGGGTTACAGTTTGGGATGCAAGGTATGGCACGTGTCAAAAAATCGGTTATGTCAATGGCGATCTACAATGGGGCATCGACTCAAGAAACTAAAGGTAATTATGGTTTCGATTTATTCAAATATTTTTTTTAATCTCCTAAAAGGCAATTTTTTTGCTCTTTATTAATTTATTTTTGTTCAAATTATGTAGTTTCCATCCTGAGTAATTGTTCTTTATGTAAGAAATTCTAGGTATTTGCCAAAACAATATCATTTTCATCAAAGTCTCGCAGTCTCAAAATATCCAGCCCAAGAAAGGCTCACTGGAGAAATTCCATGAGCGATTCAAGCCCAAGAAAGCACCATCGATGATTTTATTTGAGCAGTTCAACTAAAATAATGACAAAGTAAAAAATCAAAAGATTTCTTTCAATATCGAACCTAGGAAAGCCCTGTTGGAGACTTTCCCTCGGTGATTTAACAACAACGATGAAAAGTCGAAAAGAAAAATGATTTTTTCAATATGTAGTTGCAGAAAACCAAGCTGTTGTAGGTTCTAATGCTTGTTTTTGCCCCTGCTGGTGGTTATGGTTCCTCACATTCTTACTTCACCATAACTATAAAAAAACTATAATTTGTATTCAAATTTTGTGCATCACATGATCTCATTCCTAAGTCTCTGGTCCATTTCCTTCGATGCCCTATCTTTTTTACTGCAATTTTTTTTTAATTAAAATTGCCAATATGTGAAAACCTTATGAAATAACCAGTATGTAAAAACCTTGTTTTAACCTGTGTGTTCATTCCATACCCTCTCAATTTCCCATATCAATACTGGCTCTTTTTCCATGGATTATAAAATGTGAGCATGGGTTGATGTGAATTGGAGGGGCAAAGTCCCACAGTCAAATGCTGCGAAGTAGAGAATATAAGACATTAAGAACAATGGCTACCAAATCAAATCTCAAAGAAATCAATGGAAAGAGAGAGTATCCGTCCTACATATTTCCTAACAGAAAATAACCAATATGTGAAAATTTTAAATGAAATAACTTTACATCATCCAAACTTGTATGTTCATTCCATAGATAACCTCTCAGTTGCGTATATAAATACTAGTTCTTTTTCCATGGAAATTATAAAATGTGAGCATGGTTTTATGTGGATTGGAGGGGCATAGTCCCACAGTCAAATGCTGCAAAGTAGGGAATATGAGACATGAAGAACAACACCTACCAAATCTAATCTTGAAGGAAGCAATGAAAAGAGGAGTATCCGACCAACATATTACCTAACAAGAAAACAGATTGCCCAATGTCTCTAGTCCATTTCGTTCTATGCCCGTCTATTTGAATGGAAGAAAGGTTGGAGCCACATTAAATCTGGGCATAGCTTATTTATAAGATCCAGACACAATGCACATTTGATCATAAAACGGTTCTAGGTTTGGTGGTCGTGAAGCGGAAGGCTTAGCCATTCTCACTGTGGTTTAGCATTTTTGCACTAACATTACAAGAAGTTAGGATCTACCATATGATGAGACACTGTGGTTTAGTAGGTTTGCACTAACATTACAAGAAGTTAGGATCTATGATCTAATGAAAAGAGAGTTTCTTTTTCCCTTGTAAATTGCGATTTTCAGTTATAGTGAGTAATGTTGAACCCTTTGGTTAGAAGTAAGTAACCATTTGGAGCTACAATTAATCACATCAAATTTTGTCCTCAAGTTTCTTATTTTCTGGTTTTTCAACACATCATTTCAGCCTATCTCAATAAAAAAAATTCTGCCTTGATTTCACTTTTATTTAACTTTTATTCATTTTCATTTTATTTTCAATGTTCATTGCCCATTGTTAATTTTCAGTAATAACTTTTGAGTCTTGACTCTAGATATAGATGATGTCATGTGAGTCATTGCCACTCTTTAATATGTTCTGACTTGTCACTCTTTAAGTAATTTCAATTTACTGATTTTCCACAGAGACACACCTCCTATGTTTTCCATGCTCCCGGGAAGGGGATTCCTAGGGAAACATTTCACGACGTCCATTTTTGTGTCTCCCCACTCCTACAGTCCTTCATCCCAGAAACTTCGTGGAACATAAACTATTTCAGACTTATGTGTCTACTATTTTTCTTAGTACTAATTACATTCTAAAATAATGAATTTAAATCAATGTATTAAAATTATACTATTTCTGTTTCATTTATGAATCATTGTATTTCATTACAGAATCTGAATTAAAATCATGTATGTAACATTTACAAATTTGATTATTACTATTTCACTGTTTACTATTTACACTGCACAATGATGAATTTGCATGGGATGAATTGTTATTGTTGGGACTTTATCATTATTGTTTTTATTTTTATATTTTTAGAAATGAGGATGTTGTCATTCCAGGGTTCCCTTGGATTTCCCCAAAATTTGGGGGTGATGAATTTGCATGGGATGAATTGTTATTGTTGGGACTTTATCATTATTGTTTTTAATTTTATATTTTTAGAGATGGGGATGTTGTCATTCTAGGGTTCCCCTAGATTTCCCCAAAATTTAGGGGTGCTTCCACACGCCCCCTACTTCTTTGATCTCTGTTCAAACTTGGTGGAACATTGACTTATTTGGCAACTAGTTTTGTCAATCAAGCATGTGACTTGATTTATGAATCATTGTATTTCATTACTAAATCTGTATTTAAATCATTTTTTTAACATTTACAAATTTTATTATTACTATTTTCAGTGTTTAGTATTTGCACCACATAATGATGAATTGGCATGGGATGAATTTTCATTGGGATTTTATCATTATTGTTTTTAATTTTATATATTCAGATATGAGGACCCTGACATTCCTTGTTCCCCTTAGATTTTGGGGGGTGCTTCCACACCCCTACATCCATAAAAAAGTAGGAATCTGTTATGCTTAGCAAATCAAGCATTGGTTTCATGACAGTTTGTGCAACATCATCCCTAAAATAAGCAGATGATGGAGGAAATGCTTTTATACAAAATTAAGGGGTTAGCATATCCATAGCCAATGGCATTTCCACCTTGATATGACCTAGCTTATATTTCACCAGAGCTTGGCAGATTTTCTGCATAGCTAGCACTAGTTGGTACCAGGCCCGTTTGTTGAAATATTCTGTCAAAACCTCATTCCCCACCAGGACTACATTGATCTTTGTTGTGGGAAAGGACACAATATTTTTACTGACACATTGGTCTACGGCTGACTGGGTAGCCAAGACACTGGTAAGCTCGTCATTCTTAACACTCATGAGCACATTAAGACCGGTGTTGGCTAATGCCCTGAGGATTTCTGGATTAGCACCATAGATTTTAACATTACCAGCCTTCAATTTTTGGATCAATTGAATTGATTCTTTTACAGATGGAAGATTGTAGCCAAGTTTCCCAAAAACAACACCGATTCCATGATTATGTGCATTTGTGCAACAATGACAAAAAGAAAAACATTAAACCTGTGAAAATAATGCAGGATCTGTATACAACTAGATACTAGTCAATGAAATTAAGAACATTCAGAGGGAAATATGTATACTCCTAGAAACAATCTCGGTATCATTCTTGTATATTGCATAGTGAATGACTCCAGGTGATGATGTTATTCTTCTTCCAAAAGCCTATCAACAATGTTGTTCTACTCCATATAGATGTGCTGGAAATGATGTGTAGAAACAAATGTTCCAATAAGTGGATGCCCTTCATCCAATATGACAATAGTGAAGGATGAAAAGTAGAGCCCCTTGATTCAATCTATGGAGCCTTTCGAATTTCCAAATACTTGTAAATAATTGATGCTTAACCAGATGTTTAACCAATTTGTAGTGAAAAGTACACCCTATAAAGCAATGATTTTTGCCTTATTGTTGGTACCCTTGCCACCCTCCAACCAAAAATGATAATAGAAACTATACTCAGTGACAATGACAATGAGGGCACCACATCCACAATCATTATTAATACAGACATAAATCCTTATTTGACTGTTACGTTGTTATGCTTTCAGATGGAATCAAGCCCTTATTCAAGAGCTAAGCACCCTTGCTCCTGGCGCGCAGGATCTGAGTTTTCCAACACAATATGCATAGTCCTTCAAGGTTCAATGTTTGGCATGACTTTGGAAGCAACATTGGTCATATTGGAGGAATCCACACTATAATGTTGTGCAGTTTTTCTTCACTACAATGGCTGCTCCACTGTTTGGGACCATAACCTTTGTTTTGAATTTTCTTGGCTGGAAAGAAACACATTATAGATTTAATTACAGCTAAAGTTAGAATGGTGAATGGTGTGCTTTAAATGAATGAATAACCACCAATAGAAGTGCATAAAATTATAGTGGTTCAGACTGAAAGATGTGGAAGAATATTTTAAAAAACTAGATTCGGATGTCTTATTATCAAAATAAAAATTGGGACAGGGCACAATCTTTTCCTTCCTCTACTAAAATTGACCAAAATCACTACATATATCTTGCTTAGAAACTATTGGATCTCTTTAAGAATCTTACGGCGTTTCCTTCGCAACAGCTGGAGATGGTCCAATTGCTAGTTTAACTCATTTAGATTTAATTTTATCTGTTCTTTCAGACTAAACTTTCATTCCAAAAAATATATATAATAAATAAATATATAATAGACAATTAAATAATTTATATATAAAAATCTTATATATATATATAATCTAATTTTTTTATTGAAATTGTAATAAAAATCATATATATATAATTTAATTTTTTTTTATTGAAATTGTTATATTTCTCTATTAAATATTATGATAATCTAATTTATCTTCTATAAATTTAGAAACTTTTATTTAAAATAACATTTTTCTAATATGGATGTTATTTTATTTATTTTTATTAATGAGAAAAAACATGTTACACTCATCATGATAAAAAATAAAATAAAAATATAAAGTACATTTGACATCTAAGACATAGATTTATCTTAGATGGGAGATTATATTTTTTTTAAATACATTTTCAATAATTGGAAATCTCTATGTCTAGGGGTACTCTTGTTTGATACAAATTATTCATCTGCAAAAGAAACCTCTTTATATTATATTATTGATATTCAAACACTTTTTAATATCTATCCCATTGTGTCAAAAACACTCCTTATATTGTAGATGTTCAAACGGTTTTATTTTAAGGATTAAAAGGGGAATCGATAGATTCCCTCCTGAACACTTGCTAAGAACTATGCAGTTTACTCCCGAAAAATACATCAGCAAGGCACACTTTTACCCTCTGCTGCATTTGATGGGATGAATGGTTATCTATATTTATGTTTCATCCAAATCCTATTATATTAATATATGAGAACAAAAGCTTAAACGAGAAACATAAAACTATATGCTAGTGAGAAGGTTTCGGGTTTTAGATGGGATTGAATTAATGCTCGCAATTATCAAACGGGCGGCGTCCAAATGAAATGTCATGTCAGTAAATATGATATACTGATGCATGTTTTCCACCGTTAATGTTAGTCTCATAACTCCTCATTAACTCTGCCTTGCCATCTGCCTTCTTCCGCTGCTCTCTTTGTGCGACTGGGTGGACATGTTGGAACATGAATGTTGCAGGAAAGGCCGGGATATCCTTCTGCTACCGCTGCTACAAACGTAAGTGGAGGTGGCGGATTCGGGGAGGAGTGCTCAGTGTGATTGCCACAATGTTCGCCGGCCTCTGCTGCGCCACCACTTCATTTGGAAGGGTGAAACGTATATGTGAGAATAATCTAGAAATAGATTTAGTTTTGGTTTGTTGAACAAGAGTGTGCATTTAGAAATCAGTTCCATCTTTATTTAGGTTTCATTTCCTCTTCTTCAAGAAGATTAGGTGAGTGCGATTTCCTATATAAGTGTGATGTAATTGAGCAATTTAATTCATTGATTTGTGTGAGCTTTGTCTCACGTTTAAATTTGTCTGCATTTGTTGTTAATTTGGTGTCGGAGCCTAGTAAAGGAGGTCGCGGGTACGGTATTTGGGTACTAGAGTAAGTGCGCTATCTACACTCACGGATGCGCTGCCGAGTTAACGCGGTACATTGAGGTACGTGAGGTCGAAGGGGATTGGGCGGTACGTGTGGATTGGACTCCGTTGCAAAGGTTCTTTGCCAGTGCAAACAAACGACGTTTCGGCAAAGAAGAAAGCACACTGTGACTGTTGAATTTGTGATTGCGGAGTACTCGATCGAGCGTGGTGTTTGTTGTTAAATTGAGCGGCTTACGGAGACGAGAGAAATCGGCCTAGCGAAGTTTGTGCGTGGCTTCAAATCACGTTTTTAATTCGCGAAGCCAAAGTTTGAAGCGAACTTTGAAAAAAGGTTTTTAATCGGTGTGACAAATTATTAAAGGTGTTTTATTTGTTGTGCATTTGGATTTCAAAGGTTCTGACGTGCGTTTGAGATTTCGAAGAGTTTGCTGATGCGTTTGATTTCTTGCCTTATTAAATTGGTGAGTGGAGTCGAGCTTGTTTCTTGTTGCTAGATCGAGCGTGGAGTTTGTTTGAAGATTGCATTGTTGCTCTTGCAGCTCATGCCGACGTTTTTTTTTTTTTAAGTTTGCTAAGCTATATATATCTTTAAGGAGCTCTATATATATATCTTGCCCACTCATTTAACAAATATCTTTGCCCTCTCATTTAACACAAGTGCTAGTGCCAATTTTATTTTTGAAGTTTTGAAGTGTTTGCCAAGTGACTTGCAAAACATTCTCACCCAAACTCATTTAGCGTATAGCTCCAGTCGATTGCAAGATCATGATAAGTAATTTGACATTAAATTTGATCATTGTTGTTGAAATGGCTAATCCACTTGTGACTCCTATTTAAATGAATCTACAAAACTTGATGGTGAAAATTATGTAAATTGGAAATTGGTGATCACGATGCGGAGGCATACGTCTACCGGACGATTGTTAAGGTAGCGAGCCCAAGCCTCAACCTCCTACTTTGCTCCACTCAAGATTGGGATAAGCGTGAAATGAAAGCAAAGTCTTTATGCATGTGAGTGAAGGACAATATTATTCCTCACATTCGGAATTTGTGAAACTTCCAAGGCGACATGGGACACTCTCAAAGGTTTGTATGAAACTACTAATGCAAGGCAAGTATTTTATTTAAAAATAAAGCTGCTATCTATCAAAATGCAGGAAGCCAATGAAAGCATTAGCAACTTTGTTCCAGAATTAAACACTTGAGTGATAAGCTTAGTGTGGTGAAAAGGTGTCTAGTACGGACTTGTGCTTGTTGCTTTAAAGGGGTTAGTCCGAGACTATAATGTCTTTATTTGAGCTCTCTCGGCTAAAATGACACCTCCTACATTTGAAAGAATTAGGCTGGAATTCTTCTTGAGAAGAAGAGCGAATGAAAAATTTTGAAGCTGAGTGAAATGGTTCTGATTTGGCTTTATTTAAAGAGGCAAAAGACCATTAGAGGAGACCATGGGACGGAACGAGAGGCCGGTTTCAAGCAAAACGAGAAAGGTATGGCACCTCTAATTCTTATGTTAAGAGGATCATTGAATGTGATTATTGTGGAAAACTGGACATATAGCTAAATATTGCTATAGAAGAAAGAATAATGAATCAAATCAAAGACATAGAGGCATAATGGAAATTACATAAATAGAGACACCTCGATTAGTGATGGATTTAAAATCTTAAGTTGTTTCTTTCGATCTTTGCATTGTACCAACCCAGGCGATGATGAGAATGCTTGGTTCATAGATTCTGGTGCATCGAAAGTACTTATGACTTGTAATAAAGAATGGTATGATAAATATTATGAGAAATACGATGGCGCACACATTTACCTAGGAGATGACGAGTCACTTAAAGTTCAAGGCTATGGCATAATAGTAATGTACCTAATGGAAAAATGCGGCAGTTAATAATGTGATGTGTATACACTCTCAAAAATAATTTGATATCTCTTTCCACCATCTTGATAATCATTTTAAAAGTGGAATTTGGTAAATTGGGGTGTATTGTGAAAGATGTTCGGGACCACTACGAGGGTTGTTTCTACGGGTACGAGAGTTGAGATTATACGAGATTGGAGTGTGACGGTGAAGCGCCATGTTGCATTGACATCCAAAGAGACATCGGCAATGAAGTGTATCACGGGTATGGGCACCTAAATTACAATGATTTATCGTTGTTGCAAAGGAAATCAATGGTTGAAGGTCTTCTGTTATGAGTGTGAACATTTACCATGTGAGGAAACGTACACTTGGTAAGAAGCATAGAGAAGAGTTTCTGTTCATGCGAGAAACGACAATATGATATACTTGAATTAATTCCTGTGATGTATGGACCTATGCAAACTAAGTCTCTTGGTGGTGCTTCATACTTTGTTATTTTTATTGATGATAGATCTAGGTATACCTGGGTCTATTTCATTCGAAGGAAGAGTGATATATTTGAGTATTTTAAAGAGTTTCGAACTATGGTTGAAAAACAAACATGTAAGTACATTAAAATACTCGAGATCTGATCAAGGGGGTGAATATAAGTCAAATGCATTGAACAACTATTGTAAATCTAATGGGATTCAACAACAATTCACGTGCCACATACCCTCGGCGAAATGGGTGTTGCTCGGCGATGGAATAGAACCTTGGTGGAATGTTGCTCGTAGTATGCTTCAAGGTAAGAACATCTCTAATGGTTTGGCGAGAAGCCATTAGCAACAACATTTATCTGAAATCGTGTCCCACTAAGCAATTAGTTTTTCAAACTCCATGCTGGGGACCTTCATGGTTATAAACCTAATGTGAGTCATTTCGGAGTCTTTGGATGTCTTGCTTTTGCTCATATTCCTAAGGCTAACGGAGAAAACTTGATGCCAAGTCGATGATGTGTTTTTATTGGATATTGTGCGAGATCGAAGCCTATAAATTGTTTGATCCAAGTTCTCATAAACTATTTGTAGTCGTGATGTCTTCTGTTTCATGAGCTTGAGGTGATAAAAGTAATACAAAGAATGATGCATGGCATATATCTAATGATGCACATGTCAAACTTGATACTTTGATTAGCGAGACGAGGAGCAGTGCGAATGCAGTACGAGGATCGGGATGAAGAATGAGTATGAGCACATCCGGCGGTGAGTCATCACGAGAGGGTGATTCACCTCAAAGCAGAAAGAATCATGGATGGAACACCCACGGGCATTTGAAGCACCAAGAGGTGCTTGAGCAAACTCGGCTTCCACCACGAGAGTATAGGGTCGCCAACAATGTCTAATATAATGAATGTTGAAGAACCAATTGATTATGAGCAAGCTAAACAACATGAACAATGGATTAATGCTATGAATGATGAGTATGCTTCTCTTATAAAAAATAAAACATGGAATTAGTGGAACTTCACGAAAATAAAGTTCCAATTGGAAGCAAATGGTTGTACAAATCAAAATTTAAAGCGGACGGTACAATTGATAAATTTAAGGCAAGATTAGTAGCAAAAGGATATGCTCAACGGGAGGGAATTGATTATGAAGACACTTTTGCACCAGTAGCTAAGTTGAATACAATTAGATTAACGATTGCCTTAGCCACAAAGCATAATTGGAATATACATCAATTAGATGTCAAATCTGTTTTTCTAAATGGTGATTTAAGAGAAGTTTATTTGGTTCAACTGAAGGGTTTTGTCAAACGAGGACGAGGCATCTAGTACGCGAGTTAAAGAAGGCATTATATGGTTTGAAACGGGCGTCGAGATCATGGTATGTAAAGATTGATACCTTCTTTCTTCGGAATGGATTTGTGAAAAGCAAAAATGATCCTAACTTGTATGTTAAGAAAGATGGAAAAGGAAATGTTGCTTTAATACCTTTGTATGTGGATGATATCATCATCAGAGGCGGTGCTCACAAGTTAATTGAATAAATTAAGTTAGTTATCGCGAAGAATTTGAAATGAAAGATTTGGGTGAATTGCATTAATGTTTAGGAATTGAGGTATGGAGAAGACGAGTAAACTTTGATCACTCAAAGCAAATATACAAAGGAAATTCTTAAAAAGTTCAATATGACCGGTGCAAAGTTATGTCAACTCTCTTGGAACGAGAATGCAAGTTGTACAACGAAGATGGAACTAAAGAGGCGGATGGAACATGATATATCGTCGGTTAGTCGCAGTTTGAACTATCTCACCACTACGAGACTAGACATTGCATACTCGATCAATTATTCTTAGTCAATTCATGGCTAAGCCTTGAGGAAATCCTTGGAATGCTGCAAAGAAAGTTCTGCGATGCTTAAAGGGAGCAGGTGGTTAGGTATATCAAGTGAATACGATGTTGCAGCGAGGTTTTGATTGATTGAAATGGGGGAAATCCGGATGACAGACGATCTGCCCACCACGGCTATGCATTTCATATTATTGGATCAGGGTCATATCTTGGAGTGAAAGTAAGAAACAACTCAAGCATTTCTTTATCATCAACAGAATCGGAGGTACAAGCTTTGACCAATGCCACTGTGAAGCTATTTGGTTGGAGAAATTCTTTGATCTTGAAGAAAGCTTGTAAGTAGTTCAACATGTATCAATTGTGATAATCGAGTGCTATCAAATTAGCACATAATCCAATTTACCATGCTAGAACAAAACACGTTGAATTCTGATGCCACTTTGTACGTGAGAAAATTGAGTCGAATGAAATTGAATTAATATTTTGTAATACCCGGGGATAATATAGGTGATATATTTTACTAAGCCCCTTGGTAAAATCAAATTTGAAGTTTTTAGAAGTCAGTTAGGTATTGTAGAAAATCCATTTATCCATTAAGGGAGGATGTGAGAATAATCTAGAAATAGATTTAGTTTTGGTTTGTTGAACGAGAGTGTGCATTTAGAAATCAGTTCCATCTATTCAGGTTTGTTTCCTCTTCTTCAGGAAGATTAGGTGAGTGCAGTTTCCTATATAAGTGTGATGTAATTGAGCAATTTAATTCATTGATTTGTGTGAGATTTGTCTCACGTTTCTGGCTGTGCATTTGTTGTTAATTCGCTAATGCTTTTATCCGTCATCAGCTGCCTCTGCCTTCCTGTGGCGGAGACTTCCTTAAACGACGACGTCGTGATAAGTAACGCGAGATTCACAATTACAAGAACATACACATTGGTTTTAAGTTTCATGGGCACTTCCATTATCATTCTATTTTTGGGTATGGTAAACCCTAAAAGTTGAATGATAGGTTCGTTAATGATGATGGAAGATTCCCAAAATATTGGTTTCCACTTGTAGGTATTCACAAGTGGGACTCTTCTATAAATACATGCCAGAGAGGGGAGGAGCGGAGAAGGATCGGAGCGCAGAGGGATCCGAGAATATTGAATTGAATTCAACTGAATTGTAGTCTCGACCCTTTAGAAATTTACTATATGTAGAGGTCAGGGGAAAATATATATAATAAAGATTGCTTAAAATTCGCCGTCTCTACTCAACTATGGATTGCTTAAAATTAGCCGTGTCTATTTAATATGGATTGCCTAACTACTCAACTATTTGAATCTTCCTGTTATTGAATTGACTCCTTTAAATCCATGACTGGAGCTGGTATGTCTGACTCAACATCGACTCTTTCTGATACAGGCAGATCATTTAGCTCCTATCCCGCATTTCACTACCCAAGAGCCCTGGGGTTTCGCTACCCGGAAACCCTAGTGTGAATGTAAGGGAGCGCAAGACTCGAGACGTTAGAGATGTAGACATATGTTTGTAGTATTAAAAATTTTTTTGAAGGTAATCTAGATCGAGTAGTTTTTAGTGCAACTTTTTGAAGACTTTTACAGTGACTTTTTACGGTATAATTTCTCTAAATTCCGTAGAGTTCTAAATTCACTATTAAATATTCTCTAATGAGAGGAAAGTAACATAAGCATAGAAATACTATCGATGGAAATGTTGCGGAAGTGGCGAAGATGCAATTTTTAGAGTACTCTGCGTTCGTTTTGATTTTCTTTTGGGTTATCAAAAGGAAGGTAATTATTTATAACATAATGTAATTAAAGTTTTACAACGATGTTTATAAAATGGGTGCTAAATTAAACAGAACATCAAAATAAAGCGTTATTTTAATGCAAGGCAGGGATTCAATAATATGGTTTTTAAATGTAAGAGTAATAGATTTTATTAAAACGTTGCTTTTTAATTTATGTATTGTGATAGATTAAGAGTTAATTTTTATTATACATAAATTATTTTGTGTAAATATTATATCATATTAATTGTATTTTTAAATATTTTCCTTATAAATATCAAAGAAGCTTTATAATATTATAAATATTTAAGCAAGCATTACTCTCAATGGAAATTTTGTACAAGTGACGAACATGGAATTTTTTAAAATACTCTGCGTTAGTTTTGATGTTTCTTCTCATTGCAAGGAGGGTAAGCATTTATAACAGAAGGTAATTATTATTTTTAACATGCTTATCAAAGGGGTAGAAAGAGAATATCATGCTAAACAAGAACAATACCTACTCAACAATAAATAAATGTATGATTGGAATAAATGGAAATCCACTAAATTCTATGTTATGAAATGCATTAGCCTACATATTTATATGTTGCATATGATAATAAATCTAAATAGCTCTCGATCAGGGTGCCAACTCGCAGGGGCAAAGCCATGTTGCGGTGGAGGAGTATGTGTATGTGGCACTCGCATGCGGCGACATGTGAAACACAACCGACGAGGAGAGGACGAATCCCCCAATTTATCATTATGACAAAATTAAATTGGTATGGATAACAACCCATCGAGCTAGCTGGGTTGTCAGAGCAAGGTTGGAAAGTGGGCCACCGGGCTCCAGTGATGCAGGGTATTAAATCGCTCTGGGTTATTCCTTGGAAGTTCATTCTCTGAAAAGTTGTTGCTCAGTGCATGGTTATGTTCTCTGGTTTCTGGCGCGAGCAACCTTGCCAAATTTACACACGATGTCGGAGGCTTGTAGTTGTGAATTGGTATGTACCCAATTCACCATTCACCATAAAGATGAAATGAGTTTCTGCTTATCGATGCATGCGAAGGAAAATTCTCATTTTTCTAGATTACATTTACTTGGTCTGCAATACTGTTAGTTACTGCATAGACTTGATTTGAATTAGTTTTTTTAATGAATATTATGATGGTAGTATGAGTCGTCATGGCCTGGTAGGAATTATAAAAGGTTGTTGTAGGTCCTGATCTCCAAATGTCCTCTTTTGCATGTCCTGCATGTTAAACATAGTTAGGGCGGGGAATTTTAAAGCCAATGCTGTGTATCATTTTACTGCAAATTGGCCAAGTTCTTCGAATTTGCATGTTGGTCATTCTATGCATCCCTTGAATTCGTCAAGTCTAGATTGGGAAACCACCTGTATGGCTATTAATGATGTAAATTCCATAGGGGGAGGCTATCTGTGTTTTTTTTGTCACCCGGTAAGCTATTCATTTTACTTTGTTACGTTGCCTTCCATTAGTTCTTCTCAGAAGGGTGACTGGGTTAGAAGTAACAGGAGTATCGCGATTATGTTTATGTGTTTTTGAAAATGAAACGATTTTGAGTTGCAGAGAACAGGTGGTAGAGCGCAACTACGATAGGCATGGAGCTGTCATGATTGTGTAGAGCTGGAGAACAAGTGGCGCGACAGTTGCAGAAAATGAGCACAGATGGCGCGGCAGTTGCAAAAAACAAGCACAGATGGCAGGGATGAGCAACAAGGATAGGCAGCGGAACTCCCAGTGATCAGGGAGATGCGGCAAACAACAAATTAGGAAAAGAGGGAAAACTAACGGTCGCATTGATAAAGGAACAAATAGGGAATCAGCCAGTGTAGATAGGAGGTTAGTCCAGTAGAGGGCTAAGGAAGAGAGCCGCACGAGAGCTTTGTTCTGTTCTGTTCTTTTCTATTTTTTTCTATTCTGTAATTGTTGTAATCTGCCCTCCTATAATCAACTCTGAGGAGTAATGTAACTGTCTGCTATTGATAATGAAATATACTTCTACTTGTGTTTGATGTTCTAAGTTCTGTGTTAAGCATTTGGTTATAATGAATGTATTGCCCGCTTTTAAATTTTAATTTTGCATCCTAAATATGCTTGATGAGTAGTATCTTGTGCAAGGTAGCTAAATCTGTTTGTGGTTCCCAATTATTTATGTTTTTCTCTATAGCTATGATCGGTCGATATCTGATATGTTCCTAACTTTACTAAGGTCATGGCACACCTCGGGTGAGACTCTCTACTCTTCAAAGTAGGGTGAAATTGTCAGCGTTGTGCTAGACTACTGCGGAAACCTTATTGGCCTCTCTCTTGAACCTGGGTCTTACTCAGAGACCTTCTTTCTCGCGAACAAATGGTTCCATTGCCGGGATTTGAAATTTCATTTAGGAGAAAAGGAGAAAATTGTTAAGGATCGGGTTTTGTTCTCTGAATCTGAGAGTGACCTCTACGAAATTTTTTGGGGAAAGTTTCCAGAGGAATTCTATAATTGGTTGTAGAGACTACAATTCAAGACAGTCCAAGGAGGGTCACGTAAGATTTGTCGCAAGTGGTTACACGTGGATCTGGTAGCACTCCATCTGTTAGATACCAAGTTGACTCGAGCTGTAGATTTCTGGGTACAATCTACCTTGGAAGGATATATAGTGGAATTAGCGGCTGAGTGTTACCAATCCTTCTCAAAAGAAAAGGATGTATTCAGATCCGAATTGTAGGAAGAGCTCTTAAAGGAAATTCCTTTGTGGATCAAAGCTTTAATGGTAGACGAGGGATTGATGGAATTTCAAAAATCTGAGATGGAGACTTAAACCTCCAGTACTAGGGGAAGGATCTGAGGGAGAGATTCTACCAGTAAGTTGGAAACGGGAATAGGGATATGGATGTCAAGACCTCCAGTAGGTTGAGAGAGCGACGATCACATCGAAGGGCGTATATTGCTGAGAACTGTCAGGAAAGGGTGATGAAGGAGTTAGAGAAGTAGGAAAGTAGTTGACAGGACAAGGAGAAGGTGCCACAGATGACAAAGGAGATGGAAGGTCAAATAGTATCCTAAGGAATATGAGGGACCATAAAGGAAGTCAGGCAAGTGTATAGGAGCCCAGCCCAAAGAGAAAAGGAAGAGAAGTCCGACGTGGAGGACGCACGCCCCGAGGAGACATCCGATGTGGAGTTGCATGTTGTAATCGAGCAACTATTCTGAGAGGGGTTGGCACCCATAACTCAAGGTAACTCTATTCCCCAAAGTTCAAGTAGCTCTAGTCCTGACCTTCCCCTGGTACTCTATCAGCCATTAGGTGAAATTTTTGTAAGTTATGAGAGTTGAGCAAGTTGAAGAGTGTTCAATCTACATCAACAATATCTACGAGCAATAGTTCTAGTAATACAATTTCATAGCTAGGGAATAGAGGTTTTATTCTAATACGACCCACAGAAAGAAATATGGCAGGATCCTTTACCCAATACCCAGATTTCTCTGGGAGGGGCAATGAGGATGTGGAGAAGCACTGGTATCTCTCAGAAGCCATATGGAGGGCTTGGCAGACACTCGAGGCGGTTAAGTTGATCGAGTTCCAAACAACTCTAAGAGAGAGAGCTCTTCATTGGTTCATTAAATGGTCTGAAGCTCATCCAAACCCAGTGATAGATGATGTAAAGAAAGAATTTGTCAAAGAATTTAAGCTACCTCAGACAGATCAGCAGGGTTTATCAGAGATGTGGGATATTAAACAACGAGAAGGTGAAACTGCATGGGATATGATGAGAAGGTTCAAGGACGTGATTGGAAAACTGAGTTACCCAATCGATCTGAATCATCTGAGAGATTGGATTATCAAGGCCCTTCTTCCGTTGACGAGAACTCCTCTAACACAACAAAATATTGATACATTACAAGATGCATTGGAGCAAGTAATGAAGATAAAGGCTATGACGGGGTATCCGTAGGAATTCAAAGGAGGGGCAGCAGCTCAATACCCTTCCATATTGGGGTTAGAAAATTAGATAACTACTCTAACGGAAAAGTTGAAATACATTCATCCAATACAACCTACAAGACCCAATGTGTGGTGTACGCATTGTCTGATCGAGGGACACATGGTCACCGAATGTCCAAGGTTGCAGGGACAGAATACGAGGGCTTCAGTAGTAGGGACACCCACCAGTAGGGGGAGTTGCGCAGATAAACACTAAAGGGATATATCCACTGCAACACCACTTCCCAGGGTTCCCTGCGCAATATAATCAGGCCGCAACTGAATACTGCAAAATATGAAACAACATTGGTCATCCACCATGCCTATGCCCACTTTTACAAAAATACTCCAACATTCCAAACAAAATATACTATGACTTCCATTCTTCCACAACACACAATACACATCAATGTAGAGCCCTGGATGCACTGGCAAAACAATTGGACAAGACATCATATAGAGTGAATGAGGCTCCAAGGGGATGAGGAGGAAGAATGTGAGGAGGCAGGGCTCGAGGTAGACGACCTATAAGATGTTACAATTGTGACCAAGAAGGCCACGTAGCTAGGGAATTTCCACTTCCTCGAAAAACCTGGTGCTCTCAGTGTAGAGTTAATATGCACGCAACCGAAGACTGTCAGAGTTAATTAAGAGATGGGAAGAAAGAGCCATACAAAGAGGAGAAAATATGGTAAACGCAGAACCAAGAATAGTAGAGGCTCGAGCTATGAAAAATGTAGCCATAGTAACATGGGGAGGAAAGAGAATAGGGGAATATGCACATAATGTAGACCCAATAAAGCTGATAAATCCAACATCTCCAAAGCCATTTTTCAGGCTATATAGACAGAAGAAATATTTTAAAGAAGCAGTGGAAAAATTTGTCCAACCTGGGGGGAGCAAAGGCGTTGAGTTACAATAGCCGACTGTAGAGAAAGAGAAACATACCAATACAAGTACAATGGTTGAAGAATGGTTCCAATTATTCTTAAAAATTGTAACCAATCCACCAATGCTGGAACAACTTAAACATAATATGGAGATGGTGGTGCAGGAAACAACAGAACCAGAGGATTCAAATGATTCAAAACAAAAATGCATATGGAGAATCAAAGTAAAGAAGAGAAGAACAGGAAAGGAATTTCGTGTAAACACTCAAGTCACGGGATTTCAAATCAAGGACACCATGCTGGACCTAGGGTCAGATGTCAACATTCTGCCAAGGAAGACATGGGAAGCATTGGGAAGACCAAAGCTGACATACTCACCAATCCAGCTCTGCATTGCAAACCAGTACTACATTGTGCCCATAGGCAGGCTAGAAGAGGTTGAGGTCGATGTTGTGGGGGTAAAGACATACACAGAATTTGAAGTGATAGACATTATGGGGGATAAGGATCCCTATCCAGCATTATTGGGGATAGATTGGGCTTTCAAAAACTATGCAGTGATATATTTAAAAAATTAATTGATGATATTTGAAGACGGGGAGGTCAGGGTCACTCAACCACTTTACCCATATCAAGGACCCCGATATACATAAACTATTGACAACAGAGAGGATGCTCAACTTCTTGATCATCTATATAAGATGACTATAGGGAAAAGAGAAGATTACATCAACCCAAAAATGGGGGGAAATGTAATCTAGAGAAGTGTTCAAATCTCAAACTTGGGCTCAAAAATAGCCTGGGATGATTGGCAGCAGGGAGGATATGAGACCAACACAAGGGGATGTGCTAACATCCGCAGAATCAACTGGATTGGAAGTGAGGTAAGAGAATATCTGACTTTATCAAATATGAATGTTGTAAATACATTATTGCAAAAATAGAGAATAAAGTAGCAGTGGAACATAGAATCCTGCTCATGGATGTGGCTCTATAATCCACGTTAGCAAGGTGGTGGAGCAACCACCACAGCTCTCTGTCGCAATAGGAGGGGGTTATAGCAGCGTTCAGAGCCAGATTCAAAGAAAATGAAGGACTGCAATTCACTGAAATGTACCAAGGGGATTCTGATCCCATTAAACATTTACAACATTGTGAGTGCCAATGGATTAAATAAGGGTACCCGGAATATATGTGGACACACAATTTTATACATTCACTAGATTTAGTTCCACAAGCTTGGTACTTAACTGAAGAGAAGAAAAGAGGAACCAACACCTGGCAAGAAGTTGCGGATAAGTTTATGCAATGATTTTCCTTTGAAGGAGAAACAAAACCCATCACACAGGTGCTACAGGCCATCAAAAGAGTATTATTATTTCCAGAAATTTAGGAAGATGAAGAACAACCGCTCTCGAAACAGAGTATTCAATAGTCAGTAGCATGCAAAAATATAGACAGTGAAATGGATGATGATGATCTAGAGAACCTTAGACACTTATATTTTGAAGAAAAGGAAGGGAGCAAGATATGCAAGAAGAACCTACAACATAGGGAATTCATATGCTGCCATTGAAGACCAAGAAGCTGAACATTAGAACACCAGAAAATCCTGAAATTGCGTCAATTGGTGACTACTAGGATGCATAGATGACTAAGGAGATATTTAATCTTATAAAAGAAAATGAAGACTTATTCCCATCCTCAGTAGCGGAGCTAAAGGGAATAAAAGGAGACATGGGGGAAATGCGTATAATTTTGAAGCCCGATGCAAGACTAGTAAAGCACAGACTGTACCATCTGAATCCAAGAGTGAAAGAGAAATTCAAGGCAGAGATTGATAAAATGCTGAAAGCAGGGTTGATTTTTCCAGTGGGAGAAGTAGAGTGGGTAAGTCCCATAGTCATACAAAGTAAACAGGAAAAGTCTAAAATTTGAGTATGTGTTGACTACAGGAGCCTCAACAATGCATGCATACATGATCCATTCCCCACTCCGTTTAGCGATGAGGTGCTCAAGAATGTTGCAGGGAAAGAAGCTTATTCATTTACGGATGGATTTTCAGGATACCATCAAGTGAGGATAGCTGAAGAAGGTAGGAAGAAAAAAAAATTCACAACCAAATGGGGCTCGTTTGCATATCATGTAATGCCCTTCGGGTTAAAAAATGCACCGGTAGTATTTTCACGGATCGTGATAGAAAAATTTCGGGAATATATCCATAAATTCCTTGAGGTTTATATGGATTACTGGACAGTTTACAACCTATTGAAGAATCATGGAACCTTATTAAGGATAATGTTCGACGGATGCAGACAACTCTAGATTTCACTCAATCTTAAGAAGTGCATCTTTGCAGTAACTTTTGGGACACTGCTAGGACATGTTGTTTTCAAACAAGGTGTTTGTGTGGATCCAGCAAATGTGGTAGTTATAATCAACATAGAGGCACTAGAAACTGTGAAATATTTCAGATCACTATTACGCCATATTGGGTACTACAGAAGATTCATCCGCAACTATGTAGGGATAACAGCTCCATTGGAAAAGCTGTTGTGGAAATCAAAGCAATTCATTTGGACAAATGACTGTACTACTGCCTCAATACACTAAAAGAAAAATTGGCAAGCGCACCCATATTAGTTCATCCTAATTGGGACAAGCAATTCCATGTCCATATTGATGCCTCCGATATTGCATTAGGAGTAGTTCTGGCTCAACCAGGTGAAACTTCAGTTGATCACCCAATTTACTTTGGAAGCAGGAAGTTACCAACAGCTGAAAGGAACTACACAACAACACAACGAAAAGATTTGGAAATGGTGTATTCCCTTCAGAAATTTCACCATTACCTATTTTGAGGTATGTTCAAATTCTTCACGGAACATTCAACATTGAAGTACCTAGTTAATAAACCAGTCCTTGAAGGAAGGATCTCTAGATGGCTTCTACTATTCCAGGAGTTCACCTTTGAAGTGATAGTGAAACCAGGAAGACTGAATGAGGGTCCTGACCATTTATCAAGGCTGGAAAATGGAGAAAATGGAGGGTCCCTGGATGATCATCTACCAGACATTGATCTCTTTAGAGTGGAAGCCATCCCAGACTATTTAGATCAAATAGCAATCTATCTGGCAATAGGATAGTGCCCGACTGAATATACAGCAACTCAGAGAAAACATCTTATCGTAAAGGCAACTGAATATCAGTTAATAGTGGCACAACTGTATAAGATTAGATTAGACCAAGTCTTGTGGAGATGTGTCAGGGACCATGAAAGGGGGGATATACTATGGGAGTGTCATTGTGGAGTTGCGGGAGGGCACGTCGGCACAAAACCTATCGCAAGAAAGATATTACAAGCAAGGTTATGGTGGCCCACAGTACACAAGCCAAAATAAAACATTTGTAAAGAAATGTGATGTCTGCGAAAGCACGGGACGTCCATCATACAGAGATGAACTACCACTTCACCCTGTATGAGCATTGCATCCATTTGAGATGTGGGTTGTTGATTTCATAGGACCAATAGCACCTGTCGCAAGACATCCACAGGCAAGGTACATAATTACCGCAACAGATTATCTTACCAGATGGGTAGAAGTGGTACCAGTGAGGGATTCCATGGTAGAAACAACAGCTAGGTTCATATTTGAAAATATAATTAGCAGATTTGGCTAACCTAGAAGTCTAACCAGTGATCAAGGTACACACTTTATCAATGCAACAATCAAATCTCTATTAGAAAATTTTATGGTACAACATCATAAGAGCAGTCTGTACCATCCTCAAGAAAACGGAATAGATGAAGCATTTAATAAGATTCTCGAAAAGGGACTAACAAAGATTTGCAATGCAAATAGAGATCAATGGGATGAGCGTATACCATCAAAATTATGGGTGTGCAAGATAACTATGAAAATATTGAACAACTAGACTCCTTTCCAGCTGGTGTATGGGAGGGAAGCGGTGGTACCCACTGAATTTATTATACTGAGCCCGCTAATCGCTTCAACACTACACTTAATAAAGGAAGACTCATTGAATGAGTGCCTACATGAACTAAAAGAACTTGAAGAGGACATGTTTCTAGTGGAATTTCATTAGAGAGTCAAAAAATACAGACAAAAATCTTAGCATGACCAACATATCAAACATAAAACATTTACTGTCGGAGGAAATTTTTTACTGTATGACAGTAAGTTCCAAAAGTTCCCAGGTAAGCTCAAAATGCATTGGCTGGGACCGTACCATGTGATTGAAATCTGAGATTCAAGAGAAATTCGGTTAGCACAATTGGACAGCCAAGTGTTACCAGGATGGGTTAATGGTGCACGCCTAAAGCCTTATCACGAGTAAGTTTCATTATTCCCTTTTCAAATAACTCTCGCAACTTAGAAGAGTTAGTAGGGTAGACTATAGGTATATAGATTCAATAACTCTCTCGCACCCGAGAGGAGAAGAGACAGGAATCCCAATAAAGTACAAACTACAAATAACAGAGGAAACTCATTGTTGCGATGTGGAGACTGCATCACAACCGATTGTGGTCAGGGGGAGGGTAGTGTCTAGCATGTCATCAATGTCAGAAGGCCAAATGTGTCAAACATCATTCCATCATCATGACCCATCATACCCATGTCAGTCCATAGGATTACCCGGATTTGAGAATTAACTTCCATAATTAGTAACATCCATACCGTAATAAATTTTCCATATTAGCCCATAATCATTACCCATCATGTCTGCCCATGGGGACCATTGCTTCCTAAGGAGGGAGGAATGATCCAGGTGGATATCGGTGGCCACCCACCTATTCCATTTGGACCAACACCATCAATTCTTGTAGCTTTTGACATTCAACACAACTTACTATTTCTAGCAGGTTTTTGGGTCCTCCACTCCCGATGCCATTTTGGGGCCTTAACGATCCAGGTGGATATTGGTGGCCACCCACCTATTCCATTTGAACCCCCACCATCAGTTCTTTCAGTTTTTAAGTTGCAGCACAACTTACTATTTTTAGCAGTTTTTCGGGTCCTGAACTTCCGGAGCCGTTTTGAGGCCCTAAACGACGTTTTTGGTGCATCGTTCCAGTCCAATACCAATACTAACAACAATAGTTGTAGTACTCAGATATATATTTCTAACAATGTATCAGACACTTCAAACGAAGATCGTATGCCGAAGTTACGTCCCTGGGAAGTTGAAACACCAATTTACCCAAACAAGGCCCATAGTTTTGGCGCTTCATCTCCTAAGGTTATATTTTTGGACATTTAGAGTTCTCCATTGTTTCTCAGTAATAAATAGGCACTTGAGCCTCATTGTAACATAGTTCAGAGGTTTGTAGCCGCACATATCTTCTCTGAGATTCACTACCAACACCCTAGCTATTTTATTTCCATTATGTCTGTACGCATATATCTGTTATTTGATATTAATGAAATGAAGCATTATTTCCACTGCATCTCTATTTTCATGGTTATTTCTGTATTCTGTTGTGTCCCTGCATAAATCCAGATCAATTCCACAGTTCAAGAGGGCAAAGTCAGCTTAAGTTGGCGAGGAAGAAAATCTTTGAGAATTTGGCTAAGTGTGGGATTAGTGAAGCATATATGAAACCAAGCTAATACTTGAACATGATCACATAGTAAAAAACACCTATGACATAACATATAACACTCATCAATTAAAAAACAAAATTATCCCCTTAATGCGACGATGGAACAATACTCTCTTCGAAGTGCAACACTTAGTGTATACTTTGTGATGACAATGATAAGACTAGCACGTCAATGTATACAAATTTATGAATGAGTTGAATAGATGTCTATATGGTAAATAGGACCCATCAACACTAAAATTACCTTCAGAAATGAACCATAGAATTTATTTTACATCGTGTGACACTTCCCATGCCCGAGAGACGACACTTGTGACAATAAGAGAAAGGTGCAAACAACACTTGCAAATGGGAACAAAATTGAAAGAGGAACAGGTACGAGTGAATAAAAAATGAAAAATGACACTTATTAAAGTGAAATAAAGCAAAAGAGATAGGTGAAAACATGAACGTGACACTTGCGAAGGCGAAGTTGTGCTAAAGCGAGAGTTGCAAAAAATCATCGAAATAGAAGTACAATCACAACCAAAATTGAGAGATTGTCAATAGAAAGTGTGCACTAACTACTGAGATAGGTTGAACATTGCACAATAAAAATATTTATGGACTGCGTTATGTTTGTTTAAGCTTGAGTAAAATAGTGTGGTCATGAAATCATTACAAAATGAGCTTGTGCTTCTATGATCTCTGTTCCCAGAAACGTGGTGGAATGTTGACTTATTTGGAAACTAGTTTTATCAATAAAGCATGTGATTTGATTTATGAATCATTGTATTTCATTACTAAATATGAATTTAAATAATGTTTGTAACATTTACAAATTTTATTAGTACTATTTTCACTGTTTACTATTTACACCACACAATGATGAATTGGCATGGGATGAATTACTATTGTTGGGATTTTATCATTATTATTTTTAATTTTATATATTCAAATATTTGGACCCTAAAATTCCTGGTTCCCCTTGGCTTTTTGGGGGTGCTTCGACACCCATGCTTTTGTGCTCTTTGTTTGGAGAAACTTGGTGGAATGTTGACTTATTCACCAATAATTTTTATCAATTAAGCAATGTGCCTTGGTTGTAGATGGCATGTTCATCGGAGTTTTACAATGTAGCTGTGACACAATTAAGGTAGTAAGTGGGTTATCCTCAACTGATGTGGATGAAAGTGAGGCTTTGGGCCATGTGGTGATTCGCTTATGATAATTTCAAAGATGAATTCATTTACAATAGAGGAGTATCAGAGAAACCCAAAAGAATTGTTTATAGGGTTTTTTCAATCTTGGGGTTGCCAAAACCACCCTCCCACCATGGCAAGTTTCATTTAAAAGTTAAAACTATGTACTTTAAGCCTATGTCAAAAGTTTATCGAACTTCAACTTTCAGGTTTGAATTTTATTGGCAGTTACATTGGGTTAAATTAATCAGGTTCTTGGTTGAGGTGGCTTGAGTCTCATGCTTACTGTAGAAGGCCATTCGAGAACTATTGATGAAATAGTTTATCCCTGAGGTTCATACTCATTTCAATAACATCAATAATTTTTATTCCATTCTTTCATTAATATGACTTGCAGAGAAACTCGTATTGAAAATAAATGATGAATGGATGATTTTGGCATTTTCTCCTAGCTACTACCTCATTGATCACACACCTCGAGCTGTAGAGTTAGGGATTTATCCATCTGCCCATTTCAGTATTTAGATTGCTAAAATATGTTTGCATTATCTAGTAATCTACATATATTCCCAATACATTTCAAGGTTTTAGGAATTTGTTTATGTACTTCTGGCATCATCATAGATCGCAGTTGCTGCTTGACGATTTCTTTTTAATAGGCCCTTTGTAAAATTGTTTGATGTGACATAAGAAATATTTTAAAGAAGCAGTGGAAACATTTGTCCAACTTGGGGGGAGCAAAGGCATTGAGTTACAATAGTCGATTGTAGAGAAAGAGAAACAAACCAATACAAGTACAATGGTTGAAGAATGGTTCCAATTATTCTTAAAAATTGTAACCAATGCACCAAATGCTGGAACAACTGAAACATAATCTGGAGATGGTGGTGCAGGAAACAACAGAACCAGAGGATTCAAATGATTCAACACAAAAATGCATATGGAGAATCAAAGTAAAGAATAGAAGAACATGAAAGGAATTTCGTGTAAACACTCAAGTCGCGGGATTTCAAATCAAGGACACCATGCTGAAACTAGGGTCAGATGTCAACATTCTGCCAAGGAAGACATGGGAAGCATTGAGAAGACCAAATCTGACATACTCACCAATCCAGCTCTGCATGGCAAACTAGTACTACATTGTGCCCATAGGCAGTCTGGAAGAGGTCGAGGTTGATGTTGTGGGGGTAAAGACATACACAGAATTTGAAGTGATAGACATTATGGGGGATAAGGATCCCTATCCAGCATTATTGGGGATAGATTGGGCTTTCAAAAACTATGCAGTGATATATTTAAAAAAGTAATTGATGATATTTGAAGACAGGGAGGTTTGGGTCACTCAACAGTTTACCCATATCAAGGACCCTGATATACATAAACTATTGACGACAGAGAGGATGCTCAACTTCTCGATCATCTATATCAGATGACTGCAGGGAAAAGAGAAGATTACATCAACCCAACAGCGGGGGGAAATGTAAGCTAGAGAAGTGTTCAAATCTCAGACTTGGGCTCAAAAATAGCCTGGGAAGATTGGCAGCAGGGAGGATACGAGACCAACACAAGGAGATGTGCTAACATCCGAAGAATCAACTGGATTGGAAGTGAGGTAAGAGAATATCTGACTTTATCAAATATGAATGTTGTAAATACATTATTGCAAAAATAGAGAATAAAGTAGCAGTGGAACATAAAATCCTGCTCAGGGATGTGGATCTATAATCCACATCAGCAAGGTGGTGGAGCAACCACCACAACTCTCTGTCGTGATGGGAGGGGGTTGTAGCAGCGTTAAGAGCCAGATTCAAAGAAAATGAAGGACCGCAATTCACTGACAGGTACCAAGGGGATTCTGATCCCATTAAACATTTACAACATTGTGAGTGCCAATGGACTAAATAAGGGTACCCGAAATACATGTGGACACACAATTTTATACATTCGCTAGATTCAGTTCCGCAAGCTTGGTACTTAACTGAAGAGAAGAAAAGAGGAACCAACACTTGGCAAGAAGTTGTGGATAAGTTTACGCAATGATTTTCCTTTGAAGGAGAAACAAAACCCATCACATAGGCACTACAGGCCATCAAAAGAGTATTATTATTTCCAGAAATTTAGGAAGATGAAGAACAACCACTCTCGAAACAAAGTATTCAACTGTCAGTAGCATGAAAAAATATAGACATTGAAATGGATGACGATGATCTAGAGAACCTTAGACACTTAAATTTTGAAGAAAAGGAAGGGGAGCGAGATATACAAGAAGAACCTACAACATAGGGAATTCATATGCTGCCATTGAAGACCAAGAAGTTGAACATCAAAACACCAGAAAATCCCAAAATTGCGTCAATTGGTGACTACTAGGATGCAGAGATGACTAAGGAGATATTTAATCTTCTACAAGAAAATTAAGACTTATTCCCATCCTTAGTAGCGGAGCTAAAGGGAATAAAAGGAGACATGGGGGGAATGCATATAATTTTGAATCCCGATGCAAGACTAGTAAAGCACAAACCGTACCGTTTGAATCCAAGAGTGAAAGACAAATTCAAGGCAGAGATTGATAAAATGCTGAAAGTAGGGTTGATTTTTCCAATGGAAGAAGTAGAGTGGGTAAGTCCCATAGTCATACAAAGTAAAAAGGAAAAGTCTAAAATTTGAGTATGTGTTGACTACAGGAGCCTCAACAACGCATGCATACATGATCCATTCCCCACTCCGTTTAGTGATGAGGTGCTCAAGAATGTTGCAGAGAAAGAAGCTTATTCATTTACGGATGGATTTTCAGGATACCATCAAGTGAGGATAGCTGAAGAAGGTAAGAAGAAAAAAAATTTCACAACCGAATGGGGCTCGTTTGCATATCATGTAATGCCCTTCGGGTTGAAAAATACACAGGTAGTATTTTCACAGATCGTGATAGCAACATTTCGGGAATATATCCATAAATTCCTTGAGGTTTATATGGATGACTCGACAGTTTACAACCTGCTGAAGAATCATGGAACCTTATTAAGGATAATGTTCGACAGATGCAGACAACTCCAGATTTCACTCAATCTTAAGAAGTGCATATTTGCAGTAACTTTTCGGACACTGCTAGGACATGTTTTTTGCAAACAAGGTGTTTGTGTGGATCCAACAAATGTTGTAGTTATAATCAACATAGAGGCACCAGAAACTGTGAAACAATTTAGATCACTGTTAGGTCATATTGGGTACTACAGAAGATTCATCCGCAACTATGCAGGGATAACAACTCCATTGGAAAAATAGTTGCAGAAATCAAAGCAATTCATTTGGACAAATGACTGTACTACTACCTCAATACACTAAAAGAAAAATTGGCAAGCACGCCCATATTAGTTCATCCTAATTGGGACAAGCAATTCCACATCCATATTGATGCCTCCGGTATTGCATTAGGAGTAGTTTTGGCTCAACCAGGCGAAACTTCAGTTGATCACCCAATTTACTTTGGAAGCAGGAAGTTACCAACAGCTGAAAGGAACTACACAACAACAGAACGAAAAGATTTGGAATTGGTCTATTCCCTTCAGAAATTTCCCCATTACCTATTTTGAGGTATGTTCAAATTCTTCACGGAACATTCAACATTGAAGTACCTAGTTAATAAACCAGTCCTTGAAGGAAGGATCTATAGATGGCTTCTATTTTTCTAGGAGTTCACCTTTGAAGTGATAGTGAAACTAGGAAGACTGAATGAGGGTCCTGACCATTTATCAAGGCTGGAAAATGGAGAAAATGGAGGGTCCCTGGATGATCATCTACCAGACGTTGATCTCTTTAGAGTGGAAGCCATCCCAGACTATTTAGATCAAATAGCAATCTATCTGGCAATAGGATAGTGTCCGACTGAATATACAGCAACTCAAAGAAAACATCTTGTAGTAAAGGCAGTCGAATATCAGTTAATAGCGGGACAACTGTATAAGATTAGATTAGACCAAGTCTTGTGGAGATGTGTCATGGACCATGAAAGGGGGGATATACTGTGGGAGTGTCATTCTGGAGTTGCGAGAGGACACGTCGGCACAAAACCTACCGCAAGAAAGATATTACAAGCAGGGTTAAGGTGGCCCACAGTACACAAGCCAAAATAAAACATTTGTAAAGAAATGCGATGACTGGCAAAGAACGGGACGTCCATCATACAGAGATGAACTACCACTTCACCCTGTATGAGCATTGCATCCATTTGAGATGTGGGTTTTTGATTTCATAGGACCAACAACACTTGTCGCAAGACATCCACAAGCAAGGTACATAATTACTGCAACAGATTATCTTACCATATGGGTAGAAGCGGTACCAGTGAGGGATTCCATGGTAGAAACAACAGCTAGGTTCATCTTTGAAAATATAATTAGTAAATTTGGCTGACCTAGAAGTCTAACCAGTGATCAAGGTACACACTTTATCAATGCAACAATCAAATCTCTGTTAGAAAATTTTATGGTACAACATCATAAGAGCAGTCTGTACCATCCTCAGGCAAACAGAACAGATGAAGCATTTAATAAGATTCTCGAAAAGGGACTAAAAATATTTGTAATGAAAATAGAGATCACTGGGATGAGTGCATACCAGCAAAATTATGGGCGTGCAAGACAAATATGAAAAGACTGAACAACTAGACTCCTTTCCAGCTGGTGTACGGGAGGGAAGCGGTGGTACCTGCTGAATTTATTATACCAAGCCTACTAATCACTTCAACACTACACTTAATAAAGGAAGACTCATTGAAGGAGTGCCTACATGAACTAAAAGAACTTGAATATGACATGTTTCTAGTGGAATTTCATCAGACAGTCCAAAAATACAGACAAAAATCTTGGCATGACCGACATATCAAACATAAAACATTTACGGTCGGAGGAAATTTTTTACTGTATGACAGTAAGTTCCAAAAGTTCCCAAGTAAGCTCAAAATGCATTGGCTGGGACCGTACCATGTGATTGAAATCCGAGATTCAGGAGCAGTTCGGTTAGCACAATTGGACGGCCAAGTGTTACCAGGATGGGTGAATGGTCAACGCCTGAAGCCTTATCATGAGTAAGTTTCATTATTTCCTTTTCAAATAACTCTCGCAACTGAGAAGAGTTAGTAGGGTAGACTATAGGTAGATAGATTCAATAACTCTCTCGCACCCGAGAAGAGAAGAGACAGGAATCCCAATAAAGTACAAACTACAAATAACAGAGGAAACTCATTGTTGTGATGCGGAGACTGCATCACAACTGATTGTGGTCAGGGGGAGGGTAGTGTCTAGCATGTCATCAATGTCAGAAATCCAAATGTGTCAAACATCATTCCATCATCATGACCCATCATACCCATGTCAATCCATAGGATTACCTAGATTTGATAATTAACTTCCATAATTAGTAACATCCATACCGTAATAAATTTTCCATATTAGGCCATAATCATTACCGATCACGTCTGCCCATGGGGACCATTTCTTCCTAAGGAGGGAGGAATGATCCAGGTGGATATCGGTGGCCACCCACCTATTCCATTTGGACCAGCACCATCAATTCTTGCAGCTTTTCACATTCAGCACAACTTACTATTTTTAGCAGGTTTTTGGGTCCTCCACTCTCGAAGCCCTTTTGGGGCCTTAATGATCCAAGTGGATATTAGTGGCCACCCACCTATTCTATTTGAGTCCCCACCATCAGTTCTTTTAGTTTTTAAGTTGCAGCACAACTTACTATTTTTAGTAGTTTTTCAGGTCCTGAACTTCCAAAGCCGTTTTGAGGCCCTAAACGACGTTTTTTGTGTACCGTTCCATTCCAATATTGATACTAACAACAACAATTGTAGTACTCAGATATATATTTCTAACAATGTATCACACGCGTCAAACGGAGATCGTATGCCGAAGTTATGTCCCCGGGAAGTTGAAACACCAATATACCCAAACGAGGCCCATAGTTTTGGCGCTTCATCTTCTAAGGTTAGATTTTTGGACATTTAGAGTTCTCCATTGTTTCTCAATAATAAAGAGGTCCTTGAGCCTCATTGTAACACACTTCAAAGGTTTGTAGCCGCACATCTCTTCTCCGAGATTCACTACGAGCAACCTAGCTATTTTATTTCCATTATGTCTGTACGCATATTTTTGTTATTTGATATTAATGAAATGAAGCATTATTTCCACTGCATCTCTATGTTCATGGTTATTTTTGTATTCTGTTGCGTTCCTGCATAAATCCGGATCAAATCCACAGTTCAAGAGGGCAAAGTCAGCTTAAGTTGGCGAGGAAGAAAATCTTTGAGAATTTGGCTAAGTGTGGGATTAGTGAAGCATATATGAAATCAAGTTAATACTTGAACATGATCACATAGTAAAAAACATCTATGACATAACATATAACACTCATCAATTAAAAAACAACATTATCCCCTTAATGCGATGATGGAACAACACTCTCTTCAAAGTGTGACACTTAGTGTATACTTTGTGATGACAATGATAACACTAGCACTTCAATGTATACAAATTTATGAATGAGTCGAATAGATGTCTATATGGTAAATAGGACACATCAACAGTAAATTTACCTCCGGAAATGAACCATAGAATTTATTTTACATCGTGTGACACTTCCCATGCCCGAGAGACGACACTTGTGACAATAAGAGAAAGGTGCAAACAACACTTGCAAATGGGAACAAAATTGAAAGAGGAATAGGTACGAGCGAATAAAAAATGAAAAATGACACTTATTAAAGTGAAAGAAAGCAAAATAAATAGGTGAAAACATGAAAGTGACAGTTGCGAAGGCGAAGTTGTGCTAAAGCGACAGTTGCAAAAAATCATCGAAAGAGAAGTACAATCACAACCAAAATTGAGAGATTGTCAAGTGTGCACTAACTACTAAGATAGGTTGAACATTGCACAAGAAAAATCTTTATGGATTGCGTTATGTTTGTTTAAGCTTGAGTAAAATAATGTGCTCATGAAATCATTACAAAATGAGCATGTGTGAACAAGTGACTTCGAAACTTACAATCTAAGAAGAAGAATCAATCAATTAACAGAACATCAATTGACCATGAAATGACTATAGAATGACTCATTCCAAGATCTACTATAGCATCCAAAATTAAAGTGTAGACAAAATTTTGGAGGGTTTTTTTTGTAGAGACAATAAATTGGCAAACCTACATACTCAATGCTAGCTGTAGGATCTCCTATATTTACAATTACGAACCATACCTTGCAACATTAGCATGATATCATCATCCATGAATGTTAGTCGAGTTTCAGGAAGATCCCATACTTTTGGGGCTGTCACTTAATGAGTTGAATATTCTTAAATGGTGAAATATTGTTTATAATTAAGTTTAAATTCTAAAACAAATATGACATTCAAATCTAAGTACCATAGTGATAATTTATGCGGTTTATATATATGAAAACTAAATAATTTATAATATAACAATCTCATTAACATTTTTGTCTTTAATTTTGATATTTTATGCTTTTAAAAATTTATATGTAACTTTAATTTAGAAAGAACTATAATTTGAAATATTTTTAAAATCTATTATAAGAAATTTTAATCTAATATGTATAAAATTGTGATTATTTTCAATTCCAAAAAAAACGTGTGTCATGATGGTCCAAATAGATATTAACATTTAGTTTCAGTCAATAGATTGAATGCTTCTCCCTGCTGGAGGTGTCCAATCATTGGGACAAGTGGGCTGTGGTAAGTTAAGGCTGGACCAGCCTTGAGACATGCACCCGCTGACTCACCACACTCCCACACTCAAACGGTAATGGGCCCTGGGGAAGGCGATCTTGCTGCAATGGTGAATGCAGTTAAGGGGGCATCGGACATGAGACATGCCATTCGTTATCCACGGACGATGGTGAATGTTGGTGCTTTGGATTTCACAGACGAGCAGAAGCTAGCTCTCAAGCCTTGGCTTGAGTTTCTCTGGAAGGAGGCAAGGTGGGTGAAAGTTCAGTCATGTAGCAATGGTAAGAGTATAACATCCAGGAGGAGTCCTGGTAATGAAACGAGCACGCTGCACCAGGAGGCTGACAAAGCTGTTGGGGGAGAACTAGCTGTGGAGGGAGTATCTCTGGATAAGTGGTTCTGGTGTTCAGCCTAGGTGCCAACAGAGAGATCACGGAATACGCAGGAAGGGTCCTTCACTTACTGAGCACTCAAGCTCTCCTGTGATTCACTTCTGCGGGGGGTGGCACTTCAGAACCTCATCTGAGGACAGTGTTGCGGCTGGTGGGAGTATTGTGTCTCTCATCCACGGTGCTCGGGATGTGGTCAGTGATAAACTCAGCTGAGGGTGTAGGGACAATACATAGGCTTTAGGGGTTTTTGGACTGGGAGTGACTTGACGCTGCAACCCAGCAAAGGGAGAGGCAGTGTTAGATGACTACATGCTGCATGAGCGAGGTTGGGCATGACGTGGAGGTATTGTAAGCGGCATGGAAAATTTCCAGGTACCCAGGGACTCGAGCTAACACTCAGAATCTACTGAGAGTCAACATTCGGTGTCGGCCATGGCAGTTTATTCGGCTGAGTCAATGAGCTAGGTTGAGGCAGTGCTCCGGATGTGGTCAATGATAAACTTAGCCGAGGATGCAGGGATAGTTCATGGGTTTTATGGGTTGCTGGACTGGAAGTGACTTGGCACTATAACCCAGCAAAGGGAGAGGGAGTGTTAGACAACTGTATGCTACACGAGCAAGGCTAGACATGACATGGAGGTATTGTAAGAAGCATGGAAAATCGCGAGGTACCCGGGGACTTGAGCTCAGTCTCAGAATCTACTGAGAGTCAAGATTTGATGGCGGTCATGGCAGTTTCTCTAGCTAAGTCACCGGGCTATGTTAAGGCACCGACCACCCTTGAAGCAATTTCCGCCCAACTCCAGCAGATCCAGCTCAACCTGGACACCCTGCTTGAACAAAGGTTTGATGATCGTAATGAATTGGTGACCTACATTAACGTTGTTCAAAACTTGCAAAATGAGACCCTTGAAGCTCTAGAGAGTCTGTGTCGTCTTTTGAGATGCTCTCATGACCATCTCTAAGGACTAGAGGCTGAAGTGGACCATATCAGCTACCATATGCATAATAAAGCTGTCTCTTCGTGGTTCCTCTGATAGGTCTCGTGCACCCTCCCCCATGATTACCATTTTGTTATGTTTGTTTTGTAATTTTGTGTGGCTAATAACCAAGAGCACCAGTTGCCTTGGCAAGCACCCAAGTCCTTCTAGGCACTACATGCCTTCTGGGTTGCCTGAATCTAATACGGCCATGTTGGTTCCTATTGTAAATTTTGTTCTCGATATGCTAATATAATCTAGAGTTTGACCAACGAAAAAAAAATAAATTGAATGCTTTTTAATAACCAATTATTGTTTATAATAAACTTTAAATTTCTAGATATAAATATAATCATTCAAATCTAACATAATCATAATTTATATATTTCATTTAAAAATAAATATAAAATGAATAAATATAGATTAGATTGCCTTTGATTTTTCTTTATATTCTTTTTAAAATTTAGATATAATTTTAATTAAAAAAACTATAATTTGAAATATTTTTAAAATCTATTATAAGCAATTTTAATTTAATATATAAAAAATTATTATTTATTTCAATTCCCAAAAATAAAAATAAAAAGCTTCTATGATGGGAAATCATATATATATATATATATATATAATTTAAATGGTAATATTTCACCATTTCACTATTAAAAATTATGTTAATTTCATTTATCTTCTATATATTTACAAATTTTTATTTAAAATAATATATTTTAATATAATAGATGTTATTTTATTTATTTATATTACTCGATAAAAAATGTGACACTAATCATGATACAACAAAATATAAAATACTCATCTATATCTTTAATGAGAGACTATAAATTTTTAGATATCCATTTTCAATAATTGGAAATCTCTATGCCTATGTTTGACACAGATTCTGTGAAAAAGAAACCTCTTTATATTATATTATTGATATTCAAATAAGTTATAATATCTATGCCATTGGTTAAAAAACACTCCTTATATTATCGATGTTCAAATGGTTTATTTTAAGGATTAAAAAGAGAAATCGATCGATTCCCTCCTGAACACTTGCTAAGAAGTATGCAGTTTAGTAAGGAAAAATACATCAGCAGGGTACAATATTCCCCTTTGTTGCATTTGATGGGATGAATGGTTATTTCTATTTATGTTTCATATAAATCCTATCATATTAATATATGAGAACAAAAGGTTAAACGAGAAACGTAAAAGTAGGCTTCAGGTTTTAGATTAGAACTGAATTGCTGGGAATTATCAAACCGGCCGCATCAGAATGAGATGTCATGTCATGTTTTCCACCGTTAATGGAAGTATCATAACTCCTCATTAACTCTGCGTTGCCATCTACCTTCTTCCGCTGCTCCTTTTCTTGGCGAGTGGGTGGACATGTCGGAACATGAATGTTGCAGGAAAGGCCAGGAGATCCTTCTGCTGCCGTTGCTACAAACTTACGTGGAGGTGGCGGATTCAGGAGGTGCTCGTTGAGTTGATCAGTTTCAAGTGATTTCTAGAGTGTTAAGCGGCCTCTAGAGTGAACATTAATGCTTTTATCCATCATTAGTTGCCTATGCCTTCCTGTGGATTACCTTATCTTACCTAATTAACCCGGTTAGATATATAGTCTCCTCCATTCCCTTCCATGGAATATAAAATGTGAGCATGGGTTGATGTGGATTGGAGGGGCTAAGTCCCACAGTCAAACGCTGCAAAGTAGGGAATATGAGACATGAAGAACAATGACTGCTAAATCCAATTTCAAAGGAATCGATGGAAAGAGGGAGTATTCGTCCAGTAGATTGCCTAACAGAAAATAACCAATATGTGAAAAATTTAAATGGAATAACTTTACATCATCGAGACCTGTATGTTCATTCCATACATAACATCTTAGTTGCCCATATAAATACTAGTTCTTTTGCCATGGAAATTATAAAATGTGAGCATGATTTGATGTGGATTGGAGGGGCAGAGTCCCACAGCCAAATGCTGCGAAGTAGGAAATATGAGACCCAAAGAACAATGACTACCAAATCCAATCTCGAAGGAAGAAATGGAAAGAGGAGTATCCTCCCAGGAGATTGCCTAACAAGAAAACAAATTTCCCAATGTCTCTGGTCCATTTCGTTCTATGCCCATATATTTGACTGGAAGAAAGGTTGGAGCCACATTAAAACTAGGTATATATTATTTATAAGATCCAGACACGATGCATATTTGATCATAAAATGGTTCTAGGTTTGGTGGTAGTGAAGCGGAAGGCTTATCCATTGTCACTGTGGTTTAGCAGGTTTGCACTAACATTACAAGAAGTTTGGATCTACCATCTGATGAGAAGAGAGTTTCTTTTCCCCTTGTAAATTGTAATTTTCAGTAATAGCGAGTAATGATGAACCCTTTGGTTAGAAGTAAGTAACCATTTGGAGCTGTAGCTAATCACATCAAATTTTTTCCTCAAGTTTCTTATTCTCTGCTTGTTCAACACAACATTTCAGCTTGTCTCAATAAAAAAAATTGTGCCTTGATTTCACATTTATTTAACTTTTATTCATTTTCATTTTATTTTCAATGTTCATTGCCCAACAATATTAACTTTTGAGTCTTGACTCTAGATATAGATGACGTTAGGCGAGTCATTGTCACTCTTTACTATGTTTTGACTTGTCACTCTTTGACTAATTTCAATCTACTGTTTTTCCACAGAGACACACCTCCCATGTTTTCCATGTTCCCGGGAAGGGGACGCCTAGGGAAACATTTCACCATGTCCACTTGTGCATCTCCCCACTCCTACAGTCCTTCATCTCGGAAAATTGTTGAAACATCGGAAAATTGGTGGAACATAAACTATTTCAGACTTCTGTGTATACTATTTTTCTTAGTACTAATTACACTCTAAAATTATGAAATTAAATCAATGTATTAAAATTATACTATTTCTATTTCATTTATGAATCATAGTATTTCATTATGGAATCTGAATTAGAATCGTGTATGTAACATTTACAAATTTGATTATTACTATTTCACTGTTTACTATTTACATTGCACAATGATGAATTTGCATGGGATGAATTGTTATTGTTAGGAACTTATCATAATTCTTTTTAATTTTATATATTTAGAGATGGGGATGCTTTCATTCCAGGTCCCCCCTGGATTTCCCCAAAATTTTGGGGTGCTTACACACACCCCGTGCTTGTGATCTATGTTCCTAGAAACGTGGTGGAACGTTGACTTATTTGGAAACTAGTTTTATCAATAAAGCATGTGATTTGATTTATGAATCATAGTATTTCATTACTAAATATGAATTTAAATAATGTTTGTAACATTTAGAAATTTTATTAGTACTATTTTCACGGTTTACTATTTACACCACACAATGATGAATTGGCATGGGATGAATTGCTATTGTTCTGATTTTATCATTATTATTTTTAATTTTATATATTCAAATATGAGGACCCTAAAATTCCTCATTCCACTTGGTTTTTTGGGGGTGCTTCCACACCCATGGTTTTGTGCTCTTTGTTTGTAGAAACTTGGTGGAATGTTGACTTATTTGCCAACAAGTTTTATCAATTAAGCAATGTGCCTTGGTTGTAGATGGCATGTTCATCGGAGTTTTACAATGTAGCTGTGACACAATTAAGGTAGTAAGCGGGTTATCCTCAACTGATGTGGATGAAAGTGAGGCTTTGGGCCATGGGGTGATTCACTTATGATAATTGCAAAGATGAATTCATTTACAAGAGAGGAGTATCAGAGAAACCCAAAAGAATTGTTTATAGGGTTTTTTCAATCTTGGGGTTTCCAAAACCACCCTCCCACCATGGCAAGTTTCATTTAAAAGTTAAAACTATGTACTTTAAGCCTATGTCACAAGTTTTATCGAACTTCAACTTTTAGGTTTGAATTTTATTGGCAGTTACATTGGGTTAAATGAATTAGGTTCTTGGTTGAGGTGGCTTGAGTCTCATACTTACTGTAGAAGGCCATTCGAGAATTGTTGATGAAATAGTTTATCCCTGAGGTTCATACTCATTTCAATAACATCAATAATTTTTATTCCATTCTTTCATTAATATGACTTGCAGAGAAACTCGTATTGAAAATAAATGATGAATGGATGATTTTGGCATTTTCTCCTAGCTACTACCTCACTGATCACACACCTCGAGCTACAGAGTTTGGGATTTATCCATCTTTCCATTTCAGTATTTAGATTGCTAAAATATGTTTGCATTATCTGGTAATCTACATATATTCCCAATACATTTCAAGGTTTTAGAAATTTGTTTATGTACTTCTGGCATCATCATAGATCGTAGTTGCTGCTTGACCACTTCGTTTTAATAGGCCCTTTGTACAACTGTTTGATGTGACTATTATTCCTCTAGTCTCTTAGAGTACTTTGATTTTATAGGAGGGTTTGAAATCATTCTCGTGATAATCTTCTGGTTATAAAGGGCTGCATAATTGATGTTGGCACCCAACTGACTAAGGTCACCGGTATTGGGCCAACCAGTTTCATCTATGGCAAACTTAATATTATCATGACCCAGTTTTCTCATTGCAGCTACATCTGCATCAAGCTGTTGTTCCAACAAATTGGTATGCACAAGGTCATTGGGGTCGGTGAAATTTAGGTTATGTTGCCCAAAATTTGCATATTCCAAAAGGTACTTGTTCAGCATCAAATAAATAAGGAAAGTAAGGATACACATCCATAAAAAAGTAGGAATCTATTATGCTTAGCAACTCAAGCATTGGTTTCATGACAGTTTGTGCAACATCATCCCTAAAAGCAGCAGATGATGGAGGAAATGCTTTTATACAAAATTAAGGGGCTAGCATATCCATAGCCAATGGGGTTCCCACCTTGATATGACCTAGCTTATATTTCACCAGAGCTTGGCAGATTTTCTGCATAGCTAGCACTAGTTGGTACCAGGCCCGTTTGTTGGAATATTCTGTCAAAACCTCATTCCCCACCAGGACTACATTGATATTTGTTGTGGGAAAGGACACAGTATTTTTACTGACACATTAGTCTATGGCTGAATAGCTAGCCAAGACACTGGCCATCTCGTCATTCTTAACACTCATGAGCACATTAAGATCGGTGTTGGCCAATGCCCTGAGGATTTCTGGATTAGCACCATAGATTTTAACATTACCAGCCTTCAATTTTTGGATCAATTGAATTGATTCTTTTACAGATGGAAGATTGTAGCCAAGTTTCCCAAAAACAACACCGATTCCATGATTATGTGCATTTGTGCAACAATGACAAAAAGAAAAAGATTAAACCTGTGAAAATAATGTAGGATCTGTATACAACTAGATACTAGTCTATGAAATTAAGAACATTCAGAGGGAAATATGTATAATCCTAGAAACAATCGTGGTATCATGCTTGTATATTGCATAGTGAATGACTCTAGGTGATGATGTTATTCTTCTTTCAAAATCCTGTCAACAATGTTGTTCTGCTCCGTATAGATGTGCTGGAAATGATGTGTAGAAACAAATGTTCCAATAAGTGGATGCCCTTCATCCAATATGACAATAGTGGAGGATGAAAAGTATAACCCCGTGATTCAATCTATGGAGCCTTTGGAATTTCCAGATACTTGTAAATCATTGATGTTTAACCAGATGATTAACCAATTTGTAGTGAAAAGTACACCCTATAAAGCAATGATTTTTGCCTTATTGTTGGTACCCTTGCCACCCTCCAACCAAAAATGATAATAGCAACTATGCTCAGTGACAATGACAATGAAGGCACCACATCCACATTCATTATTAATACAGACATAAATCCTTATTTGACTGTTACGTTGTTATGCTTTCATATGGAATTGAGCCCTTATTCAAGAGCTAAGCAGCCTTACTTCTGGCTCGCAGGATCTGAGTTTTCCAACATAGTATGCACAGTCCTTCAAGGTTCAGTGTCTGGCATGCCTTTGGAAGCAACATTGGTTATATTGGAGGAATCCACACTATAATGTTGTGCAGTTTTTCTTCACTACAATGGTTGCTCTACTATTTGGGACCATAACCTTTGTTTTGAATTTTCTTGGCTGGAAAGAAACACATTATCGATTTAATTACAGCTAAAGTTAAAATGGTGAATGGTGTGCTTTAAATGAACCAATAGAACTGCATAAAATTATAGTGGTTCTGACTGCAAGATGTGGAAGAATATTTTTAAAAACTAGATTCAGATGTCTTATTATCAAAATAAAAATTGGGACAGGGCACAATCTTTTCCTGCCTCTACTAAAATTGACCAAAATCACTACATATATCTTGCTTAGCAACTATTGGATCTCTTTAAGAACAGGGCACAATCTTTTCCTGCCTCTACTAAAATTGACCAAAATCATTACATATATCTTGCTTAGCAACTATTAGATCTCTTTAAGAATCTTAAAGCGTTTCCTTCGCAATATCTGGTGATGGTCCAATTGCTAGTTTAACTCATTTAGATTTAATTTTGTCTGTTCTTTCAGACTAAACTTTCATTCCAAAAAATATATATAATAAATAAATATATAATAGACAAATAAATAATTTATATATAAAAATCTCATATATATATATATATATATATATATATATATATATATAATCTAATTTTTTTTATTGAAATTGTAATAAAAATCATATATATATAATGTAATTTATCTTCTATAAATTTAGAAATTTTTATTTAAAATAATATTTTCTAATATGGATGTTATTTATTTATTTTTATTAATAAGAAAATACGTGTTACACTCATCATGATAAAAAATAAAATATAAATATAAAGTACATTTGACATCTAAAATATAGATTTATTTTAGATGGGAGATTATATATTTTTTAAATACATTTTCAATAATTGGAAATCTCTATGTCCAGGGGTACTCTTGTTTGATACAGATTATTCATCTGCAAAAGAAACCTCTTTATATTATATTATTGATACTCAAATACTCTATAATATCTATCCCATTTTGTCAAAAACACTCCTTATATTGTAGATGTTCAAACGGTTTTATTTTAAGGATTAAAAGGGGAAATCGATAGATTCCCTCCTGAACACTTGCTAAGAACTATGCAGTTTACTCCTGAAAAATACATCAGCAAGGCACAGTTTTCCCCTCTGCTGCATTTGATGGGATGAATGGTTATCTATATTTATGTTTCATCCAAATCCTATTATATTAATATATGAGAACAAAAGCTTAAACGAGAAACGTAAAACTATATGCTAGTGAGAAGGTTTCGGGTTTTAGATGGGATTGAATTAATGCTCGCAATTATCAAACGGGCGGCGTCCAAATGAAATGTCATGTCAGTAAATATGATATACTGATGCATGTTTTCCACCGTTAATGTTAGTCTCATAACTCCTCATTAACTCTGCCTTCCCATCTACCTTCTTCCGCTGCTCCTCTGTGCGAGTGGGTGGACATGTCAGAACATGAATGTTGCAGGAAAGGCCGGGAGATCCTTCTGCTGCCGCTGCTACAAACGTAAGTGGAGGTGGCGGATTCGGGAGGTGCTCGTTGAGTTGATTAGTTTCAATTGATCGCCACAATGTTAAGCGGCCTCCTGCTGCCGCCACCGCTTCATTGGAAGAGTGAACGCTAATGCTTTTATCCGTCATCAGCTGCCTCTGCCTTCCTGTGGCGGAGACTTCCTTAAACGACAACGTCGTGATAAGTAACGCGAGATTCACAATTACAAGAACAGACACACTGGCTTTAAGTTTCATGGGCACTGCCATTATCATTCTATTTTTGTGACTTGAAAAACAATCTCTCTCGTATGGTAAACCCTAAAAGCTGAGTGATAGGTTCGTTAACGATGATGGAAGATTCCCAAAATATTGGTGATAATGAAACGTATTGCCCTAGCGCTATGTATGGGTGGTTTCCACTTGTAGGTATTCACAAGTGGGACTCTTCTATAAATACACGCCAGAGAGGGGAGGAGCGGAGAAGGATCGGAGCGCAGAGGGATCCGAGAATATTGAATTGAATTCAAGTGAATTGTAGTCTCGACCCTCTAGAAATTTACTATACGTAGAGGTCAGGGGAAAATATATATAATATGGATTGCTTAAAATTCGCCGTCTCTACTCAACTATGGATTGCTTGAAATTAGCCGTGTCTATTTAATATGGATTGCCTAACTACTCAACTATTTGAATCTTCCTGTTATTGAATTGACTCCTTTAAATCCATGACCGGAGCTGGTATGTCTGACTCAACATCGATTCTTTCTGATACAGGCAGATCATTTAGCTCCTATCCCGCATTTCACTACCCGAGAGCCCTGGGGTTTCGCTACCCGGAAACCCTAGTGTGAACGTAAGGGAGCGCAAGGCTCGAGAGGTTAGAGATGTAGAGATATGTTTGTAGTATTAAAATTGCTTCTCAGGGTAATGTACAAAGAAATCGAGTAGTCTTTACTGTGATTTTTTTGAAGGCTTTTACGGTGACTTTTTACGGTGTAATTTCTCTAAATTTTATTAGGAATTTATTGAAAAGAAAAGTTTGATTGCTAACTTTGCACAATCCAAGTGTCTTAGAGGTTTTTGAGGATGCTGAATCCATATATAGAGTTAAAAACCAGTTTGAATAACAAACAAAAATTGCACTAAAAACAACTCCGAAAGAAATGACTCGGGTCAATTTTCGTAAAGTTCTAAATTCACTATTGACTATCCTCTCCTCTAATGAGAGGAAAGTAACATAAGCATAGAAATAATATCGATGGAAATGTTGCGGAAGTGGCGAAGATGCAATTTTTAGAGTCCTCTGCGTTAGTTTTGATTTTCTTTTGGGTTATCAAAAGGAAGGTAATTATTTATAACATAATGTAATTAAAGTTTTACAGCATGTTTATAAAAGGGGTGCTAAATTCAACAGAACATCAAAATAAAGCGTTATTTTAATGCAAGGCAGGGATTCAATAATATGGTTTTTTAAATGTAAGAGTAATAGATTTGATTAAGACGTTGCTTTTTAATTTATGTATTGTGATAGATTAAGAGTTAATTTTTACTATACATAAATTATTTTGTGTCAAAATATTATATCATATTAATTGTATTTTTAAATATTTTCCTTATAAAAATCAAGGAAGCTTTATAATATTATAAATATTTAAGCAAGCATTATTCTCGATGGAAATTTTGTACAAGTGGCGAACATGGAATTTTTAAAGTACTTAGCGCTAATTTTGATGTTTTTTCTCATTGTAAGAAAGGTAAGCATGATTATCAAAGGGGTACTAAATTAAAGAGAATATCATGGTAAACAAGAATACATTGTAATGTAGTGATATACCTACTCAACAATAAATAAATGTATGATTGGAATAAATGAAAATCCACTAAATTCTATGTTATGAATTGCATTAGCCTATATATTTATATGTTGCATATGATAATAAATCTAAATAGTTCTCGATCGGGGTGCCAACTGGCAGGGGCAGAGCCATGTTGCGGTGGAGGAGTATTTGTATGTGGCGCTCGCATGCGGCGACATGCGAAACACAACCAACGAGGAGAGGACGAATCCTGCAATGCATCATTGTTACAAAATTAAATTGGTATGGATAATAACCCAGCAAGCCAAGTAGGTTGTCAGAGCAAGGTTGGAAAGTGGGCCACCGAGCTCCAGTGACGCAGGGTATTAAATCGCTTTGGGTTATTCCTTGGAAGTTCACTCTCTAAAAAGTTGTTTCTAAGTGCATGGTTATGTTCTCTGGTTTCTGGCGCAAGCAACCTTGCCAAATTTACACATGATGTTGGAGGCCTGCAGTTGTGAATTGGTATGTACCCAATTCACCATTCACCATAAAGATGAAATGAGTTTCTGCTTATCGATGCATGCGAAGGAAAATTCTCATTTTTCTGGGTTACATTTGCTTGGTCTGCAATACTGTTAGTTACTGCATAGACTTGATTTGAATTAGTTTGTTTAATGAAGATTATGATGGTAGTATGAGTCGTCATGGCCTGGTAGGAATTATAAAAGGTGGTTGTAGGTCCTGATCTCTGAATGTCCTCTTTTGCATGTCCTGCATGTTAAACATAGTTAGGGCAGGGAATTGTAAAGCCAAAGTTGTGTATCATTTTACTGCGAATTAGCCAAGTTCTTCGAATTTGCATGCTATTCATTCTGTGCATCCCTTGAATTCATCAAGTTTGGATTGGGAAACCACCTGTATGGCTATTAATGATGTAAATTCCATAGGGGGAGGCTATCTGTGGTTTTGTTGTCACCCGGTAAGCTATTCATTTTACTTTGTTACGTTGCCTTCTGTCAGTTCTTCTCAGAAAGGTGACTGGGTTAGAAGTAACAGGAATATCGAGATTCTGTTTATGTGTTGGGGCCCTTGTTTTGAAAATCAAATGGTTTTAAGTTGCAGAGAACAGGTGGCGAAGCGCAACCACGGTAGGCGTGGAGCTGTCATGATTGTGTGGAGCTGGAGAATAGGTGGCGCGATAGTTGCAAAAAACTAGCACATATGGCAGGGATGAACAACAAGGACAAGCAGCGGAACTCCCAGTGATCAGGGATATGCGGCAAACAACAAAGTAGGAAAAGAGGGAAAACTAATGGTCACATTAACAAAGGAACAAAAAGGGAATCAGCCAGCGTAGACAGGAGGTTAGTCCAGTAGAGGGCTAAGGAAGAGAGCCGTAGGAGAGCTCTGTTATGTTCTGTTATTTTCTCTTTTGTTCTATTCTGTAACTATTGTAATCTTCCCTCCTGTAATCAACTCTGAGGAGTAATGTAACTGTCTGCTATTGATAATGAAATATAATTCTACTTGTGTTTGAAGTTCTAAGTTCTGTGTTAAGCATTTGGTTATGATGAATGTATTGCCCGATTTTAAATTTTAATTTTCCATCTTGAATATGCTTGATGAGTAGTATCTTGTGCAAGGTAGCTAAATCTATTTGTGGTTCCCAATTGTTTCTGTTTTGCTCTATAGCTATGATCGGTCGATATCTGATATGTTCCTAACTTTACTAAGGTCACGACGCACCTCGGGTGAGACTCTCTACTCTTCAGAGTAGGGTGAAATTGTTAGTGTTGTGCTAGACTACTGCAGAAACCTTGTTGGCCTCTCTCCTAAACCTGAGTCTTACTTAGAGACCTTCTTTCTAGCCAACAAATGGTTCCATTGCCGGGGCCTGAAATTTCATTTAGGAGCTAGATCATGGTATCACAGATCTTCGAGAGGGAAATACGATGCTGGTGGGATAACCACTTAGATCAGTTCATACCACGGCAAGCTGAGTTGAGACAACAAAAGGAGAAAATTGTTAAGGATCGGGTTTTGTTCTCTGAATCTGCGAGTGACCTCTACGAAATTTTTTGGGGAAAGTTTCCAGAGGAACTCTATAATTCGTTGCAAAGACTACAAGTCAAGACAGTCCAAGGAGGGTCGTGTAAGATTTATCGCAAGTGGTTACACGTGGATCTGGTAGCACTCCACCGGTTAGATACTGATTTTACTCGAGCTGTAGATTTCTGGGTACAATCTACCTTGGAAGGATATAAAGTGGAATTAGCGGCTGAGTGTTACCAATCCTTCTCAAAAGAAAAGGATGAATTCAGATCCGAATTGTGGGGAGAGATGTTAAAGGAAATTCCTTTGTGGATCAAAGCTTTAATGGTAGACGAGGGATTGATGGAATTTCAAAATCTGAGATGGAGACTTAAACCTCCAGTACTAGGGGTAGGAGCTGAGGGAGAGATTCTACCAGTAAGCTTGAAAGGGGAATAGGGATATGGATGTCAAGACCTCCAGTAGGTTGAGAGAGCGACGAGCACATCAGAGGGCGTAGATTGCTAAGAACTGTCAGGAAAGGGTGATAAAGGAGTTAGAGAAGTAGGAAAGTAGTCAACAGGACAAGGATAAGGTGCCATAGATGACGAAGGAGATGGAAGGTCAAAAAAGATCCTAAGGAATAGGAGGGACCATCAAGGAAGTCAGGCAAGTGTATAGGAGCCCAGCCCAAAGAGAAAAGGAAGAAAAGTCCGACGTGGAGGACGCACGCCCCGAGGAGACATCCGAGGACACACGCAGCTATTTTGAGAGGGGCTGGCACCCATAACTCAAGGTAAATCTATTCCCCAAAGTTCAAGTAGCTCTAGTCCCGAGCTACCCCTGGTACTCTATCAGCCATTAGGTGAAATTTTTGTTAAGTTACGAGAGTTTAGCAAGTTGAATAGTGTTCAATCTACATCAACAATATCTACGAGCAATAGTTCTAGTAATACAATTTCACAGCCAGGGAATAGAGGTTTTATTTTAATACGACCCACAGAAAGAAATATGGTAGGATACTTTACCCAATACCCAGAGTTCTCTGGGAGGAGCAATGAGAATGTGGATCAGCACTGGTATCTCTCTGAAGCCATATGGAGGGCTTGGCAGACACTCGAGGTAGTTAAGTTGATCGAGTTCCAAACAACTCTAAGAGAGAGAGCTCTTCATTGGTTCATTAAATGGTCTAAAGCTCATCCAAACCGAGTGATAGATGATGTAAAGAAAGAATTTTTCAAAGAATTTAAGCTACCTCAGACAGATCAACAAGGTTTATCAGAGATGTGGGATATTAAACAACGATAAGGTGAAACTGCATGGGACATGATGAGAAGGTTCAAGGACGTGATTGGAAAACTAAGTTACCCAATCAATCCGAATCATTTGAGAGATTGGATTATCAAGGCCCTTCTTCCGTTGACGAGAACTCCTCCAACACAACAAAAGATTGATACATTACAAGATGCGTTGGAGAAAGTTATGAAGATAAAGGCTATGACGGGGTATCTGCAGGAATTCAAAGGAGGGGTAGCAGCTCAAGACCCTTCCATATTGGGGTTACAAAATCAGATAGCTATTCTAACAAAAAAGTTGAAAGACATTCATCCAATACAACCTGCAAGACCCAATGTGTGGTGTACGCATTGTCTAATGGAGGGACACATGGTCACCAAATGTCCGAGGTTGCGGGGACAGAATATGGGGGCTTCAGTAGTAGGGAAACCCACTAGTAGGGGGAGTTGCACAGATAAACACTAAAGGGATATATCCACTACAACCCCACTTCCCAGGGTTCCCTACACAATAGAATCAGGCTGTAACTGAATACTGCAAAATATGAAAAAGCATTGGTCATCCACCACGCCTATGCCCACTTTTACAAAAATACTCCAACATTCCAAACAACATATACTGTGACTTCCGTTCTTCCACAACACACAATACACATCAGTGTAGAGCCCTGGATGCACTGGCAGAACAATTGGATAGGACATCATATAGAGTGAATGAGGCTCCAAGGGGACGAGGAAGAGGAATGAGAGGAGGTAGGGCTCGAGCTAGACGACCTATAAGATGTTACAATTGTGACCAAGAAGGCCACGTAGCCAGGGAATGTCCACTTCCCTGAAGAACCTGGTGCTCTCAGTGTAGAGTTAATATGCATGCAACTGAAGACTGCCAGAGTTAATTAAGAGATGGGAAGAAAGAGCCAGACAAAGAGGAGAAAATATGGTAAACGCAGAACCAAGAATAGTAGAGGCTCGAGCTATGAAAAATGTAGCCATAGTAACATGGGGAGGAAAGATAATAGGGGAATATGCACATAATGTAGACCCAATAAAGCTAATAAATCCAACATCTCCAAAGCCATTTTTCAGGCCAGATAGACAGAAAAAATATTTTAAAGAAGCAGTGGAAAAATTTGTCCAACTTGGGGGGAGCAAAGGCATTGAGTTACAACAGCGGATTGTAGAGAAAGAGAAACAGACCAATATAAGTAAAATGGTTGAAGAATGGTTCCAATTATTGTTAAAAATTGTAACCAATGCACCAATGCTGGAACAACTGAAACATAATCTAGAGATGGTGGTGCAGGAAACAACAGAACCAGAGGATTCAAAAGATTCAACACAAAAATGCATACGGAGAATCAAAGTAAAGAAGAGAAGAACAGGAAAGGAATTTCGTGTAAACACTCAAGTCGCGGGATTTCAAATCAAGGACACCATGCTGGACCTAGGGTCAGATGTCAACATTCTGCCAAGGAAGACATGGGAAGCATTGGGAAGACCAAAGCTGACATACTCACCAATCCAGCTCTGCATGGAAAACCAATACTACATTGTGCCCATAGGCAGGCTGGAAGAGGTCGAGGTCGATGTTGTGGGGGTAAAGACATACACAGAATTTGAAGTGATAGACATTATGGGGTATAAGGATCCCTATCAAGCATTATTGGGGATAGATTGGGCTTTCAAAAACTATGCAGTCATATATTTAAAAAATTAATTGATGATATTTGAAGACAAGGAAGTCAGGGTCACTCAACCACTTTACCCATATCAAGGACCCCGATATACATAAACTATTGACGACAGAGAGGATGCTCAACTTCTCGATCATATATATCAGATGACTACAGGGAAAATAGATGATTACATCAACCCAACAGCGGGGAGAAATGTAAGCTAGAGAAGTGTTAAAATTTCAGACTTGGGCTCAAAAATAGCCTGGGATGATTGGCAGCAGGGAGGATACGAGACCAACACAAGGAGATGTGCTAACATTTGAAGAATCAACTGGATTGGAAGTGAGGTAAGAGAATATATGAATTTATCAAATATGAATGTTGTAAATATATTATTGCAAAAATAGAGAATAAAGTAGCAGTGGAACATAGAATCCTGCTCATGGACGTGGCTCTATAATCCACATCAGCAAGGTGGTGGAGCAACCACCGAACTCTCTGTCGCAATGGGAGGGGGTTGTAGCAGCGTTCAGAGCCAGATTCAAAGAAAATGAAGGACCGCAATTCACTGAAATGTACCAAGGGGATTCTAATCCCATTAAACATTTACAACATTATGAGTGCCAATGGGCTAAATAAGGGTACCCAGAATATATGTGGACACACAATTTTATACATTCACTAGATTCAGTTCCACAAGCTTGGTACTTAACTGAAGAGAAGAAAAGAGGAACTAACACCTGGAAAGAAGTTGCGGATAAGTTTATGCAATGATTTTCCTTTGAAGGAGAAACAAAACCCATCACACAGGTGCCACAGACCATCAAAAGAGTATTATTATTTCCAGAAATTTAGGAAGATGAAGAACAACCGCTCTCGAAACATAGTACTCAACAGTCAGTAGCATGCAAAAATATAGACAGCGAAATGGATGATGAAGATCTAGAGAACCTTAGACACTTATATTTTGAAGAAAAGGAAGGGGAACGAGATATACAAGAAGAACCTACAACATAGGGAATTCATCTGCGGCCATTGAAGACCAAGAAGCTGAACATCAAAACACCAGAAAATCCCAAAATTGCATCAATTGGTGACTACTAGGATGCAGAGATGACTAAGGAGATATTTAATCTTCTACAGGAAAATGAAGACTTATTCCCATCCTCAGTATCAGAGCTAAAGGGAATAAAAGGAGACATGGGGGAAATGCGTATAATTTTGAAGCCCGATGCAAGACTAGTAAAGCACAGATTATACCATCTGAATCCAAGAGTGAAAGAGAAATTCAAGGCAGAGATTGATAAAATGCCGAAAGCAGGGTTGATTTTTCCAGTGGAAGAAGTAGAGTGGGTAAGTCCCATAGTCATACAAAGTAAAAAGGAAAAGTCAAAAATTCGAGTATGTGTTGACTATAAGAGCCTGAACAACGCATGCATACATGATCCATTCCCCACTCCGTTTAGTGATGAGGTGCTCAAGAATGTTGCAGGGAAAGAAGCTTATTCATTTGCGGATGGATTTTCAGGATACCATCAAGTGAGAATAGCTGAAGAAGGTAAGAAGTAAACAAATTTCACAACCGAATGGGGCTCATTTGCATATCATGTAATGCACTTCGGGTTTAAAAATGCACCGGTAGTATTTTCACGGACCATGATAGCAACATTTCGGGAATATATCCATAAATTCCTTGAGGTTTATATGGATGACTGGACAGTTTACAACTTGTTGAAGAATCATGGAACCTTATTAAGGATAATGTTCGATGGATGCAGACAACTCCAAATTTCACTCAATCTTAAGAAGTGCATCTTTGCAGTAACTTTTGGGACACTGGTAGGACATGTTGTTTGCAAACAAGGTGTTTGTGTGGATCCATCAAATGTGGTAGTTATAATCAACATAGAGGCACCAGAAACTGTGAAACAGTTCAGATCACTATTAGGCCATATTGGGTACTACAGAAGATTCATCTGCAACTATGTGGGGATAATAGCTCCATTGGAAAAGCTGTTGCGGAAATCAAAGCAATTCATTTGGACAAATTACTGTACTACTGCCTCAATACACTAAAAGAAAATTTGGCAAGCGCACCCATATTAGTTCATCTTAATTGGGACAAGCAATTCCACGTCCACATTGATGCCTCCGGTATTGCATTAGGAGTAGTTCTGGCTCAATCAGGCGAAAGATCAGTTGATCACCCAATTTACTTTGGAAGCAGGAAGTTACCGACAACTGAAAGGAACTACAGAACTGCACAACGAAAAGATTTGGAAATGGTGTATTCCCTTCAGAAATTTTTCCATTACCTATTTTGAGGTATGTTCAAATTCTTCACGGAAAATTCAACATTGAAGTACCTAGCTAATAAACCAGTCCTTGAAGGAAGGATCTGTAGATGGCTTCTACTGTTCTAGGAGTTCACCTTGGAAGTGATAGTGAAACTAGGAAGACTGAATGAGGGTCCTGACCATTTATCAAGGCTGGAAAATGGAGAAAATGGAGGGTCCCTCGATGATCATTTACCAGATGTTGATCTCTTTAGAGTGGAAGCCATCCCAGACTATTTAGATCAAATAGAAATCTATTTGGCAATAGGATAGTGCCCGACTGAATATACAGCAACTCAGAGAAAACATCTTGTCATAAAGGCAGCCGAATATCAGTTAATAGCGGGAAAACTGTATAATATTAGATTAGACCAAATCTTGTGGAGATGTGTCATGGACCATGAAAGGTGGGATATACTGTGGGAGTGTCATTGTGGAGTTGCGAGAGTGCACGTCAGCACAAAAACTACCGCAAGAAAGATATTACAAGCAGGGTTATGCTGGCCCATAGTACACAAGCCAAAATAAAACATTTTTAAAGAAATGCGAAGTCTGCCAAAGAACGGGACGTCCATCATACGGAGATGAACTACCACTTCACCCTGTATGAGCATTGCATCCATTTGAGATGTGGGTTGTTGATTTCATAGGACCAATAGCACCTGTCGCAAGACATCCATATGCAAGGTACATAATTACCATAACAGATTATCTTACCAGATGGGTAGAAGCGGTACCAGTGAGATCACTGGGATGAGCGCATACCAGCAAAATTATGGCCGTGCAAGACAACTATGAAAAGACTGAACAACTAGACTCCTTTCCAGCTGGTGTACTGGAGGGAAGTGGTGGTACCCACTGAATTTATTATACCGAGCCTGCTAATCGCTTCAACACTACACTTAATAAAGGAAGACTCATTGAAGGAGTGCCTACATGAACTAAAAGAACTTGAAGAGGACATGTTTCTAGTGGAATTTCATTAGACAGTCCAAAAATACAGACAAAAAGCCTAGCATGACCGACATATCAAACATAAAAAATTTAGAATTGGAGGAAATTTTTTACTGTATGACAGTAAGTTCCAAAATTTCCCAGGTAAGCTCAAAATGCATTGGCTGGGACCGTACCATGTGATTGAAATCCAAGATTCAGGAGCAGTTCGGTTAGCACAATTGGACGGCCAAGTGTTACCAAGATGGGTGAACGGTGCACGCCTGAAGCCTTATCACGAGTAAGTTTCATTATTTCCTTTTCTAATAACTCTCGTAATTGAGAAGAGTTAGTAGGGTAGACTATAGGTATATAGATTCAATAACTCTCTCGCACCCGAGAAGAGAAGAGACAAGAATCCCAATAAAGTACAAACTACAAATAACAGAGGAAACTCATTGTTGCGATGCGGAGACTGTATCACAACTGATTCTGGTCAAGGGGAGGGTAGTGTCTAACATGTCATCAATGTTAGAAAGCCAAATGTGTCAAACATCATTCCATCATCATGACCCATCATACCCATGTCAGTCCATAGGATTACCTAGATTTGAGAATTAACTTCCATAATTAGTAACATCCATACTGTAATCAATTTTCCATATTAGGCCATAATCATTACCCATCACGTCTGCCCATGGGGACCATAGCTTCCTAAGGAGGGAGGAATGATCCAGGTGGATATCGATGGCCATCCACCTATTCCATTTGGACCAACACCATCAATTTTTGCAGCTTTTCACATTCAGCACAACTTACTATTTTTAGCAGGTTTTTGGGTCCTCCACTACCGAAGCCATTTATGGGCCTTAACGATCTAGGTGGATATTGGTGGCCACCCACCTATTCCATTTTAACCCCCACCATCAGTTCTTTCAGTTTTTTTGTTGCAGCACAACTTACTATTTTTAGCAGTTTTTCAGGTCCTGAACTTCTGGAGCCGTTTTGAGGCCCTAAACGACATTTTTTGTGCATCGTTCCATTCCAATATTGAAACTAACAAAAATGGTTTTAGTACTCAGATATATATTTCTAACAATATATCAGACACTACAAACGGAGATCGTATGCCGAAGTTACATCCCCGGGAAGTTGAAACACCAATTTACCCAAACGAGGCCCATAGTTTTGGCGCTTCATCACCTAAGGTTATATTTTTGGACGTTTAGAGTTCTCCATTGTTTCTCAATAATAAATAGGCCCTTGAGCCTCATTGTAACACAGTTCAGAGGTTTGTAGCCGCACATCTCTTCTCTGAGATTCACTACCAGCACCCTAGCTATTTTATTTCCATTATGTTTGTAGGCATATTTTTGTTATTTGATATTAATCAAATGAGGCATTATTTCCACTGCATCTCTATGTTCATGGTTATTTCTGTTTTCTGTTGCGTTCCTACATAAATCTGGATCAAATCCACAGTTTAAGAGGGCAAAGTCAGCGTAAGTTGGCGAGGAAGAAAATCTTTGAGAATTTGGCTAAGTGTGGGATTAGTGAAGCATATATGAAACCAAGTTAATACTTGAATATGATCACATAGTAAAAAATATCTATGACATAACATATAACACTTATCAATTAAAAAACAACATTATCCCCTTAATGCGACGACGGAACAATACTCTCTTCGAAGTGCGACACTTAGTGTATACTTTGTGATGACAATGATAACACTAGCGCGTCAATGTATAAAAATTTATGAATGAGCTGAATAGATGTCTATATGGTAAATAGGACCCATCAACACTAAATTTACCTCCAGAAATGAACCATAGCATTTATTTTACATCGTGTGACACTTCCCATGCCTGAGAGACGACACTTGTGATAATAAGAGAAAGGTGCAAACAACACCTGCAAATGGGAACAAAATTGAAAGAGGAACAAGTACGAGTGAATAAAAAATGAAAAATGACACTTATTAAAGTGAAAGAAAGCAAAAGAGATAGGTGAAAACATGAAAGTGACAGTTGCGAAGGCGAAGTTGTGCTAAAGCGGCAGTTGCAAAAAATCATCGAAATAGAAGTACAATCACAAGCAAAATTGAGAGATTGTCAATAGAAAGTGTGCACTAACTACTGAGATAGGTTGAACATTGCACAAGAAAAATCTTTATGGACTGCGTTATGTTTGTTTAAGCTTGAGTAAAATAATGTGCTCATTAAATCATTACAAAATGACCATGTGTGAACAAGTGACTTGGAAACTTGCAATCTATGAAGAAGAATCAATCAATTAACAGAACATCAATTGACCATGAAATGACTATAGAATGACTCATTCCAAGATCTACTGTAGCATCCAAAATTAAAGTGTAGACAAAATTTTGGAGGGTGTTTTTTGTAGAGACAATAAATTGGCAAACCTACATACTCAACGCTCGTTGTAGGATCTCCAATATTTACAATTATGAACCATACCTTGCAACATTAGCATGATATCATCATCTACGATGTTAGTCGAGTTTCAGGAAGATCCAAATAGATATCTAGATTTAGTTTCACTTAATAAGTTGAATATTCTTAAATGGGGAAATCTTGTTTATAATTAAGTTTAAATTCTAAAAAAAATATGACATTCAAATCTAAGTACCATAGTCATAATTTGTGTGGTTTATATATATATATATATATATATATATATATATATATATATATATATATATATATATATATATATATATATATATATATATGAAAACTAAATAATTCATAATATAACAATCTCATTAACATTTTTGTCTTTAATTTTGATATTTTATGCTTTTAAAAGTTTATATGTAACTTTAATTTAGAAAGAACTATAATTTGAAATATTTTTAAAATCTATTATAAGAAATTTTAATTTAATATGTATATAATTGTGATTATTTTCAATTCCAAAAAAAGCGCGTGTCATGATGGTCCAAATAGATATTAACATTTAGTTTCAGTCAATAGATTGAATGCTTCTCCCTGTTGGAGGTGTCCAATCGTCGGGACAAGTGGGCTGTGGTAAGTTAAGGCTGGACCGGCCTTGAGACATGCACCCGCTGACTCACCACACTCCCACACTCAAACGGTAATGGGCCCTGGGGAAGGCGATCTTTCTGCAGTGGTGAATGCAGTTAAGGGGGCATCAGACGTGAGACATACCATTCGTTACCCACGGACGATGGTGAATGTTGGTGCTGTAGATTTCACAGATGAGCAGAAGCTAGCTCTCAAGCCTTGGCTTGAGTTTCTCTGGAAGGAGACGAGGTGGGTGAAAGTTCAGTCAGGTAGCAATGGTAAGAGTCTAGCATCCAGAAGGATTCCTGGTAATGGAACGAGCACGCTGCACCAGGAGGCTGACAAAGCTGTTCGGGGAGAACTAGCTGTGGAGGGGGCATCTCTGGATAGGTGGTTCTGGTGTTCAGCCTAGGTGCCAACAGAGAGACCGCGGACTATGCAGGAAGGGTCCTTCACTTACTGAGCACTCAGGCTCTCCTGTGATTCACTTCTGCGGGGGGTGGCACTTCGGAACCTCATCTGAGGACAGTGTTGCGGCTAGTGGCAGTATTGTGTCTCTCATCCGTGGTGCTCGGGATGTGGTCAATGATAAACTCAGCTGAGGGTGCAGGGACAGTACATGGGTTTTAGGGGTTTCTGGACTGGGAGTGACTTGGCGCTGCAACCCAGCAAAGGGAGAGGCAGTGTTAGATGACTGCATGTTGCATGAGCAAGGTTGGGAATGACGTGGAGGTATTGTAAGCGGCATGGAAAATTTCTGGGTAGCCAGGGACTCGAGCTAACAATCAGAATCTATTGAGAGTCAACATTCGGTGGCGACCATGGCAGTTTCTTCGACTGAGTTACCGAGCTAGGTTGAGGTAGTGCTCCGGATGTGGTCAGTGATAAACTCAGCCGAGGATGCAGGGATAGTTCATGGGTTTTATGGGTTGCTGGACTAGCAGTGACTTGGTACTATAACCTAGAAAAGGGAGAGGGAGTGTTAGACAACTGTATGCTACACGAGCGAGGCTAGACATGACGTGGAGGTATTGTAAGCAGCATGGAAAATCGCGAGGTACCCGGGGACTTGAGCTCAGTCTTAGAATTTACTGAGAGTCAAGATTCGATGGAGGTCATGGCAGTTTCTCCGACTAAGTCACCGGGCTATGTTAAGGCACCGACCACCCTTGAAGCAAGTTCCGCCCAACTCCAGCAGATCCAGCTCAACTTGGACACCCTGCTTGAACAAAGGTTTGATGATCGTAATGAATTTGTGGCCTACATTAACGTTGTTCAAAACTTGCAGAATGAGACCCTGGAAGCTCTAGAGAGTCTTTGTCGTCTTTTGAGACGCTCTCATGACCATCTCTGAGCTCTAGAAGCCGAAGTGGACCATATCAGCTACCATATGCCCAATAAAGGTCGTCTCTTCGCGGTTCCTCTGACAGGTCTCGTGCAACCTCCCCCATGATGACCATTATGTTATGTTTGTTTTGTAATTTTGTGCAAATAGTAACCAAGAGCACCAGTTACCTTGGCAAGCACCTAAGTCCTTCTAGGCACTACATGCCTTTTGGGTTGCCTGAATCTAATACAGCCATGCTGGCTTATACTATAAATTTTGTTCCCGATATGCTAATATAATCTAGAGTTTGATCGATGAAAAAAAATAAATTGAATGCTTTTTAATAACGAATTCTTGTTTATAATAAACTTTAAATTTCTAAATATAAATAGAATTATTCAAATCTAACATAATCATAATTTATATATTTCATTCAAAAATAAATATATAATGAATAAATATAGATTAGATTGCCTTTAATTTTTCTTTATATGCTTTTTAAAATTTGGATATAATTTTAATTGAAAAACTATAATTTGAAATATTTTTGAAATCTATTATAAGCAATTTTAATTTAATATATAAAAAATTATTATTTATATCAATTCCCAAAAAATAAAAATAAAGAGCTTCTTCGATGAGCAATCATATATATATATATATATATATATATATATATATATATATATATATATATATATATATATATATATATATATATATATATATATATATATATATATATATAATTTAAATGGTAATATTCCACCATTTCACTATGAAAAATTATGTTAATTTCATTTATCTTCTATATATTTACAAATTTTTATTTAAAATAATATATTTTAATATAATAGATGTTATTTTATTTATTTTTATTACTCGATAAAAAAATGTGACACTAATCATGATACAACAAAATATAAAATACTCGTCTATATCTTTAATGACAGACTATATTTTTTTAGATATCCATTTTCAATAATTGGAAATCTCTATGCATATGTTTGATACAGATTCTGTGAAAAAGAAACCTCTGATATTCAAATAAGTTTTAATATCTATGCCATTGGTTAAAAAACACTCCTTGTATTCATTCCATACATAACATCTTAGTTGCCCATATAAATACTAGTTCATTCCATACATAACATCTTAGTTGCCCATATAAATACTAGTTCTTTTGCCATGGAAATTATAAAATGTGAGCATGATTTGATGTGGATTGGAGGGGCAGAGTCCCACAACCAAACGCTGCAAAGTAGGGAATATGAGACCCAAAGAACAATGACTGCCAAATCCAATCTCGAAGGAAGAAATGGAAAGAGGAGTATTCTCCCAGTAGATTGCCTAACAAGAAAACAAATTTCCCAATGTTTCTGGTCCATTTCGTTCTATGCCCATATATTTGACTGGAAGAAAGGTTGGAGCCACATTAAATCTGGGCATATATTATTTATAAGATTCAGACACGATGCATATTTGATCATAAAATGGTTCTAGGTTTGGTGGTCGTGAAGCGAAAGGCTTATCCGTTGTCACTATGGTTTAGCAGGTTTGCACTAACATTACAAGAAGTTAGGATCTACCATCTGATGAGAAGAGAGTTTCTTTTCCCCTTGAAAATTGCAATTTTCAGTAATAGCGAGTAATGATGAACCCTTTGGTTAGAAGTAAGTAACCATTTGGAGCTGCAGCTAATCACATCAAATTTTGTCCTCATGTTTCTTATTCTCTGCTTGTTCAACACAACATTTCAACCTGTCTCAATAAAAAAAATTATGCCTTGATTTCACATTTATTTAACTTTTATTCATTTTCATTTTATTTTCAATGTTCATTGCCCAAAAATATTAACTTTTGAGTCTTGACTCTAGATATAGATGACGTTAGGCGAGTCATTATCACTCTTTACTATGTTCTGACTTGTCACTCTTTGAGTAATTTCAATCTACTATTTTTCCACAGAGAAACACCTCCCATGTTTCCCATGCTCCTGGGAAGGGGACGCCTAGGGAAACATTTCACCATGTCCACTTGTGCATCTCCCCACTCCTACAGTCCTTCATCCTAGAAAATTGGTGGAACATAAACTATTTCATACTTCTATGTCTATTATTTTTCTTAGTACTAACTACATTCTAAAATTACGAAATTAAATCAATGTATTAAAATTATACTATTTCTGTTTCATTTATGAATCATTCTATTTCATTATGGAATCTGAATTAGAATCGTGTATGTAACATTTACAAATTTGATTATTACTATTTCACTGTTTACTATTTACACTGCAGCACAGTGATGAATTTGCATGGGATGAATTGTTATTGTTGGGAATTTATCATAATTTTTTTTAATTTTACATATTTAGAGATGGGGATGCTATCATTCCAGGTTCCCCCTAGATTTCCCCAAAATTTTGGGGTGCTTACACACACCTCGTGCTTGTGCTTCTGTGATCTCTGTTCCCAGAAACGTGGTGGAATGTTGACTTATTTGGAAACTAGTTTTATCTATAAAGCATGTGATTTGATTTATGAATCATTGTATTTCATTACTACATATAAATTTAAATCATGTTTGTAACATTTACAAATTTTATTAGTACTATTTTCACTGTTTAATATTTACACCACACAATGATGAGTTAGCATGGGATGAATTCCTATTGTTGGAATTTTATCATTATTATTTTTAATTTTATATATTCAAATATGAGGACCCTAAAATTCCTGGTTCCCCTTGGTTTTTTGGGGGTGCTTCCACACCCATGATTTTGTGCTCTTTGTTTGTAGAAACTTGGTGGAATGTTGACTTATTTGCCAAAATTTTTTATCAATTAAGCAATGTGCCTTGGTTGTAGATGGCATGTTCGTTGGAGTTTTACAATGTAGCTGTGACACAATTAAGGTAGTAAGTAGGTTATCCTCAATTGATGTGGATGAAAGTGAGGCTTTGGGCCATGGGGTGATTCGCTTATGATAATTTCAAAGATGAATTCATTTACAAGAGAGGAGTATCAGAGAAACCCAAAAGAATTGTTTATAGGGTTTTTTCAATCTTGGGGTTGCCAAAACCACCATCCCACCATGGCAAGTTTCATTTAAAAGTTAAAACTATGTACTTTAAGCCTATGTCACAAGTTTTATCGAACTTCAACTTTCATGTTTTATATTGGCAGTTACATTGGGTTAAATGAAATAGGTTCTTGGTTGAGGTGGCTTGAGTCTCATACTTACTGTAGAAGGCCATTCGAGAACTGTTGATGAAATAGTTTATCCCTTAGGTTCATACTAATTTCATTAACATCAGTAATTTTTATTCCATTCTTTCATTAATATGACTTGCAAAGAAACTCGTATTGAAAATAAATGATGAATGGATGATTTTGGTATTTTCTCCTAGCTACTACCTCATTGATCACACATCTCGAGCTGCAGAGTTAGGGATTTATCCATCTACCCATTTCAGTATCTAGATTGCTAAAATATGTTTGCATTATCTGGTAATCTACATATATTCCCAATACATTTCAAGGTTTTAGGAATTTGCTTATGTACTTCTAGCATCATCATAGATCGCAGTTGCTGTTGGACCACTTCGTTTTAATAGGCCCTTTGTACAACTGTTTACTGTGACTATTATTCCTCTAGTCTCTTAGAGTACTTTGATTTTACATGAGGGTTTGAAATCATTCTCGTGCTAATCCTCTGGTTATAAAGGGCTGCATAATTCATGTTGGCACCCAACTGACTAAGGTCACTGGTATTGGGCCAACCAGTTTCAGCTATGGCCAACTTAATATTATCATGACCCAGTTTTCTCATTGCAGCTACATCTGCATCAAGCTGCTGGTCCAAAAAATTGGTATACACAAGGTGATTGGGGTCGGTGAAATTTAGGTTATGTTGCCCAAATTTTGCATATTCCAAAGGTACTTGTTCAACATCAAATAAATAAGGAAAGTAAGGATACACATCCATAAAAAAGTAGGAATCTATTATGCTTATCAACTCAAGCATTGGCTTCATGACAGTTTGTGCAACATCATCCCTAAAAGCAGCAGATGATGGAGGAAATGCTTTTATACAAAATTAAGGGGCTAGCATATCCATAGCCAATGGGGTTCCCACCTTGATATGACCTAGCTTATATTTCACCAGAGCTTGGCAGATTTTCTGCATAGATAGCACTAGTTGGTACCAGGCCCATTTGTTGGAATATTCTGTCAAAACCTCATTCCCCACCAGAACTACATTGATATTTGTTGTGGGAAAGGACACAATATTTTTACTGACACATTGGTCTACGGCTGACTGGCTAGCCAAGACACTAGCAAGCTCGTCATTCTTAACACTCATGAGCACATTAATACCGATGTTGGCCAATGCCCTGAGGATTTCTGGATTAGCACCATAGATTTTAACATTACCAGCCTTCAAATTTTGGATCAATTGAATTGATTCTTTTACAGATGGAAGATTGTAGCCAAGTTTCCCAAAAACAACACCGATTCCATGATTATGTGCATTTGTGCAACAATGACAAAAAGAAAAACATTAAACCTGTGAAAATAATGCAGGATCTGTATACAACTAGATACTAGTCAATGAAATTAAGAACATTCAGAGGGAAATATGTATACTCCTAGAAACAATCTCGGTATCATTCTTGTATATTGCATAGTGAATGACTCCAGGTGATGATGTTATTCTTCTTCCAAAAGCCTATCAACAATGTTGTTCTACTCCATATAGATGTGCTGGAAATGATGTGTAGAAACAAATGTTCCAATAAGTGGATGCCCTTCATCCAATATGACAATAGTGAAGGATGAAAAGTAGAGCCCCTTGATTCAATCTATGGAGCCTTTCGAATTTCCAAATACTTGTAAATAATTGATGCTTAACCAGATGTTTAACCAATTTGTAGTGAAAAGTACACCCTATAAAGCAATGATTTTTGCCTTATTGTTGGTACCCTTGCCACCCTCCAACCAAAAATGATAATAGAAACTATACTCAGTGACAATGACAATGAGGGCACCACATCCACAATCATTATTAATACAGACATAAATCCTTATTTGACTGTTACGTTGTTATGCTTTCAGATGGAATCAAGCCCTTATTCAAGAGCTAAGCACCCTTGCTCCTGGCGCGCAGGATCTGAGTTTTCCAACACAATATGCATAGTCCTTCAAGGTTCAATGTTTGGCATGACTTTGGAAGCAACATTGGTCATATTGGAGGAATCCACACTATAATGTTGTGCAGTTTTTCTTCACTACAATGGCTGCTCCACTGTTTGGGACCATAACCTTTGTTTTGAATTTTCTTGGCTGGAAAGAAACACATTATAGATTTAATTACAGCTAAAGTTAGAATGGTGAATGGTGTGCTTTAAATGAATGAATAACCACCAATAGAAGTGCATAAAATTATAGTGGTTCAGACTGAAAGATGTGGAAGAATATTTTAAAAAACTAGATTCGGATGTCTTATTATCAAAATAAAAATTGGGATTGGGCACAATCTTTTCCTGCCTCTACTAAAATTGACCAAAATCACTACATATATCTTGCTTAGCAACTATTGGATCTCTTTAAGAATCTTACGGTGTTTCCTTCCCAACATCTGGAGATGGTCCAATTGCTAGTTTAACTCATTTAGATTTAATTTTGTCTATTCTTTCAAACTAAACTTTCATTCCAAAAAATATATATAATAAATAAATATATAATAGACAATTAAATAATTTATATATAAAAATCTTTTATATATATATATAATCTAATTTTATTTTTTTATTGAAATTGTAATATTTCTCTATTAAATATTATGATAATCTAATTTATCTTCTATAAATTTAGAAATTTTTATTTAAAATAATATTTTCCAATATGGATGCTATTTTATTTATTTGTATTAATAAGAAAAAACATGTTACACTCATCACGATAAAAAAATAAAATAAAAATATAAAGTACATTTGACATCTAAGATATAGATTTATCTGAGATGGGAGATTATATTTTTTTTAAATACATTTTCAATAATTGGAAATCTCTATGTCTAGGGGTACTCTTGTTTGATACAGATTATTCATCTGCAAAAGAAACCTCTTTATATTATATTATTGATATTCAAATACTTTATAATATCTATCCCATTTTGTCAAAAACACTCCTTATATTGTAGATGTTCAAACGGTTTTATTTTAAGGATTAAAAGGGGAAATCGATAGATTCCCTCCTGAACACTTGCTAAGAACTATGCAGTTTACTCCCGAAAAATACATCAGCAAGGCACACTTTTCCCCTCTGCTGCATTTGATGGGATGAATGGTTATCTATATTTATGTTTCATCCAAATCCTATTATATTAATATATGAGAACAAAAGCTTAAACGAGGAACGTAAAACTATATGCTAGTGAGAAGGTTTCGGGTTTTAGATGGGATTGAATTAATGCTCGCAATTATCAAACGGGCGGCGTCCAAATGAAATGTCATGTCAGTAAATATGATATACTGATGCATGTTTTCCACCGTTAATGGAAGTCTCATAACTCCTCATTAACTCTGCCTTGCCATCTACCTTCTTCCGCTGCTCCTCTGTGCGGGTGGGTGGACATGTCGGAACATGAATGTTGCAGGAAAGGCCGGGAAATCCTTCTGCTGCCGCTGCTACGAACGTAAGTGGAGGTGGCGGATTCGGGAGGTACTCGTTGAGTTGATTAGTTTCAATTGATTGCCACAATGTTAAGCGGCCTCCTGCTGCCGCCACCGCTTCATTGGAAGAGTGAACGCTAATGCTTTTATCCGTCATCAGCTGCCTCTGCCTTCCTGTGGCGGAGACTTCCTTAAACGACAACGTCGTGATAAGTAACGCGAGATTCACAATTACAAGAACAGACACATTGTTTTCAAGTTTCATGGGCACTGCCATTATCATTCTATTTTTGTGACTTGAAAAACAATCTCTCTCGTATGGTAAACCCTAAAAGCTGAATGATAGGTTCGTTAACGATGATGGAAGATTCCCAAAATATTGGTGATAATGAAACGTATTGCCCTAGCGCTATGTATGGGTGGTTTCCACTTGTAGGTATTCACAAGTGGGACTCTTCTATAAATACATGCGAGAGAGGGGAGGAGCGGAGAAAGATCGGAGCGCAGAGGGATCCGAGAATATTGAATTGAATTCAAGTGAAATGTAGTCTCGACCCTCTAGACATTTACTATACGTAGAGGTCAGGGGAAAATATATATAATATGGATTGCTTAAAATTCGCCGTCTCTACTCAACTATGGATTGCTTAAAATTAGCCGTGTCTATTTAATATGGATTGCCTAACTACTCAACTTTTTGAATCTTCCTGTTATTGAATTGACTCCTTTAAATCCATGACCGGAGCTGGTATGTCTGACTCAACATCGATTCTTTCTGATACAGGCAGATCATTTAGCTCCTATCCCGCATTTCACTACCCGAGAGTCCTGGGGTTTCGCTACCCGGAAACCCTAGTGTGAACGTAAGGGAGCGCAATACTCCAGAGGTTAGAGATGTAGAGATATGTTTGTAGTATTAAAATTGCTTCCGAAGGTAATCTGGAAAGAAATCTATCTAGTAGACTTTAGTGCAATTTTTTGAAGGTTTTTACATTACGGTGTAATTTCTCTAAATTCATGTAGGAATTTATTAAAAAGAGAAGTTTGATTGCTAACTTTGCACAATCCAAGTGTCCTAGAGGTTTTTGAGGATGCTGAATCCATATATAGAGTCAAAAAACCAATTTTAATAACAAAAACCAAGATTTTACTTCAAAAATTTTCACCGAATTCCAGCACCTAACTTCAAAAAGTTGCACTAAAAACAACTTCGAAAAAAATAACTCGGTCAATTTCCGTAGAGTTCCAAAGTCACTATTGACTATCCTCTCATGAGAGGAAAGTAACATAAGCATAGAAATAATATCGATGCAAATGTTGCGGAAGTAGCGAAGATGCAATTTTTAGAGTACTCTGCGTTAGTTTTGATTTTCTTTTGGGTTATCAAAGTAAGGTAATTATTTATAACATAATGTAATTAAAGTTTTACAGCATGTTTATAAAAGGGGTGCTAAATTAAACAGAACATCAAAATAAAGCGTTATTTTAATGCAAGGCAGGGATTCAATAATATGGTTTTTAAATGTAAGAGTAATAAATTTTATTAAAACGTTGTTTTTTAATTTATGTATTGTGATAGATTAAGAGTTAATTTTTACTATACATCAAAATATTATATCATATTAATTGTATTTTTAAATATTTTCCTTATAAATATCAAGGAAGCTTTATAATATTATAAATATTTAAGCAAGCATTACTCTTAATGGAAATTTTGTACAAGTGGCGAACATGGAATTTTTAAAGTACTCTGCATTTGTTTTGATGTTTTTTCTCATTGCAAGGAAGATAAGCATTTATAACAGAAGGTAATTATTATTTTTAGCATGCTTATCAAAGGGGTACTAAATTAAAGAGAATATCATGCTAAACAAGAATACATTGTAATGTAGTGATATACCTACTCAACAATAAATAAATGTATGATTGGAATAAATGGAAATCCACTAAATTCTATGTTATGAATTGCATTAGCCTATATATTTATATGTTGCATATGATAATAAATCTAAATAGCTCTCGATCGGGGTGCCAACTGGCACGGGCAGAGCCATGTTGTAGTGGAGGAGTATGTGTATGTGGCGCTCGCATGCGGCGACATGAGAAACACAACCGACGAGGAGAGGACGAATTCCTCAATGCATCATTATGAAAAAATTAAATTGGTATCGATAATAACCCAGCGAGCCAGGTGGGTTGTCAAAGCAAGGTTGGAAAGTGGGCCACTAGGCTTCAGTGACGCAGAGTATTAAATCGCTCTGGGTTATTCCCTGGAAGTTCATTCTCTGAAAATTTGTTGCTCAGTGCATGGTTATGTTCTCTGGTTTCTGGCGCAAGCAGCCTTGCCAAATCTACACACGACGTCGGAGGCCTGAAGTTGTGAATTGGTATGTACCCAATTCACCATTCACCATAAATATGAAACGAGTTTCTGCTTATCGATGCATGCGAAGCAAAATTCTCATTTTTATGGATTACATTTACTTGGTCTGCGATACTGTTAGTTACTGCATAGAATTGGTTCGAAATAGTTTGTTTAATGAAGATTATGATGGTAGTATGAGTCGTCGTGGCCTGGTAGGAATTATAAAAGGTGGTTGTAGGTCCTTATCAGCGAATGTCCTCTTTTGCATGTCCTGCATGTTAAACATAGATAGGGCGGGGAATTGTAAAGCCAAAGCTGTGTATCATTTTACTACGAATTGGTCAAGTTCTTCAAATTTGCATGCTGGTCATTCTGTGCATACCTTGAATTCGTCAAGTCTAGATTGGGAAACCACCTGTATGGCTATTAATGATGTAAATTCCATAGGGGGAGGCTATCTGTGGTTTTGTTGTCACCCGGTAAGCTATTCATTTTACTTTGTTACGTTGCCTTCCATTAGTTCTTCTCAGAAGGGTGACTGGGTTAGAAGTAACAGGAGTATAGAGATTTTGTTTATGTGTTGGGGCACTTGTTTTCAAAAATGAAACGGTTTTGAGCTGCGGAGAACAGGTGGCGGAGCGCAACCAAGGTAGGCATGGAGATGTAATGATTGTGGAGAGCTAGAGAACAGGTGGCGCGGAAGTTGCAGAAAAAAAGCACAGATGGCAGGGATGAGCGACAAGGACAGGAAGCGGAACTCCCAGTGATCAAGGAGATGCGACAAACAACAAAGTAGGAAAAGAGGGAAAACTAACGGTCGTATTGACAAAGGAACAAATAGGGAATCAACCAGCGTAGAGAGGAGGTTGGTCCAGTGAAGGGCTAAGGAAGAGAGCCAAAGGAGAGCTCTGTTCTATTCTGTTATTTTATATTTTGTTCTATTCTGTAACTGTTGTAATCTGCCCTCCTGTAATCAACTCTGAGGAGTAATGTAATAGTCTGCTATTGATAATGAAATATACTTCTACTTTTGTTTGATGTTCTAAGTTTCGTGTTAAGCATTTGGTTATGATGAATGTATTGCCCGCTTTTAAATTTTAATTTTGCATCCTGAATATGCTTGATGAGTAGTATCTTGTGCAAGGTAGCTAAATCTATTTGTGGTTTCCAATTGTTTCTGTTTTGCTCTATAGCTATGATCAGTTGATATTTGATATGTTCCTAACTTTACTAAGGTCACGGCACACCTTGGGTGAGGCTCTCTACTCTTCAGAGTAGGGTGAAAATGTTAGTGTTGTGCTAGACTACTGCGGGAACCTTGTTGGCCTCTCTCCTGAACCTGGGTCTTACTCAGAGACCTTCTTTCTCGCCAACAAATGGTTCCAATGCCAGGACCTGAAATTTTATTTAGGAGCTAGATCATGGTATCACAGATCTTCGAGAGGGAAATACGATGCTAGTGGTATAACCACTTAGATCAATTCATACCGCAGCAAGCTGAGTTGAGACAACAAAAGGAGAAAATTGTTAAGGATCGGGTTTTGTTCTCTAAATCTGCTAGTGACCTCTACGAAATATTTTGGGGAAAGTTTCCAGAGGAACTCTATAATTGGTTGCAGAGACTACAAGTCAAGATAGTCCAAGGAGGGTTGCGTAAGATTTGTCGCAAGTGGTTACACATGGAGCTGGTAGCACTCCATCGGTTAGATACTGATTTGACTCGAGCTGTATATTTTTGGGTACAATCTACCTTGGAAGGATATATAGTGGAATTAACGGCTGAGTGTTACCAGTCCTTCTCAAAAGAAAAGGATGTATTCAGATCCGAATTACGGGGAGAGCTGTTAAAGGAAATTCCTTTGTGGATCAAAGCTTTAATGGTAGACGAAGGATTGATGGAATTTCAAAAATCTGAGATGGAGACTTAAACCTCCAGTACTTGGGGAAGGAGTTGAGGGAGAGATTCTACTAGTAAGTTGGAAAGGGGAATATGGATATGGATGTCAATACCTCCAGTAGGTTGAGAGAGCGACAAGCACATCGGAGGGTATAGATTGCTGAGAACTGTCAGGAAAGGGTGATGAAGGACTTATAGAAGTAGGAAAGTAGTCGACAGGACAAGGAGAACGCGCCGCAGATGACAAAGGAGATGGAAGGTCAAACAGGATCCTAAGGAATAGGAGGGACCATCAAGGAAGTCAGGCAAGTGTATAGGAGCCCAGCCCAAAGAGAAAAGGAAGAAAAGTCCGACGTGGAGGACGCACACCCCGAGGAGACATCCGATGTGGAGTTGCATGTTGCAATGGAGTAGCTATTATGAGAGGGGCTGGCACCCATAACTCAAAGTAACTCTATTCCCTAAATTTCAAGTAGCTCTAGTCCCGACCTTCCCCTGGTACTCTATTAGCCATTAGGTGAAATTTTTGTTAAGTTACGAGAGTTTAGCAAGTTGAAGAGTGTTCAATATACATCAACAATATCTATGAGCAATAGTTCTACTAATACAATTTCACAGCCAGGGAATAGAGGTTTTATTCTAATACGACCCACAGAAAGAAATATGGCAGGATCCTTTACCTAATACCCATAGTTCTCTGGGAGGGGCAATGAGGATGTGGAGCAGCACTGGTATCTCTCCGAAGCCATATGGAGGGCTTGGCAGACACCCGAGGTTGTTATGTTGATCGAGTTCCAAACAACTCTAAGAGAGAGAGATCTCTTCGTTGGTTCATTAAATGTTCTGAAGCTCATCCTAACCTAGCGATAGATGATGTAAAGAAAGAATTTGTCAAATAATTTAAGCTACCTCAGATAGATTAGGAGGGTTTATCATAGATGTGGGATATTAAACAACGAGAAGGTGAAACTGCATGGGATATGATGAGAAGGTTCAAGGACGTGTTTGGAAAACTAAGTTACCCAATCGATCTAAATCATCTGAGAGATTGGATTATCAAGGCCCTTTTTCCATTGATGATAACTCCTCTAACACAACAAAATATTGATACATTACAAGATGCATTGGAGCAAGTTATGAAGATAAAGGCTATGATGGGGTATCTGTAGGAATTCAAAGGAGGGGCAGCAGCTCAAGACCCTTCCATATTGGGGTTACAAAATCAGATAGCTATTCTAACGGAAAATTTGAAAGACATTCATCCAATACAACCTGCAAGACCCAATGTGTGGTGTACACATTTTCTGATGGAGGGTGTTACACAACAATTTGTCACCGTCCCTGCCAATCCCCATCCCGCACATTGGAGGGTTCATTCCATGACCTGTGAGCAAAGACAAGACTTGAAAACACTTTCATGACATCCCTCTAAACATGAGCTTTCATTGCCCTGAAGACATCTCCTTGTGAAAAACCCTAAAAACATCTCTTTTTGCATTAGCGCGAGTAGGCAGTTCAGTACCCGCATCAATGGGGGAAATCCTTCAAAGAGGGCACGCCAATTGGCGCTCTGTCCCAGATTTGCACTTGCTCCAGCCATTTTAAGGAGTGTTTTTTAAAAATAAATGGCGGAAGTTTCATCCTAACAAATTCCTGGACTGCTATCTATCTTGAGTTGGGAGGTTTGGGTACGGATTTCCATAGAGAGAAAGTGGTTTGCCACCTCTCATGGAAGCTTCCTTGATGATAGGGCCAATCCCATAATTATAGGGATCTTAACTCCCTTCCTCCATCTATAAAAGCTTGCTCATCCCCTTTGCAAGCTAATCTCCAAGTTCCCAAGAGCTTTCACATCCTTATGCTGCAAGAGCCTTCTTGATTTCCTTAAGGCCAAATCCAAGCAAGGAGACTATTGTCAAGTATCCAGAGAGAGAGGCTTCTCCCATCCTCGACAGGCTTTATCGAGACATGTTCTACTGACGACCCGCCGAAGGAGAAAGCTACGTCGAAGCTATGGTTGTATTCTTCCTTTGATTCATTAATGATAAGCGACTATTGGTTATGGTTGCACTCTTGTTCTTGATTATGATCATGAGTTATGTCCTCTTCGACTGACATATAGTTGTATATACTGGATTGTATGCTTGCGTTTGTTTTGTTTCTTGCATGTGCAGGTGTCCGATCACGGAGATCGTGAGGATTGTGATCTGCCAGGGCAGAGGAACGGGAGCACTACCTCTTCTACAAACGATAGCATTGGATTCTAGGTAAGCCTTCATTGCAAGTCAGTTTATTTGCAATTAGGAACCTGCACTGTAGTGTGTTCGATTGTTGCTAGACCCGATCTGGGCTAGTAGGGATCGCCTCTGTCCGCAGAGGGGATTAACCTCTTCAACAAATTGGCGACTCCACTGGGGACTCAGCTTGTTGTTTGCTTTTTAAACTATAGACAGAGCTTGAAGTACAGCCAGATAGCCTTCGAAACGTTTTTGCTCTGCAATTGCGAAGTAGATCAAAGCTGCTTTAGTCAATCTTGGGTTTAGTTTCTAAACTAAACAACTTGGAGTATTGTCTTGTCTCTCCGGTCAACTCTTGGCCTTGCTTGCTTGGTCAGCTCTTTGGCCTTGTTTTTGTTTGTTTGGATTTGTTTTAGCCTTGTCATCACTGGTCTGTGTCTGAGATTGCTTGTTTTTTATTTTTGCATAGATAACTCGGCTGGCGCGCTTTTTAGCTCGGCAGTCGCGCCTATTGGCACAGGTTTCTTGTGTATCACCCGCGCCAATGCCTTTCTGGCACTAATTTCAGCCTCACAATTGTGCCAATCCTGTGAGCTTTTATGGTTTTATGTGCTTTAAGCTTTCTGGGACTAATTTGTGATTTTGATCTTGTTTTTACAACTGTTTGAGTACATTGGAGCCTAGTTTTACTAACTGAAGACCTCATCCTTTGGTTGTTTACCTATTTCCTTTGATTTTACATTTTAGCCCGAGGGCATCTAGGTGCTTTTGTGAGTCGAGCCTCCCTTGGGAGTTTTTTGTTTTCGTTGGTTCATTCGACCTTGCGATTGCTTCCTTGCATTCGTTTAACAATTGTTTATCATTTTATTGTGCTTTTTGAGTGACTGATTTCGTTTTCATTCGAATTCTGCCTTGTCTCATTTTGGGCCTAGATTACACGACTCATTTGAGTCTTTGGGATTTTCTTGGTTTTGAGGGACTTTTTGGTCGATTTGAGATCTGATTGTGTGTGCCATTGAGTGAAATTTGCTTGTTTTTTCTCTCTTAGCATCGTTTCTCGAATTTCTCTTTTCATTAGTTTTCAGTTTGTTTAGTGCATCTAGCTCTTAAACATTGAAAATACAAAAAAAAAATCTCTTTTGCTTTTGATTAGTTAGTGCAAATTAAAATCTTTTTGATGTTATTAGTGATTAGCAACTTTGAAAGAATTTTTTTTTAGTTTCCATTAGCTCCATTAGAGACATCACTGGTTGTTTTCTTATCATTTTATTGTGTGAAAAGCTCTTAACTCTCTTGTAATTAGCTTTCATTAAATGAAATGATATACTGTGGCATGTAGTTTTGCATTTAGGAGATTTTGAGACATCACATTCGTTAGGGCCTGAAAACTGAAACGTAATTGAAGATAAAATTTAAAATTTACTCAATTTACACTAGGGTAGCATTGAAATCTAACAAAACACATTTAGAAGTCTAGGCTAGAGACGTGTTCCGGCATCTTAAAACCTAGTAGCTGTCGCTCGCCTCTTGGCTTTAGACAGCACTAGTACGGACTTGTGCTCCCCGTACCATCACGTATATAAAGGGAGACCCCACTAGGTTTCAATACTTTATCCATAGGAAGCTGAGTCTGCTGCCCTATACCCGTGATACACCGGACACAGCATTCAGGGAGATTGCCTGCACGTACGTCAAGTCCTTGGTTGATTTCTCTTTCATTTTGAAACCAAGGTGTATATTGCAGTTCACGGTTATTTGGTACACCCTTTGCCTAGTATTCCTGAGCAGTCATTTTGATCTTATCTGACTCCTTAAATTTGAAAAGATCACCAAGTGCTTGTCCTTTCACGCTTGCTTCAAAACTGAAAGAGATAGAGTCACCTTTCATCCGTTTCTCGACTCTTAAAACATGAAACGGTGACGTTTCTAAGTTTCAATGTGGTAAAATAAATCACCTGCGATCACACACCCTTTTAGAGTTTGCTTGTTGGCCGTTTGATTGTGTGCCTTGGTTTTCAGCCCGTGTGCGGTTTTGAGTTGTTTTGATGGCAACTTTTCCGGAGTTCACCAACCGGGGAATCCCCTCCGATGGGAATCTGGGTCATTTTCCTCCTTTTGGGAATGTTGGTGCTCCTTACATGGCAACATTGTCCCTTCCTGGGTTAATTGTTGGGTTGCCTATTTGGTTGTTCTCAACCTCTGTGGTCCCGAATGTCTCAGCTACTGTTCAATCAGTTCCTCCGCCTGAACAACATCATGTTGACTCCAAGATGGACCTCTCCCCTTCTTCGCCTGTTTCTACGTCCTCCTCTTCTACTTCGCCCGGTGAAAGTCTAGATTTGAGTACCCAGGTGGCTAAGAAGAAGAAGAAGAAGAAGACAAAGAAGAAGAAGTCAGATAAGAGAGAGGCTAAGGTTGCAGCTATTGCTTCCGAAACACCTCCTCTTGATAAACTTGCCAACCCTCCATGGAAAGTCAAGTTCCCTTACATGTTGTGCACAGGAGACCATCTTCTTCGAGATTGCCCTGGCATTCCCAAGGTGCTCGAAGTATGGTCCAACGGTCGTCCATCATTGCCTTTGGCTTCTGGGAATCAGGTTGGGGGCACGTCTTCAACTGGTGTTGGTAAGGCTCCTAAGAAGCAGGGTAAGATTACCAATCCCTGTAAGTTGTGTGGGGGGCACCATGCCATTCACCTTTTTCATATATGGATGAAGCCAAAAGAATCTTGGACAACGCAACCGTTTCTACACCATGCCTTCCGGCTGGTTACAAACAGCTTTCTTTGAGTCTTCCACCTGCTGATGCCATGATTGGTCAAGAGTCATCCTTGGTCGATCCCACTCCCTCAGAAATTCAAATTCAAGAATCTGTCCCTGACCAACCATTGGTCGTGGGATCGGTTGAGCTGGCCCCGTCTGCGGTGCACCAGGTCTTTTCTGTCGAGAGTGGACCTCACATCCCTCAGGTTCTTCTCATTTCTTCAGATTCCTCGGACATGGAGAAATATTATCCTATCCCTACATCTCAAGAAGCTGCTCCTCCGCCTCCTGTGATGGAGGTTCTAGAGGATACTCCTCCCGCCTTCAAGATGGAGGTCGTGGAGGATGCTCCTTCTTCTTCTATAACACTAGGGGAAGACCATCTCGGTTCGATGGTGGCCCCTCCGAGTAGTTTGGTCACTTCCTTTGATTGGAATCGATTTACAGGATACCGCCTTCCGTCTTATGTGCCTTTCGAGATCACAGTACAGGCTTTTGGTCTAGTCATACCCAGCACCAATATAGACGAAGGTGCATCTATTAGTGTTCTATCCTCAACTACTTGGAAAGCTTTCGGTTCGCTGCCGCTTGCAGCTGTTACGCAGAATCTGTTGACATTTAACAGAAGAACGAGTCAACCCTTAGGGATCCTTCCAAGGTTACCTGTTACTTTGGGAGGTAAAACCATCCATATCGACGCGATGGTTGTTCCAGGCCCCTTGGATTTCAATCTGCTCTTGGGGCGCGATTACACCTATGCCATGGGAGCGCTTGTCTCCTCCCTTTTTCGTGTGGTCTGTTTTTCACATGAAGGACGGATCGTGACCATTGATCAGCTTTCGTTCTTTGGTCTTGATATGGCCGCTGGTCCGCCATCATACCTTCCTGGTTTTTATCCACCCGTTGTATCTGCCCCACCGCAGGTCAACTATGTGGCTACCTACCCCGTGCCTGTACTCAGTGATAGTGCCGTCGTGCATAGTGTGCTGGGGGCATTAGGTCCAGACTTCCAGGATGTTTCCCTTCCATCGGGAGTGGAACTCTTGGAAACGATGACTTCTTATTCATCATGATGAAGTCTGGTCAGAGCATGGTTCATTTTCTTGTGTCAAGCTCCTTAAAAAATGAAACAAGCTCTTATGAGGATAGTTCTTTTAATGTGTCAACCTCGTTAAAATAATGAAACACGTTCCTGTTCAATTCGAGTCTTTGATAAGTGCTCGTAAAATTCCAATTGAGTCTTTCTCTTGATCTCGTAACTTTAACCTTCACTGCATCTGCTTTTCATATGGACTGAAGCTTGGGGGGCATGTACCTCAAATTGAGTCACCATGCTGGGGGCATGCTTACTTTTTCAAGCATAGTTTGTTTCCGTTTCAAGCTTGTGTAAAAATGAAACCAGTTTCAAGCATAGTTTATCTTTGTTTCAAGCTTGTGTAAAAATGAAACCAACTTCAAGGAGAGTTTTCTTGATTTCAAGCTTGTGTAAAAATGAAACCATTCCCATTTTACCTCTTCTGATTGCCATTTTATCAGCCTATTTTTGCCAGATGAGCCTTGGTTTTTTCATTCCATCGTCACTATCTGCGTGGCCAATCATATGCCTTCACTTGGTTGTTTTCACCCATTCCTGAGGAACAGTTGTGATGAGTGGTTTTGTTAGCCAGCCTCTTAACATTTATTTGTTGTGAGCAGTTCCACCATTACCGGAACCAATTACTACCCTTTATACCAATCGTTCCTCCAGGAGGAGTCACCTTTTAGCTCTTTTCTGAGTCTCTAAAACATGAAAAGATTGCCGAGTCACTTTTCGTTTTGATCTCGTTAAAGTGGTTGCGAAACGACATCTACCCAGTATACGTTTACCCCTTTTTCGGGCTGGGATAGATTATTTACGAAAAAGGAATACCCTAGCCTATCGTGACTAGGAGGTTTTCTCAGACACAGTTTTCTAGCTTTTCGGATCTGAGGAACTATCTACGAAAAGGGACCGTTGGAGTTTACTTTTCTGTTGTCTTTTCAAACTCTCTAAACATGAAAAGGCACCGAGTTCTTCCTTTTTCAGACTCGTTAAACCCTGATGACATTGGGATCAGTCGTAATGACGTTATTCGAGTTCCTCCTTCCTAGGGCTCGATAAATGTACTAGGATGGATTCGCCCGAAGGGCAGACTTATATTACAAGCATATGCTATCCCCTTCAAGCTTGTTATAAAAAATAATTGGGGTACTCACCAGAAATGGTGGGGAAAAATGGAACCACAATCATTGTCGTGTCGGCAGTATGTCACTCTTGAACATGGCACTTGTCTGCATTCGTGTCATGTTGGGCACATCTCATCTCATTTTCCACTTGCCTCCATGGGTTTGGGTAATCCATTTTGACCTCTCATCTGCTCTTTTCCTCGTCATCATGACCTCTGATCTTTTGATGTCAAATAATTCCAAATTCATTGTCGTGTCATCAATATGTTCAAGAGAAGTTTACCTTTGCAAATATCAACCTTCCTCTGATTCTCATCTAATCCTGATTCACAAAGATATTATGTTCCTCTGTCTCGTGTCGATGATGTGGGAAACACTATGGCCCACCTTCAATCAAGGTCACTTCCTGTCGACTTCAGCTCATTATCCAGGAAGCTGATCTAGAGACTCCCTTCTGGTACCTTGGATCCTGCATGCCTCAATGGTGGGTTCTTCGTGTTCGACGTGAGGTTTTCATCATTGGCCTCTGATCGAGTGATTCTACAAGTGTTCGACGCCAGCTCATTGAGTCACATGTCGTATATTGTACCTATAGTACCTTGAGGGCCATTGTCATTATTGGTGGTACCTCTCACGTCTGTTAATAGCTTTCATCATTGGCTGGTAATCAGACGATGTTCTTGCATGTTCGACTTCAGCTCATTTATTCGCATGCTTGAACTTGTACTTTTTTCAGTTCAAGATGGAGCGCAAGACCCTGGATTCTGTCTGTTATAATCCAGGCTGCGATTTTGTGGATTATTATGATTAGTTACATGAATCACTGATTGGATGGCTGCAACCATACCTGAGTCTATTTGTCAATCCTCTCTGGATGGCTGCGTCCATACCTTGGATCTAGATTATTGTATACTCTGTTATGGATGGCTGCGCCCATACCACTTATATCATGTATTTGAGATATCAGTTGTATTTCGCTCCGTAGGTTTTTGACGGCAGTGTTTTCTGTTGGACATGTTCTCGTAAAGCATTTCACCCCTCTCTCTCTCAGGCCTCATGCTTTAGGGGGCATCTGTTACACAACAATTTGTCACCGTCCTTGCCAATCCCCATCCCGCACATTCGAGGGCTCATTCCGTGACCTGTGAGCAGAGACAAGACTTGAAAGCACTTTCATGACAGCCCTATAAACATGAGCTTTCATTGCCCTGAAGACATCTCCTTGTGAAAAACCCTAAAAACATCTCTTTTTGCATTGGCGCGGGCAAGCAGTTCAGTACCCGCGCCAATGGGGGAAATCCTTCAAAGAGGGTGCGCCAATTGGCGCTCTGTCCCAGCGTCACACTCGCGCCAGCCATTTTAAGGAGTTTTTTTTTAAAATAAATGGCGGAACTTTCGTCCTAACAAATTCCTAGACTGCTATCTATCTTGAGTTGGGAGGTTTGGCTATGGATTTCCATAGAGAGAAAGTGGTTTTCCACCTCTCATGGAAGCTTCCTTGATGATAGGGCCAATCCCATAATTATAGGGATCCCAACTCCCTTCCTCCATCTATAAAATCTTGCTCATCCCCTCTGCAAGCTAATCTCCAAGTTCCCAAGAGCTTTCACATCCTTATGCTGTAAGAGCTTTCTTGATTTCCTTAAGGAAAAATCCAAGCAAGGAGACTATTGTCAAGTATCCGGAGAGAGAGGCTTGTCCCATCCTTGACAGGCTTTATCGATACATGTTCTGTTGACGACCCGCCGAAGGAGAATGCTGCATCGAAGCTATGGTTGTATTCCTCCTTTGATTCATTAATGATAAGTGACTATTGGTTATGGTTCCACTCTTGTTCTTGATTATGATCGTGAGTTATGTCCTCTTCGACTGACATATAGTTGTATATACTGGATTTTATGCTTGTGTTTGTTTTGTTTCTTGCATGTGTAGGTGTCTGATCACGGAGATCGTGAGGATTGTGATCTGCCAGGGCAGAGGAACGGGAGCATTACCTCTTCTACAAATGACAGTGTTGGATTCCAAGTAAGCCTTCATCGCAAGTCGGTTTATTTTCAATTAGGAACCTGCACTGAAGCATGTTCGATCGTTGCTAGACCTGATCTGGGCTAGTAGGGATCGCCTCTGTCTACAGAGGGGATTAACCTCTTCAACAAAGGGACACATGGTCACCGAATGTCCAAGGTTGCGGGGACAAAATACGGGGGCTTCAGTAGCAGGGACACGCACCAGTAGGGGGAGTTGCACAAATAAACACTAAAGGGCTATTTCCACCGCAACCCCACCTCCCAAGGTTCCCTGTGCAATAGAATTAGGCCGCAACTGAATACTGAAAAATATGAAAAAGCATTGGTCATCCACCACGCCTATGCCCACTTTTACAAAAATACTCCAACATTCCAAACAACATATACTGTGAGTTCCGTTCTTCCACAACACACAATACACATCAGTGTAGAGCGCTGGATGCACTGGAAAAACAATTGGATAGGACATCATATAAAGTGAATAAGGCTCCAAGGGGACGAGGAGGAGGAATGAGAGGAGGCAGGGCTGGAGGTATAGGACCTATAAGATGTTACAATTGTGACCAAGAAGGCCACGTAGCCAGGGAATGTCCACTTCCCCGAAGACCCTGGTGCTCTCAGTGTAGAGTTAATATGCACGCAACTGAAGACTGCCAGAGTTAATTAAGAGTTGGGAAGAAAGAGCCAGACAAAGAGGATAAAATATGGTAAACGCAGAACCAAGAATAGTAGAGGCTCGAGCTATGAAAAATGTAGCCATAGTAACATGGGGAGGAAAGAGAATAGGGGAATATGCACATAATGTAGACCCAATAAAGCTGATAAAGCTAACATCTCCAAAGCCATTTTTCAGGCCAGGTAGACATAAGAAATATTTTAAAGAATTAGTGGAAACATTTGTCCAACTTGGGGGGAGAAAAGGCATTGAGTTACAACAGTCGATTGTAGAGAAAGAGAAATAGACCAATACAAGTACAATGGTTGAAGAATGGTTCCAATTATTCTTAAAAATTGTAACCAATGCACCAATGCTGGAACAACTAAAACATAATCTGGAGATGGTGGTGTAGGAAACAACAGAACCAGAGGATTCAATGATTCAACAAAAAAATGCATATGGAGAATCAAAGTAAAGAATAGAAGAACATGAAAGGAATTTCGTGTAAACACTCAAGTCGCGGGATTTCAAATCAAGGACACCATGCTGAACCTAGGGTCAGATGTCAACATTCTGCCAAGGAAGACATGGGAAGCATTGGGAAGACCAAATCTGACATACTCACCAATCCAGCTCTGCATGGAAAACTAGTACTACATTGTGCCCATAGGCAATCTGGAAGAGGTTGAGGTCGATGTTGTGGGGGTAAAGACATACACAGAATTTGAAGTGATAAACATTATGGGGAATAAGGATCCCTATCCAGCATTATTATGGATAGATTGGGATTTAAAAAACTATGCAGTGATATATTTAAAAAAGTAATTGATGATATTTGAAGATGGGGAGGTCTGGGTCACTCAACCAGTTTACCCATATCAAGGACCCTGATATACATCAACTATTGACGACAGAGAGGATGCTCAAATTCTCGATCATCTATATCAGATGACTGTAGGGAAAAGAGAAGATTACATCAACCCAACAGCGGGGGGAAATGTAAGCTAGAGAAGTGTTCAAATCTTAGACTTGGGCTCAAAAATAGACTGGGATGATTGGCAGCAGGGAGGATACGAGACCAAGACAAGGAGATGTGCTAACATCTGAAGAATCAACTTGATTGGAAGTGAGGTAAGAGAATATCTGACTTTGTCAAATATGAATGTTGTAAATACATTATTGCAAAAATAGAGAATAAAGTAGCAGTGGAACATAGAATCCTGCTCATGGATGTGGATCTATAATCCATGTCAGCAAGGTGGTGGAGCAACCACCGCAACTCTCTGTCATGATGGGAGGGGGTTGTAGCAGCATTAAGAGCCAGATTCAAAGAAAATGAAGGACCAAAATTCACTGAAAGGTACCAAGGGGATTCTGATCCCATTAAACATTTACAACATTGTGAGTACCAATGGACTAAATAAGGGTACCCGAAATATATGTGGACACACAATTTTATACATTCACTAGATTCAGTTCCACAAGCTTGGTACTTAACTGAAGAGAAGAAAAGAGGAAAAAACACCTGGCAAGAAGTTGTGGATAAGTTTATGCAATGATTTTCCTTTGAAGGACAAACAAAACCCATCACATAGGCGCTACAGGCCATCAAAAGAGTATTATTATTTCCAGAAATTTAGGAAGATGAAAAACAACCGCTCTCGAAACAGAGTATTCAACTGTCAGTAGCATGCAAAAATATAGACATTGAAATGGATGATGATGATCTAGAGAACCTTAGAAACTTATATTTTGAAGAAAAGGAAGGGGAGCGAGATATACAAGAAGAACCTACAACATAGGGAATTCATCTGTTGCCATTGAAGACCAAGAAGCTGAACATCAGAACACCAGAAAATCCCAAAATTGCATCAATTGGTGACTACTAGGATGCAGAGATGACTAAGGAGATATTTAATCTTCTACAAGAAAATTAAGACTTATTCCCATCCTCAGTAGCGGAGCTAAAGGGAATAAAAGGAGACATGGGGGGAATTCATATAATTTTGAATCCTGATGCAAGACTAGTAAAGCACAGACCGTACTGTCTGAATCCAAGTGTGAAAGACAAATTCAAGGCAGAGATTGATAAAATGCTGAAATCAGGGTTGATTTTTCTAGTGGAAGAAGTAGAGTGGGTAAGTCCCATATTCATACAAAGTAAAAAGGAAAAGTCTAAAATTTGAGTATGTGTTGACTACAGGAGCCTCAATAACGCATGCATACATGATCCATTCCCCACTCCGTTTAGGGATGAGGTGCTCAAGAATGTTGCAGGGAAAGAAGCTTATTCATTTACGGATGGATTTTCAGGATAACATCAAGTGAGGATAGCTGAATAAGGTAAGAAGAAAACAAATTTCACAACCGAATGGGGCTCATTTGCATATCATGTAATGCCCTTCGGGTTGAAAAATGCACGGGTAGTATTTTCACGGATCGTGATAGCAACATTTCGGGAATATATCCATAAATTCCTTGAGGTTTATATGGATGACTCGACAGTTTACAACCTGCTGAAGAATCATGGAACCTTATTAAGGATAATGTTCAACGGATGCAGACAACTCCAGATTTCACTCAATCTTAAGAAGTGCATCTTTGCAGTAACTTTTCAGACACTGCTAGGACATGCTGTTTGCAAACAAGGTGTTTGTGTGGATCCAGCAAATGTTGTAGTTATAATCAACATAGAGGCACCAGAAACTGTGAAACAATTTAGATCACTGTTAGGCCATATTGGGTACTACAGAAGATTCATCCACAACTATGCAGGGATAACAGCTCCATTGGAAAATTTGTTGCAGAAATCAAAGAAATTCATTTGGACAAATGACTGTACTACTGCCTCAATACACTAAAAGGAAAATTGGCAAGCGCACCCATATTAGTTCATCCTAATTGGGGAAAGAAATTCCACATCCATATTGATGCCTCCGGTATTGCATTAGGAGCAGTTTTGGCTCAACTAGGCGAAACTTCAGTTGATCACCCAATTTACTTTGGAAGCAGGAAGTTACCGACAGCTGAAAGGAACTACACAACAACAGAACGAAAAGATTTGGAATTGGTGTATTCCCTTCAGAAATTTCTTCGTTACCTATTTTGAGGTATGTTCAAATTCTTCACGGAAAATTGAACATTGAAGTACCTAGTTAATAAACCAGTCCTTGAAGGAAGGATCTGTAGATGGCTTTTATTGTTCTAGGAGTTCACCTTTGAAGTGATAGTGAAACTAGGAAGACTGAATGAGGGTCTTGACCATTTATCAAGGCTGGAAAATGGAGAAAATGGAGGGTCCCTAGATGATCATCTACTAGACGTTGATCTCTTTAGAGTGGAAGCCATCCCAGACTATTTAGATCAAATAGCAATCTATCTGGCAATAGGATAGTGCCCGACTGAATATACAACAACTCAGAGAAAACATCTTGTCGTAAAGGCAGCCGAATATCAGTTAATAGTGGGACAACTGTATAAGATTAGATTAGACCAAGTCTTGTGGAGATGTGTCATGGACCATGAAAGGGGGGATATACTGTGGGAGTGTCGTTGTGGAGTTGTGGGAGGGCACGTCGGCACAAAACCTACCGCAAGAAATATATTACAGGGAGGGTTATGGTGGCCCACAGTACACAAGCCAAAATAAAACATTTGTAAAGAAATGTGATGTCTGCCAAAGAACGGGACGTTCATCATATAGAGATGAACTACCACTTCACCCTGTATGAGCATTGCATCCATTTGAGATGTGGGTTGTTGATTTCATAGGACCAATAGCACCTGTCGCAAGACATCCATAGGCAAGGTACATAATTACTTCAACAGATTATCTTACCAGATGGGTAGAAGCGGCACCAGTGAGGGATTCCATGGTAGAAACAACAGCTAGGTTAATCTTTGAAAATATAATTAGTAGATTTGGCTGACCCAGAAGTCTAACTAGTGATCAAGGTACACACTTTATCAATGCAACAATCAAATCTCTATTAGAAAATTTTATGGTACAACATCATAAGAGCAGTCTGTACCATCCTCAGGCAAACAGAACAGATGAAGCATTTAATAAGATTCTCGAAAAGGGACTAACAAATATTTGTAATGCAAATAGAGATCACTGGGATGAGTGCATACCAGCAAAATCATGGGCATGCAAGACAACTATGAAAAGACTGAACAACTAGACTCCTTTCCAGCTGGTGTACGGGAGGTAAGCGGTGGTACCTGCTGAATTTATTATACCGAGCCTGCTAATCACTTCAACACTACACTTAATAAATTTTGACTCATTGAAGGAGTGCCTACATGAACTAAAAGAACTTGAAGAGGACATGTTTCTAGTGGAATTTCATCAGACCAAAAATACAAACAAAAATCTTGGCATGACCGACATATCAAACATAAAACATTTACGGTCAGAGGAAATTTTTTACTGTATGACAGTAAGTTCCAAAAGTTCCTAGGTAAGCTCAAAATGCATTGGCTGGGACCGTACCATGTGATTGAAATCTAAGATTCAAGAGCAATTCGGTTAGCACAATTGGACGACCAAGTATTACCAGGATGGGTGAATGGTGCACACCTGAAGCCTTATCACGAGTAAGTTTCATTATTTCCTTTTCAAATAACTCTCACAACTGAGAAGAGTTATTAGGGTAGACTATAGGTAGATAGATTCAATAACTCTCTCGCACCCGAGAAGAGAAGAGATAGGAATCCCAATAAAGTACAAATTACAAATAACAGAGGAAACTCATTGTTGTGATGCAGAGACTTCATCACAACCAATTGTGGTCACGGGGAGGGTAGTGTCCAGCATGTCATCAATGTCAGAAAGCCAAATGTTTCAAACATCATTCCATCATCATGACCCATCATACCCATGTCAGTCCATAGGATTACCTGGATTTGAGAATTAACTTCCATAATTAGTAACATCCATACCGTAATAAATTTTCCATATTAGGCCATAATCATTACCCATCACGTCTGCCCATGGGGACCATTGCTTCCTAAGGAGGGAGGAATGATCCAGGTGGATATCGGTGGCCACCCACCTATTCCATTTGGACCAGCACCATCAATTCTTGCAGCTTTTCACATTCAGCACAACTTACTATTTTTAGCAGGTTTTTGGGTCCTCCACTCTCGAAGCCATTTTGGGGCCTTAATGATCCAGGTGGATATTAGTGGCCACCCACCTATTCTATTTGAATCCCCAACATCAGTTCTTTTAGTTTTTAAGTTGCAACACAACTTACTATTTTTAGCAGTTTTTCAGAACCTGAACTTCCGAAGCCATTTTGAGGCCCTAAACGACGTTTTTTGTGCACCGTTCCATTCCAATACTAATACTAAAAACAATAATTGTAGTACTCAGATATATATTTCTAACAATGTATCACACGTGTCAAACGGAGATCGTATGCCTAAGTTACGTCCCCGGGAAGTTGAAACACCAATTTACCCAAACGAGGCCCATAGTTTTGGCGCTTCATCTTCTAAGGTTAGATTTTTGGACGTTTAGAGTTCTCCATTGTTTCTCAATAATAAATAGGTACTTGATCCTCATTGTAACACAGTTCAAAGGTTTGTAGCCGCGCATCTCTTCTCTGAGATTCACTAACAGCACCCTAGCTATTTTATTTCCATTATGTCTGTACGCATATTTTTGTTATTTGATATTAATGAAATGAAGCATTATTTCCACTGCATCTCTATGTTCATGGTTATTTTTTTATTCTGTTGCGTTCCTGCATAAATCCGGATCAAATCCACAGTTCAAGAGGGCAAAGTCAGCTTAAGTTGGCGAGGAAGAAAATCTTTGAGAATTTCGCTAAGTGTGGGATTAGTGAAGCATATATGAAATCAAGTTAATACTTGAACATGATCACATAGAAAAAACATCTATGACATAACATATAACACTCATCAATTAAAAAACAACATTATCCCCTTAATGCGATGATGGAACAATACTCTCTTCGAAGTGTGACACTTAGTGTATACTTTGTGATGACAATGATCACACTAGCGCGTCAATGTATACAAATTTATGAATGAGTCGAATAGATGTCTATATGGTAAATAGGACCCATCAACAGTAAATTTACCTCCGAAAATGAACCATAGAATTTATTTTACATCGTGTGACACTTCCCATGCCCGAGAAACGACACTTGTGACAATAAGAGAAAGGTGCAAACAACACTTGCAAATGGAAACAAAATTGAAAGAGGAATAGGTACGAGCAAATAAAAAATGAAAAACGACACTTATTAAAGTGAAAGAAAGCAAAAGAAATAGGTGAAAACATGAAAGTGACACTTTCGAAGGCGAAGTTGTGCTAAAGAGACAGTTGCAAAAAATCATCGAAAGAGAAGTACAATCACAACCAAAATTTAGAGATTGTCAAGTGTGCAGTAACTACTAAGATAGGTTGAACATTGCACAAGAAAAATCTTTATGGACTGTGTTATGTTTGTTTAAGATTGAGTAAAATAATGTGCTCATGAAATCATTACAAAATGAGCATGTGTGAACAAGTGACTTCGAAACTTACAATATAAGAAGAAGAATCAATCAATTAACAGAACATCAATTGACCATGAAATGACTATAGAATGACTCATTCCAAGATCTACTGTAGCATCCAAAATTAAAGTGTAGACAAAATTTTGGAGGGTGTTTTTTGTAGAGACAATAAATTGGCAAACCTACATACTCAATGCTAGCTGTAGGATCTCCTATATTTACAATTACGAACCATACCTTGCAACATTAGCATGATATCAACATCCACGAATGTTAGTCGAGTTTCAGGAAGATCCCATACTTTTGGGGTTGTCACCATCATGATCATTCATATATATGTATATGTATATGTATATGTATATGTATATGTATATGTATATATGTATATGTATATCTATATATATATATATGTGTGTGTGTGTGTGTGTGTGTGTGTGTGTGTGTGTCTATATGTATACATATAGACATATATATATATATACATATATACATATACATATACATATATATATATATATATATACATATACATATATGTATATGTATATGTATATGTATATGTATATGTATATAATTGTGTCATGATGATCCAAATAGATATCTAGATTTAGTTTCACTTAATGAGTTGAATATTCTTAAATGGTGAAATCTTGTTTATAACTAAGTTTAAATTCTAAAACAAATATGACATTCAAATCTAAGTACCACAGTCATAATTTGTGTGGTTTATATATATATATATATATATGAAAACTAAATAATTTATAATATAACAATCTCATTAACATTTTTGTCTTTAATTTTGATATTTTATGCTTTTAAAAATTTATATGTAACTTTAATTTAGAAAGAACTATAATTTGAAATATTTTTAAAATCTATTATAAGAAATTTTAATTTAATATGTATAAAATTGTGATTATTTTCAATTCCAAAAAAAACGCGAGTCATGATGGTCCAAATAGATATTAACATTTAGTTTCAGTCAATAGATTGAATGCTTTTCCCTGCTGGAGGTGTCCAATCATCGGGACAAGTGGGCTGTGGTAAGTTAAGGCTGGACCAGCCTTGAGACATGCACCCACTGACTCACCACACTCCCACACTCAAACGGTAATGGGCCCTAGGGAAGGCGATCTTGCTGCAGTGGTGAATGCAGTTAAGGGGGCATTGGACATGAGATATGCCATTCGTTATCCACGGACGATGGTGAATGTTGGTGCTCTGGATTTCACAGATGAGCAGAAGCTAGCTCTCAAGCCTTGGCTTGAGCTTCTCTGGAAGGAGACGAGGTGGGTGAAAGTTCAATCAGGTAGCAATGGTAAGATTCTAGCATCCAGGAGGAGTCCTGGTAATGAAACGAGCACGCTGCACCAAGAGGCTGACAAAGCTGTTGGGGGAGAACTAGCTGTGGAGGGAGCATCTCAAGCTCTCCTATGATTCACTTCTACGGGGGGTGGCACTTCGGAACCTCATCTGAGGACAGTGTTGCAGCTGGAGGGAGTATTGTGTCTCTCATCCAAGGTGCTCAGGATGTGGTCAGTGATAAACTCAGCTGAGGGTGCAGGGATAGTACATAGGCTTTAGGGGTTTCTGGACTGGGAGTGACTTGACACTGCAACCCAGCAAAGGGAGAGGCAGTGTTAGACGACTGCATGCTGCATGAGCGAGGTTGGGCATGACGTGGAGGTATTGTAAGCAGCATGGAAAATTTCCAGGTACCTAGGTACTCGAGCTAACACTCAGAATCTACTGAGAGTCAACATTTGGTGTCGGCCATGGAAGTTTATTCGGCTGAGTCACCGAGCTAGGTTGAGGCAGTGCTCCAGATGTGGTGAGTGATAAACTCAGCCGAGGATGCAGGGATAGTTCATGGGTTTTATGGGTTGCTGGACCAGAAGTGACTTGGCACTATAACCCAGCAAAGGGAGTGGGAGTGTTAGACAACTGTATGCTACACGAGCGAGGCTAGACATGACATGGAGGTATTGCAAGAAGCATGGAAAATTGCGAGGTACCCGAGGACTTGAGCTCAGTCTCAGAATCTACTGAGAGTCAAGATTCGATGGCGGTCATGGCAGTTTCTCCGGCTAAGTCACCGGGCTATGTTAAGGCACCGACCACCCTTGAAGCAATTTCCGCCTAACTCCAGTAGATCCAGCTCAACCTGGACACCCTTTTTGAACAAAGGTTTGATGATCGTAATGAATTGGTGGCATACATTAACGTTGTTCAAAACTTGCAAAATGAGACCCTTGAAGCTCTAGAGAGTCCGTGTCGTCTTTTGAGAAGCTCTCATGACCATCTCTGAGGACTAGAGGCTGAAGTGGACCATATCAGCTACCATATGCACAATAAAGGTGTCTCTTCGTGGTTCCTCTGATAGGTCTCCTGCACCCTCCCCCATGATTACCATTTTGTTATGTTTGTTTTGTAATTTTGTGCGGCTAATAACCAAGAGCACCAGTTGCCTTGGCAAGCACCCAAGTCCTTCTAGGCACTACATGCCTTTTGGGTTGCATGAATCTAATACGGCCATGTTGGTTCCTATTGTAAATTTTGTTCCTGATATGCTAATATAATCTAGAGTTTGACCAACGAAAAAAAAATAAATTGAATGCTTTTTAATAACCAATTATTGTTTATAATAAACTTTAAATTTCTAAATATAAATATAATGATTCAAATCTAACATCATCATAATTTATATATTTCATTTAAAAATAAATATATAATGAATAAATATAGATTAGATTGCCTTTAATTTTTCTTTATATTCTTTTAAAAATTTAGATATAATTTAATTAAAAAAACTATAATTTGAAATATTTTTAAAATCTATTATAAGCAATTTTAATTTAATATATAAAAAATTATTATTTATTTCAATTCCCAAAAATAAAAATAAAAAGCTTCTATGATGAGCAATCATATATATATATATATATATATATATATATATATATATAATTTAAATGGTAATATTTCACCATTTCACTATTAAAAATTATGTTAATTTCATTTATCTTCTATATATTTACAAATTTTTATTTAAAATAATATATTTTAATATAATAGATGTTATTTTATTTTTTTTTATTACTTGATAAAAATGTGACACTAATCATGATACAACAAAATATAAAATACTCATCTATATCTTTAATGAGAGACTATAAATTTTTAGATATCCATTTTCAATAATTGGAAATCTCTATGCCTATGTTTGATACAGATTCTGTGAAAAAGAAACTTCTTTATATTATATTATTGATATTCAAATAAGTTATAATATCTATACCATTGGTTAAAGAACACTCCTTATATTATCGATGTTCAAATGGTTTATTTTAAGGATTAAAAAGAGAAATCGATCGATTCCCTCCTGAACACTTGCTAAGAAGTATGCAATTTAGTAAGGAAAAATACATCAGCAGGGTACACTATTCCCCTCTATTGCATTTGATGGGATGAATGGTTATTTCTATTTATGTTTCATGTAAATCCTATCATATTAATATATGAGAACAAAAGGTTAAATGAGAAACGTAAAAGTAGGCTTCGGGTTTTAGATCGGAACTGAATTGCTGGGAATTATCAAACTGGTCGGGTCCGAATGAAATTTCATGTCATGTTTTCCATCGTTAATGGAAGTATCATAACTCCTCATTAACTCTGCATTGCCATCTACCTTCTTCCACTGCTCCTTTTCTTGGTGAGTGGGTGGACATGTCGGAACATGAATTTTGCAGGAAAGGCCGGGAGATCCTTCTGTTGCCGCTGCTACAAGCTTATGTGGAGGTGGCGGATTCGGGAGGTGCTCATTGAGTTGATCAGTTTCAAGTGATTTCTAGAGTGTTAAGCGGCCTCCTGCTGCCGCCACCGCTTCATTGGAAGATTGAACGTTAATGCTTTTATCCATCATCAGCTACCTCTGCCTTCCTGTGGATTACCTTATCTTAACTAATTAACCCATTTAGATATATAGTCCCCTCCATTCCCTTCCGTGGAATATAAAATGTGATCATGGGTTGATGTGGATTGGAGGGGAAGAGTCCCCCAGTCAAACGCTGTAATGTAGGGAATATGAGACATGAATAACAATGATTGCCAAATCCAATTTCAAAGGAATCGATGGAAAGAGGGAGTATTCGTCTAGTAGATTTCCTAATAGAAAATAACCAATATGTGAAAAATTTAAATGGAATAACTTTACATCATCCATACCTGTATGTTCATTCCATACATAACATCTTAGTTGCCCATATAAATACTAGTTCTTTTGCCATGGAAATTATAAAATGTGAGCATGATTTGATGTGGATTGGAGGGGCAGAGTCCCACAGCCAAATGTTGCGAAGTAGGGAATATGAGACCCAAAGAACAATGACTACCAAATCCAATCTCGAAGGAAGAAATGGAAAGAGGAGTATCCTCCCAGTAGATTGCCTAACAAGAAAACAAATTGGCCAATGTCTCTGGTCCATTTCGTTCTATGCCCATATATTTGACTGGAAGAAAGGTTGGAGCCACATTCAATCTGGGCATATATTATTTATAAGATCCAGACATGATGCATATTTGATCATAAAATGGTTCTAGGTTTGGTGGTAGTGAAGCGGAAGGCTTATCCGTTGTCACTTTGGTTTAGCAGGTTTGCACTAACATTACAAGAAGTTTGGATCTACCATCTGATGAGAAGAGAGTTTCTTTTCCCCTTGTAAATTGTAATTTTCAGTAATAGCGAGTAATGATGAACCCTTTGGTTAGAAGTAAGTAACCATTTGGAGCTGTAGCTAATCACATCAAATTTTTTCCTCAAGTTTCTTATTCTCTGCTTGTTCAACACAACATTTCAGCTTATTTCAATAAAAAAAATTGTGCCTTGATTTCACATTTATTTAACTTTTATTCATTTTCATTTTATTTTCAATGTTCATTGCCCAACAATATTAACTTTTGAGTCTTGACTCTAGATATAGATGACGTTAGGCGAGTCATTGTCACTCTTTACTATGTTTTGACTTGTCACTCTTTGAGTAATCTCAATCTACTATTTTTCCACATAGACACACCTCCCATGTTTTCCATGCTCCTGGGAAGGGGATGCCTAGGGAAACATTTCACCATGTCCACTTGTGCATCTCCCCACTCCTACAGTCCTTCATCCCGGAAAATTGGTGGAACATAAACTATTTCAGACTTCTGTGTCTACTATTTTTCTTAGTACTAATTACATTCTAAAATTATGAAATTAAATCAATGTATTGAAATTATACTATTTCTATTTCATTTATGAATCATAGTATTTCATTCTAGAATCTGAATGAGAATCGTGTATGTAACATTTACAAATTTGATTATTACTATTTCACTGTTTACTATTTACATTGCACAATGATGAATTTGCATGGGATGAATTTTTATTGTTGGGAATTTGTCATAATTATTTTTAATTTTACATATTTATAGATGGGGATGTTGTCATTCCAGGTCCCCCATGGATTTCCCCAAAATTTTGGGGTGCTTACACACACCTCGTGCTTGTGATCTCTGTTCCCAGAAACGTGGTGGAACGTTGACTTATTTGGAAACTAGTTTTATCAATAAAGCATGTGATTTGATTTATGAATAATAGTATTTCATTACTAAATATGAATTTAAATCATGTTTGTAACATTTAGAAATTTTATTAGCACTATTTTCACTGTTTACTATTTACACCACCCAATGATGAATTGGCATGGGATGAATTTCTATTGTTCGGATTTTATCATTATTATTTTTAATTTTATATATTCAAATATGAGGACCCTAAAATTCGTGGTTCCCCTTGGTTTTTTGGGGGTTCTTCCACACCCATGCTTTTGTGCTCTTTGTTTGTAGAAAATTGGTGTAATGTTGACTTATTTTCCAACAAGTTTTATCAATTAAGAAATGTGCCTTGGTTTTCGATGGCATGTTCGTCGGAGTTTTACAATGTAGCTATGACACAGTTAAGGTAGTAAGTGGGTTATCCTCAACTGATGTGGATGAAAGTGAGGCTTTGGGCCATGGGGTGATTCGCTTATAATAATTGCAAAGATGAATTCATTTACAAGAGAGGAGTATCAGAGAAACCAAAAAGAATTGTTATAAGGTTTTTTCAATCTTAGGGTTGCCAAAACCACCCTCCCACCATGGTAAGTTTCATTTAAAAGTTAAAACTATGTACTTTAGCCTATGTCACAAGTTTTATCGAACTTCAACTTTTAGGTTTGAATTTTATTGGCAGTTACATTGGGTTAAAAGAATTAGGTTCTTGGTTGAGGTGGCTTGAGTCTCATACTTACTGTAGAAGGCCATTTGAGAAATGTTGATGAAATAGTTTATCCCTGAGGTTCATACTCATTTCAATAACATCAATAGTTTTTATTCCATTCTTTCATTAATATGACTTGCAGAGAAACTCGTATTGAAAATAAATGATGAATGGATGATTTTGGCATTTTCTCCTAGCTACTACCTCACTGATCACACACCTCGAGCTGCAGAGTTAGGGATTTATCCATCGTTGCATTTCAGTATTTAGATTGCTAAAATATGTTTGCATTATCTGGTAATCTACATATATTCCCAATACATTTCAAGGTTTTAGGAATTTGTTTATGTACTTCTGGCATCATCATAGATCGTAGTTGTTGCTTGACCACTTCGTTTTAATAGGCCCTTTGTACAACTGTTTGATGTGACTATTATTCCTCTAGTCTCTTAGAGTACTTTGATTTTATAGGAGGGTTTGAAATCATTCTCGTGATAATCCTCTGGTTATAAAGGGCTGCATAATTGATGTTGGCACCCAACTGACTAAGGTCACCGGTATTGGGGCAACCAGTTTCAGCTATGGCCAACTTAATATTATCATGACCCAGTTTTGTCATTGTAGCTACATCTGCATCAAGTTGTTGTTCCAACAAATTGGTATGCACAAGGCCATTGGGGTCGGTGAAATTTAGGTTATGTTGCCCAAATTTTGCATATTCCAAAGGTACTTGTTCAGCATCAAATAAATAAGGAAAGTAAGGATACACATCCATAAAAAGGTAGGAATCTATTATGCTTAGCAACTCAAGCCTTGGTTTCATGAAAGTTTGTGCAACATCATCCCTAAAAGCAGCAGATGATGGAGGAAATGCTTTTATACAAAATTAAGGGGCTAGCATATCCATAGCCAATGGGGTTCCCACCTTGATATGACCTAGCTTATATTTCACCACAGCTTGGCAGATTTTTTGCATAGCTAGCACTAGTTGGTACCAGGCCATTTGTTGGAATATTCTGTCAAAACCTCATTCCCCACCAGGACGACATTGATATTTGTTGTGGGGAAGGACACAATAGTTTTACTGACACATTGGTCTATGGCTGACTGGCTAGCCAAGACACTGGCCAACTCGTCATTCTTAACACTCATGAGCACATTAAGACTGGTGTTGGCCAATGCCCTGAGGATTTCTGGATTAGCACCATAGATTTTAACATTACCAGCCTTCAATTTTTGGATCAATTGAATTCATTCTTTTACAGATGGAAGATTGTAACCAAGTTTCACAAAAACAACACCGATTCCATGATTATGTGCATCTGTGAAACAATGACAAAAAGAAAAAGATTAAACCTGTGAAAATAATATAGGATCTGTATACAACTAGATACTAGTCTATGAAATTAAGAACATTCAGAGGGAAATATGTATACTCCTAGAAACAATCCCGGTATCATGCTTGTATATTGCATAGTGAATGACTCCAGGTGATGATGTTATTATTCTTCCAAAAGCCTGTCAACAATGTTGTTCTGCTCCGTATAGATGTGCTGGAAATGATGGAGCCTTTGGAATTTTCAGATACTTGTAAATCATTGATGTTTAACCAGATGTTTAACCAATTTGTAGTGAAAAGTACACCCTATAAAGCAATGATTTCTGCCTTATTGTTGGTACCCTTGCCACCCTCTAACCAAAAATGATAATAGCAACTATGCTCAGTGACAATGAAAATGAAGGCACCACATCCACATTCATTATTAATATAGACATAAATCCTTATTTGACTATTACGTTGTTATGCTTTCAGATGGAATTGAGCCCTTATTCAAGAGCTAAGCACCCTTGCTCCTGGCTCACAGGATCTGAGTTTTCCAACACAGTATGCACAGTCCTTCAAGGTTCAGTGTCTGGCATGCCTTTGGAAGCAACATTGGTTATATTGGAGGAATCCACACTATAATGTTGTGCAGTTTTTCTTCACTACAATGGTTTCTCTACTATTTGGGACCATAACCTTTGTTTTGAATTTTCTTGGCTAGAAAGAAACACATTATAGATTTAATTACAGCTAAAGTTCAAATGGTGAATGGTGTGCTTTAAATGAATGAATAAACACCAATAGAAGTGCATAAAATTATAGTGGTTCTGACTGCAAGATGTGGAAGAATATTTTTAAAAACTAGATTCGGATGTCTTATTATCAAAATAAAAATTGGGACAGGGCACAATCTTTTCCTACCTCTACTAAAATTGACCAAAATCACTACATATATCTTGCTTAGCAACTATTGGATCTCTTTAAGAACAGGGCACAATCTTTTCCTGCCTCTACTAAAATTGACCAAAATCATTACATATATCTCGATTAGCAACTATTGGATCTCTTTAAGAATCTTACGACGTTTCCTTCGCAATATCTGGTGATGGTCCAATTGCTAGTTTAACTCATTTAGATTCAATTTTGTCTGTTCTTTCAGACTAAACTTTCATTCCAAAAAATATATATAATAAATATATATATAATAGACAATTAAATAATCTATATATATAAATCTCTTTTATATATATATATATATATATATATATATATATATATATATATATATATAATCTAATTTTTTTTATTGAAATTGTAATAAAAATCATATATATATAATTTAATTTATCTTCTATAAATTTAGAAATTTTTATTTAAAATAATATTTTCTAATAGGGATGTTATTTTATTTATTTTTATTAATAAGAAAATACATGTTACACTCATCATGATAAAAAATAAAATAAAAATATAAAGTACATTTTACATCTAAGATATAGATTTATTTTAGATGGGAGATTATATTTTTTTTAAATACATTTTCAATAATCGGAAATCTCTATGTCTAGGGGTACTATTGTTTGATACAGATTATTCATCTGCAAAAGAAACTTCTTTATATTATATTATTGATATTCAAATACTTTATAATATCTATCCCATTTTGTCAAAAACACTCCTTATATTGTAGATGTTCAAACGGTTTTATTTTAAGGATTAAAAGGGGAAATCGATAGATTCCGTCCTGAACACTTGCTAAGAACTATGCAGTTTACTCCCGAAAAATACATCAGCAAGGCACACTTTTCCCCTCTGCTGCATTTGATGGGATGAATGGTTATCTATATTTATGTTTCATCCAAATCCTATTATATTAATATATGAGAACAAAAGCTTAAACGAGAAACGTAAAACTATATGCTAGTGAGAAGGTTTCGAGTTTCAGATGGGATTGAATTAATGCTCGCAATTATCAAACGGGCGGCATCCAAATGAAACGTCATGTCGGTAAATATGATATACTGATGCATGTTTTCCACCGTTAATGGAAGTCTCATAACTCCTCATTAACTCTGCCTTCCCATCTACCTTCTTCCGCTGCTCCTCTGTGCGAGTGGGTGGACATGTAGGTATTCACCAGCCTAGATCCATCTAACTCTGGATCTATCATGCGCCAAGAGGGATCAAATCTCTCGAGGTGCAAACCTTTCCTCAAGTTTTGCACTCAAAAAATAGGTTTGCACCTCGAGAGATTTGATCCCTCTCGGCGCATGATAGATCCAGAGTTAGATGGATCTAGGCTGGTTCCAATCGGAGGCATCAACGTCACATTTTTCAGATTATTAAAATTTTTGTATATTTTTGAGATGTAAGATGGATCTAGGCTCGTTTCAGTAGTGTGCTACCAAGGAAAATCTATCAAAGATATCATTAATTTTATCAGTAATATGTAAATATATCAAATATTAATATAATCATTTTAAATATGCTAAATATTTCTGAGATTAACTTGGTCATTTTAATTTTAAATTTTCTTAGTTACCTCAGTTTGTTGAGATGATAATTATTGTTAATAACTATAATGATGAAAAATGATGAAATATTTTTTTAAATGCAAAGTGACAATAATAGTGTTGAAAGAGAGAAAATGTGAATAATAAGAACGTACTCATGTTACAATCAATCTCAAACTATTTTCTTCTACTATTCTTATTTCCTCCCTTGTTAGTTTTGTTATCTTTTCATATCAATTATATGAAAAAGAAAATTTAAATCGTAAACCATTTAAATCTTTAGCTCGGTCTTTTGTAGTAAACATGATACCTTGTCTCTCTTGCTCTCCAATATTAATAGCTTAAACTACTATAACACAAAAATCAATCTACATTGTTAATAACTTTTTGTGCTTACACTAAAATCAATGCATATTGGTAATCCAATCACTTTAATATTAATGTACCGTCATATATCCAATTACATCAAATCATAAATCAACACATACATTGAAATCAATGCATTTAATGCAAGCAATCAAATAAGATTAGAAAATAACTTCTACATTGAAATCAATGCACCTAATGCAATCAATCAAATAAGATTAGAAACCAACATCTACACTGAAATCAATGCATTTACTCACAGCAATCAAATAGGATTAGAAATCGCCATCTACACTGAAATCAATGCATTTAGCGCAAACAATCAAATAGTATTAGGAATAATCTACATTGAAATCAATGCATCTAGTGCAAGCAATCAAATATAATTATAAATCGACGTCTAAATTGAAATTAACACATCCAGTGCAAGCAATCAAATAGTATTAGGAATCATCACCTACACTGAAATCAATGCATCTAGTGCAAGTAATCATATATCATTAGAAATAAATATCTACACTAAAATCGATGCATCTAGTGCAAATAATCAAATAGGATTATAAATCACCATCTCCACTTAAATCAATCCATTTAGTCCAAGAAATATTCTTCCCTCTCTCCACCCTCCATCCATATCTATATCCCCATCCATCTCTTTTTTTTTGTTTCTATCTCACCCCCCTAAATACACACGCTCTCGCACTCCATATATATCATTCTCTTTGTCGATCACCCTCTCTCCCCGTCTCTCTCTTCTTCCCTCTCTTCCTCTCCCCCCAATATCTCTCTCCTTTTTGTCCTCTCTCTCTCTCTCTCTCTCCATCTTCCTTACTCACTCTCTCTCTTAGAACCAACATCTATATCAAATCAATGATGAATCAAAGAAATCAAATAGGATTATAAATCACCATCTCCACTTAAACCAATCCATCTAGTGCAAGAAATATTCTTCCCTCTCTCCACCCTTCGTCCATAACTATATCCCCATCCATCTCTTGTTTTTTGTCTCTATCTCACCTCCCTAAACACACACACTCTCGCACTCCATATATATCATTCTCTTTGTCAATCACCCTCTCTCCCCATCTCTCTCTTCTTCCCTCTATTCCCCTTCTCTCCCTCTCCCCTGCTAATATCTCTCTTTCCTCCTTTTGTACTCTCTCCCTCTCTCCCCATCTTCCTTATAACTCACTCTCTCTCTCTAGAAACCAACATCTACACTGAAATCAATGCATTTAATCAAAGAAATCAGATAGGATTAGAAATCGACATCTACACTGAAATCAATGCATTTAGTGCAAACAATCAAATAGGATTAGAAATCATCTACATTGAAATCAATTCATCTAGTGTAGGTAATCAAATATAATTATAAATCGACACCTAAATTGAAATCAACACATTCAGTGCAAGAGATAAAATTGTATTAGAAATCACCACCTACATTGAAATCAATGCATCTAGTGTAAGTAATCAGATATCATTAGAAATAAGTATCTACACTAAAATTGATATCTAGTGAAACAAATCAACAGGATTAAATATCTATACTAAAATCGCGATCCTGCAAATAATCAAATAGGATTAGAAATCACCATCTCCACTTATATCAATCCATCTAGTGCAAGAAATATTCCTCCCTCTCTCCAACCTCCATCCATATCTATCTCCCCCTCCATATATTCTTTTTTGTCTCTCTATCTTGCTCCCCTAAACACACACGCTCTTGTACTCCATATATATCAATCTCTTTTTCAATCACCCCCTCTCCCCATCTCTCTCTTCTTCCCTCTCTTCACCTTCCATCTATATCTCTATCTTCCCCTTATCTCCCTCTCCCCCATTAATATCTATATTTCCTCCTTTTGTGCTCTCTCCCTCTCTCTCCATCTTCCTTATCACTCTCTCTCTCTCTCTCTCTCTCTCTCTCTCTCTCTCTAGAAACCAACATCTACACTGAAATAAATGCATTTACTCAAATAAATCAAATAGGATTAGAAATCGCCATATACACTGAAATCAATGCATTTAGTGCAAACAATCAAATAGGATTAGAAATCATCTACATTGAAACCAATTCATCTAGTGCAAGTAATCAAATATAATTATAAATAGACATCTAAATTGAAATCAACAAATTTAGTGCAAGCAATCAAATTCTATTAGAAATCACCACCTACACTGAAATCAATGCATCTAGTGCAAGTAATCAAATATCATTAGAAATAAATATCTACACTAAAATCGATGCATATAGTGCAAATAATCAAATAGGATTATAAATCACCATCTCCACTTATATCAATCCATCTAGTGTGAGAAATATTCTTCCCTCTCGCCACCCTCCATCCATATCTATATCTCCCTCCATATCTTCTTTTCTGTCTCTCTATCTCACCCCCCTAAACACACACACTCTCACAATCCATATATATCAATCTCTTTGTCAATCCCCTCCTCTCCCCATCTCTCTCTTCTTCCCTCTCTTCACCTTCCATCTATATCTCTATCTTCCCCCTCTCTCCCTCTCTCTCCATCTTCCTTATCACTCACTTACTCTCTCTCTCTCTCTCTCTCCACCTTTCTCTCTCTATTTATTTTTTCTTACCTTTCTCCTCCTCCCCCTCCAAGTCCATCTCTCTTTCCCTCCCTTTGTCCACTCTCTCACATCCTCTCTCTTCCTTCCTCTCTTTCCCTTTCTCTCCCATCTCTCTCTCCCTCTCTCTCTCTCTTCACCCACCAACTATGTTACTATATCCCTCCCTCTCTCCTTAAATCTCCGTCTCCCCCCTTATCTCCATCTCTCCTTATTTGTCTCTTTATCTCAGCCCCAAACATACATGCTCTCTCTCTGTCTCTCCCTTGTCAATCCTTCTCTCTCTCCACTTCTCACTCTCTATATTTCTTATTTCCTACATCTCTCCCCCTCCAACTCCATCTCTCTTATCGATCCCTCTCTCCTCCTCTCTCTCAAGTCCTCTCTCTCGTCCTTCATCTCTCTCTCTCCCCTAAATCCCTCTCTCTTCCCTGATCTCTCTCTCTCTCTCTTTCTCTCTCTCTCCAATACTCTCTCTTCCCCCATCACTCTCCTCCTATATCTCATCCTTACTCTCTCTCCCTTTCTCTCCCACCTCTCTCTCTCTCTCTTTTCCCTCCAATCCTCTCTCTTCCCCCATCTCTCTCTCTCTCTCTCTCTCTCTCTCTCTAATCCTCTCTCTTCCCCCATCCCTTTCTTTCTCTCTCTCTTTCCACCCCTCTCTCTCCAACTACATTACTATATCCCTCCCTCTCTCCTTCTCACTTCTTCTCTCCCCCCTTCTTTCCATACATCTTACTTTGTCTCTTTATCTCACCCCTAAACATACACACTCTCTCTCCATCTCTCCCTTATCACACTCTCTCTCTATTTCTTCTTAGTTATGTAAACTAATGAACATAAATATTCATAAATATAAAGCAGATTATGGAGTAAATATGAAAAGAGGTTTTATTTACTTACCATACCCCTAGTTTATTTATATTTTTATTTATTTACCATACCCCTTTTCTTTACTATGGTATTTGGCCCATAGGCTTGTTATATAATTAGATTTTTATTTATAATCCTATTTGATATATTGTTATTTATTTACCTTACCTTTTTATGCCTCTTTTATATTTATTTATTTACCATACCTCTTTATATCTATTTTATATTTATTTATTTATTTATCATACTTGTTTATACCTCTTTTATATTTATTTATTTATTTACCCATGGTATTTGGCCCATGGTATTCGTCTCATAGGTTTCATCTAAATTAAACCTCTTTTTAAAGTTTTTTTAAATATAAAAAAGAATTTTTATTTATTTACCATACATCTAGTTTATATATTTTTTTATTTATTTACCATAGCTCTGGAGTAAGTATAAATTCATTTTACAAATATTTAATTACAAGAAATATTAAAAGATTTTGGATTTTGATTGTTTATGTTGAATTAACTATTTTCCTTTGATTTAGGAAATGGTATTGACTTTAGTAAAGAGTAAAGATGCTTAAAATTTTACTTAATTTGGAAATTCAATGTGGTAATTTTTTTTGTTAAAGGTAAATTTATGATCCATTCAAATTCACTTATATAATTTACTATCCATTCAAATTATATCAATAATACATAATTGTATTAGAAATTGATATACGTTCTAGCACAATGACATTTTTATTTTTAATTTAAAACTTAAGCCAACATTTTATATGAGGACGTGACCCACCTGACATCGGGGTCATACTGGGCTGTAGATGCGCCTCTCGGCGCAACAAGTGGGACTCTTCATGGGCACATTGGTTTTAAGTTTCATGGGCACTGCCATTATCATTCTATTTTTCGGTATGGTAAACCCTAAAAGCTGAATGATAGGTTCGTTAACGATGATGGAAGATTCCCAAAATATTGGTGATAATGAAACGTATTGCCCTAGCGCTATGTATGGGTGGTTTCCACTTGTAGGTATTCACAAGTGGGACTCTTCTATAAATACATGCCAGAGAGGGGAGGAGCGGAGAAGGATCGGAGCGCAGAGGGATCCGAGAATATTGAATTGAATTCAAGTGAATTGTAGTCTCGACCCTCTAGAAATTTACTATACGTAGAGGTCAGGGGAAAATATATATAATATGGATTGCTTGAAATTAGCCGTGTCTATTTAATATTGATTGCCTAACTACTCAACTATTTGAATCTTCCTGTTATTGAATTGACTCCTTTAAATCCATGACCGGAGCTGGTATGTCTGACTGAACATCGATTCTTTCTGATACAGGCAGATCATTTAGCTCCTATCCCGCAGTTCACTACCCGAGAGCCCTGGGGTTTCGCTACCCGGAAACCCTAGTGTGAACGTAAGGGAGCGCAAGGCTCGAGAGGTTAGAGATGTAGAGATATGTTTGTAGTATTAAAATTGCTTCTGAAGGTAATTTACAAAGAAATCGAGTAGTCTTTAGTGAGATTTTTTGAAGGTTTTTATGGTGACTTTTTACGGTGTAATTTCTCTAATTTCTATTAGGAATTTATTGAAAAGAGAAGTTTGATTGCTAATTTTGCACAATCCAAGTGTCTTAGAGGTTTTTGAGGGTGCTGAATCCATATGTAAAGTTAAAAACCAATTTGAATAACAAAAACCAAAATTTTACTTCAAAATTTTTCACCAGATTCCAGAAAAAATCGAAAGAAATGACCCGGGTCAATTTTCGTAGAGTTCTAAATTCACTATTGACTATCCTCTAATGAGAGGAAAGTAACATAACCATAGAAATAATATCGATGGAAATGTTGCGGAAGTGGCGAAGATGCAATTTTTAGAGTACTCTGCGTTAGTTTTGATTTTCTTTTGGGTTATCAAAAGGAAGGTAATTATTTATAACATAATGTAATTAAAGTTTTACAGCATGTTTATAAAAGGGGTGCTAAATTAAACAGAACATCAAAATAAAGCGTTATTTTAATGCAAGGCAGGGATTCAATATTATGGTTTTTAAATGCAAGAGTAATAGATTTTACTAAAACGTTGCTTTTTAATTTATGTATTGTGATAGATTAAGAGTTAATTTTTACTATACATAATATTTTGTGTCAAAATATTATATCATATTAATTGTATTTTTAAATATTTTCCTTATAAATATCAAGGAAGCTTTATAATATTATAAATATTTAAGCAAGCATTATTCTCGATGGAAATTTTGTACAAGTGGCGAATATGGAATGTTTAAAGTACTTTGCGCTAGTTTGATGTTTTTTCTCATTGTAAGGAAGGTAAGCATGCTTATCAAAGGGGTACTAAATTAAAGAGAATATCATGCTAAACAAGAATATATTGTAATGTAGTGATATACCTACTCAACGATAAATAAATGTATGATTGGAATAAATGAAAATCCACTAAATTTTATGTTATGAGTTACATTAGCCTATATATTTATATGTTGCATATGATAATAAATCTAAATAGTTCTCGATTGGGGTGCCAACTGGCAGGGGCAGAGCCATGTTTCGGTGGAGGAGTATGTGTATGTGGCGCTCGCATGCGGCGACATGTGAAACACAACCAACGAGGAGAGGACGAATCCCGCAATGCATCATTGTGACAAAATTAAATTGGTATGGATAATAACCCAGCGAGCTAGGTGGGTTGTCAAAGCAAGGTTGGAAAGTGGGCCATTGGGCTCCAGTGACGCAAGGTATTAAATCGCTCTGGGTTATTCCTTGGAAGTTCATTCTCTAAAAAGTTGTTTCTGAGTGCATGGTTATGTTCTTTGGTTTCTGGCGTGAGCAGCCTTGCCAAATTTACACATGATGTCGGAGGCCTGCAGTTGTGAATTGGTATGTACCCAATTCACCATTCACCATAAAGATGAAACGAGTTTCTGCTTATCGATGTATGTGAAGGAAAATTCTCATTTTTCTAGATTACATTTTCTTGGTCTACAATACTGTTAGTTACTGCATAGAGTTGATTTGAATTAGTTTGTTTAATGAAGATTATGATGGTAGTATGAGTCGTCATGGCCTGGTAGGAATTATAAAAGGTGGTTGTAGGTCCTGATCTCTAAATGTCCTCTTTTGCATGTCCTGCATGTTAAACATAGCTAGGGCGGGGAATTGTAAAGCCAAAGCTGTGTATCATTTTACTGCGAATTGGCCAAGTTCTTCGAATTTGCATGCTGGTCATTCTGTGCATCCCTTGAATTCGTCAAGTCTGGATTGGAAAACCACCTGTATGGCTATTAATGATGTAAATTCCATAGGCGGAGGCTATCTGTGGTTTTGTTGTCACCCGGTAAGCTATTCATTTTACTTTGTTACATTGCCTCCCATCAGTTCTTCTCAGAAGGATGACTGGGTTAGAAGTAACAGGAATATCAAGATTATGTTTATGTGTTGGGGCCCTTGTTTTGAAAATGAAATGGTTTTGAGTTGCAGAGAACAGGTGGCGAAGCGCAACCACGGTAGGCATGGATCTGTCATGATTGTGTAGAGCTGGAGAACAGGTGGCGCGACAGTTGCAGAAAACTAGCACACATGGCAGGGATGAACAACAAGGACAAGCAGCGGAACTCCCAGTGATCAGGGAGATGCAGCAAACAACAAAGTAGGAAAAGAGGGAAAACTAACGGTCGCATTGACAAAGGAACAAAAAGGGAATCAGCCAGCGTAGACAGGAGGTTAGTCCAGTAGAGGGCTAAGGAAGAGAGCCGCAGGAGAGCTCTGTTATGTTCTGTTATTTTCTCTTTTGTTCTATTCTGTAACTATTGTAATTTTCCCTCCTGTAATCAACTCTGAGGAGTAATGTAATTGTCTGCTATTGATAATGAAATATAATTCTACTTGTGTTTGATGTTCTAAGTTCCGTGTTAAGCATTTGGTTACGATGAATGTATTGCCCGATTTTAAATTTTAATTTTCCATCTTGAATATGCTTGATGAGCAGTATCTTGTGCAAGGTAGATAAATTTGTTTGTGGTTCCCAATTGTTTTTGTTTTGCTCTATAGCTATGATCGGTCGATATCTAATATGTTCCTAACTTTACTAAGGTCACGGCACAACTCAGGTGAGGCTCTCTACTCTTAAGAGTAGGGTGAAATTGTCAGTTTTGTGCTAGACTACTGCGGAAACCTTGTTGGCCTCTCTCCTGAACCTGGGTCTTACTTAGAGACCTTCTTTCTTGCCAACAAATCGTTCCATTGCCGGGACCTGAAATTTCATTTAGGAGCTAGATCATGGTATCACAGATCTTCGAGAGGGAAATACGATGCTGGTGGGATAATCACTTAGATCAGTTCATACCACAGCAAGCTGAGTTGAGACAAGAAAAGGAGAAAATTGTTAAGGATCGGGTTTTGTTCTCTGAATCTACGAGTGACCTCTACGAAATTTTTTGGGGAAAGTTTCCAGAGGAACTCTATAATTGGTTGCAAAGACTACAAGTCAAGACAATCCAAGGAGGGTCATGTAAGATTTATCGCAAGTGGTTACACGTGGATCTGGTAGCACTACATCGATTAGATACCGATTTGACTCGAGCTGTAGATTTCTGGGTACAATCTACCTTGGAAGGATATAAAGTGGAATTAGTGGCTAAGTGTTACCAGTCCTTCTCAAAAGAAAAGGATGTATTCAGATCCGAATTGCGGGGAGAGTTGTTAAAGGAAATTCCTTTGTGGATCAAAGCTTTAATGGTAGACGAGGGATTGATGGAATTTCAAAAATCTGAGATGGAGACTTAAACCTTCAGTACTAGGGGCAGGAGCTGAGGGAGAGATTCTACCAGTAAGCTTGAAAGGGGAATAGGGATATGGATGTCGAGACCTCCAGTAGGTTGAAGGAGCGACGAGCACATCAGGGAGCGTAGATTGCTAAGAACTATCAGGAAAGGGTGATAAAGGAGTTAGAGAAGTAGGAAAGTAGTCGACAGGACAAGGAGAAGGTGCCACAGATGAAAAAGAGATGGAAGGTCAAACAGGATCCTAAGGAATAGGAGGGACCATCAATGAAGTCAGGCAAGTGTATAAGAGCCCAGCCCAAATAGAAAAGGAAGAAAAGTCCAACGTGGAGGACGCACGCCCCGAGGAGACATCCGATGTGGAGTTGCATGTTGCAATGGAGGAGCTATTCTGAGAGGGGTTGGCACCCATAACTCAAGGTAACTCTATTCCCCAAAGTTCAAGTAGCTCTAGTCCTGACCTAACCCTGGTACTCTATCAGCCATTAGGTGAAATTTTTGTTAAGTTACGAGAGTTTAGCAAGTTGAAGAGTGTTCAATCTACATCAACAATATCTACGAGCAATAGTTCTAGTAATACAATTTCATAGCCAGGGAATAGAGGTTTTATTCTAATACGACCCACAAAAAGAAATATGGCAAGATCCTTTACCCAATACCCAGAGTTCTCTGGGAGGGGCAATGAGAATGTGGAGCAGCACTGGTATCTCTCTGAAGCCATATGGAGGGCTTGGCAGACACTCAAGGCGGTTAAGTTGATCGAGTTCCAAACAACTCTAAGAGAGAGAGCTCTTCGTTGGTTCATTAAATGGTCTAAAGCTCATCCAAACCCAGTGATAGATGATCTAAAGAAAGAATTTGTCAAAGAATTTAAGCTACCTCAGACAGATCAGCAGGGTTTATCAGAGATGTGGGATATTAAACAATGATTAGGTGAAACTACATGGGATATGATGACAAGGTTCAAGGACGTGATTGGAAAACTGAGTTACCCAATCGATCCGAATCATCCGAGAGATTGGATTATCAAGGCCCTTCTTCCATTGACGAGAACTCCTCTAACACAACAAAAGATTGATACATTACAAGATGCGTTGGAGAAAGTTATGAAGATAAAGGCTATGACGGGGTATCTGCAAGAATTCAAAGGAGGGGCAGCAGCTCAAGACCCTTCTATATTGGGGTTACAAAATTAGATAGCTATTCTAACGAAAAAGTTGAAAGACATTCATCCAATACAACCTGCAAGACCCAATGTGTGGTGTACGCATTATTTGATGGAGGGACACATGGTCACCTAATGTCCGAGGTTGCGGGGACAGAATACGGGGAATTCAGCAGCAGGGACACCCACCAGTAGGGCGAGTTGTGCACATAAACACTAAAGGGCTATATCCACCGCAACCCCACTTCCTAGGGTTCCCTGCGCAACAGAATGAGGTTGCAACTGAATACTACAAAATATGAAAAATCATTGGTCATCCACCACGCCTATGCCCACTTTTACAAAAATACTCCAACATTCCAAACAACATATACTATGACTTCCGTTCTTCCACAACACACAATACACATCAGTGTAGAGCCCTGGATGCACTGGCAGAACAATTGGACAGGACATTATATAGAGTGAATGAGGCTCCAAGGGGACGAGGAGGAGGAATGAGAGGAGGCAGGGCTCGAGGTAGATGACCTATAAGATGTTACAATTGTGACCAAGAAGGCCATGTAGCCAGGGAATGTCCACTTCCTCGAAGAACCTGGTGCTCTCAGTGTAGAGTTAATATGCACGCAACTGAAGACTGCAAGAGTTAATTAAGAGATGGGAAGAAAGAGCCAGACATAGAGGAGAAAATATGGTAAACGTAGAACAAAGAATAGTAGAGGCTCAAGCTATGAAAAATGTAGCCATAGTAACATGGGGAGGAAAGAGAATAGGGGAATATGCACATAATGTAGACCCAATAAAGCTGATAAAGCCAACATCTCCATAGTGATTTTTCAGGCCAGATAGACAGAAGAAATATTTTAAAGAAACAGTGGAAAAATTTGTCCAACTTGGGTGGAGCAAAGGCATTGAGTTACAACAGCCAACTGTAGAGAAAGAGAAACAGACCAATACAAGTACAATGGTTGAAGAATGGTTCCAATTATTCTTAAAAATTGTAACCAATGCACCAATGTTGGAACAACTAAAACATAATCCGGAGATGGTGGTGCAGGAAACAACAGAACCAGAGGATTCAAACAATTCAACACAAAAATGCATACGGAGAATCAAAGTAAAGAAGAGAAGAACAGGAAAGTAATTTCGTGTAAACACTCAAGTCGTGGAATTTCAAATCAAGAACACCATGCTGGACCTAGGGTCAGATGTCAACATTCTGCCAAGGAAGATATGGGAAGCATTGGGAAGACCAAAGCTGACATACTCACCAATATAGCTCTGCATGGCAGACCAATACTACATTGTGCCCATAGGCAGGCTGGAAGAGGTCGAGGTCGATGTTGTGGGGGTAAAGACATACATAGAATTTGAAGTGATAGACATTATGGGGGATAAGGATCCCTATCTAGCATTATTGGGGATAGATTAGGCTTTCAAAAACTATGCAGTGATATATTTAAAAACGTAATTGATGATATTTGAAGACGAGGAGGTCAGGGTCACTCAACCACTTTACCAATATCAAGGACCCCGATATACATAAAATATTGACGACAGAGAGGATGCTCAACTTCTCGATCATCTATATCAGATGACTATAGGGAAAAGAGAAGACTACATCCACCCAACAGCGGGGGGAAATGTAAGCTAGAGAAGTGTTCAAATCTCAGACTTGGGCTCAAAAATAGCCTAGGATGATTGGCAGCAGGGAGGATACGAGAGCAACACAAGGAGATGTGCTAACATCTGAAGAATCAACTGGATTAGAAGTGAGGTAAGAGAATATCTTCCTTTATCAAATATGAATGTTGTAAATACATTATTGCAAAAATAGAGAATAAAGTAGCAGTGGAACATAGAATCCTACTAATGGATGTGGCTCTATAATCCACGTCAGCAAGGTGGTGGAGCAACCACCGCAACTCTCTATCGCGATGGGAGGGGGTTGTAGTAGCTTTTAGAGCCAGATTCAAAGAAAATGAAGGACTGAAATTCATTGAAATGTACCAAGGGGATTCTGATCCCATTAAACATTTACAACATTATGAGTGCCAATGGGCTAAATAAGGGTACCTGGAATATATGTGGACTCGCAATTTTATACATTCACTAGATTCAGTTCCAAAAGCTTGGTACTTAACTGAAGAGAAGAAAAGAGGAACCAAAACCTGGCAAGAAGTTGTGGATAATTTTATGCAATGATTTTCCTTTGAAGGACAAACAAAACCCATCACACAGGCGCTACAGGCCATCAAAAGAGTATTATTATTTCCAGAAATTTAGGAAGATGAATAACAACCACTCTCGAAACAACGTATTTAACAGTCAGTAGCATGCAAAAATATAGACAGTGAAATGGATGATGATGATCTAGAGAACCTTAGACACTTATATTTTAAAGAAAAGGAAGGGGAGCGAGATATACAAGAAGAACCTACAACATAGGGAATTCACCTGCTGCCATTGAAGACCAAGAAGCTGAACATCAGAACACCAGAAAATCCCAAAATTACATCAATTGGTGACTACTAGGAAGCAGAGATGACTAAGGAGATATTTAATCTTCCACAGGAAAATGAAGACTTATTCCCATCCTCAGTAGCGGAGCTAAAGGGAATAAAAGGAGACATGGGGGAAATGCGTATAATTTTGAAGCCCGATGCAAGACTAGTAAAGCACAAATTGTACCATCTGAATCCAAGAGTGAAAGATAAATTCAAGGTAGAGAATGATAAAATGCTAAAAGCAGGGTTGATTTTTCCAGTGGAAGAAGTAGAGTGGGTAAGTCCCATAGTCATACAAAGTAAAAAGGAAAAGTCTAAAATTCAAGTATGTGTTGACTATAGGAGCCTCAACAACGCATGCATACATGATCCATTCCCCACTCCGTTTAGTATTGAGGTGCTCAAGAATGTTGCAGGGAAAGAAGCTTATTCATTTACGGATGGATTTTCAGGATACCATCAAGAGAGGATAGCTGAAGAAGGTAAGAAGTAAACAAATTTCACAACCGAATGGGGCTCATTTGCATATCATGTAATTCCCTTCGGGTTGAAAAATGCACCGGTAGTATTTTCACGGATCATGATAGCAACACTTCAGGAATATATCCATAAATTCCTTAAGGTTTATATGGATGACTGGACAATTTACAACCTGTTGAAGAATCATGGAACCTTATTAAGGATAATGTTCGACGGATGCAGACAACTCCAAATTTCACTCAATCTTAAGAAGTGCATCTTTGCAGTAACTTTTGGGACACTGCTAGGACATGTTGTTTGCAAACAAGGTGTTTATGTGGATCCAACAAATGTGGTAGTTATAATCAACATAGAGGCACCAGAAACTGTGAAACAGTTCAGATCACTATTAGGCCATATTGGGTACTACAGAAGATTCATCTGCAACTATGCAGGGATAATAGCTCCATTGGAAAAGCTGTTGCGGAAATCAAAGCAATTCATTTGGACAAATGACTGTACTACTGCCTCAATACACTAAAAGAAAAATTGGCAAGCGCACCCATATTAGTTCATCTTAATTGGGACAAGCAATTCCACATCTATATTGATGCCTCTGGTATTGCATTAGGAGTAGTTATGGCTCAACCAGGCGAAACTTCAGTTGATCACCCAATTTACTTTGGAAGCAGGAAGTTACCGATAGCTGAAAGGAACTACACAACAACACAACGAAAATATTTGGAAATGGTGTATTCCCTTCAGAAATTTCGCCATTACCTATTTTGAGGTATGTTCAAATTCTTCACGGAAAATTCAACATTGAAGTACCTAGCTAACAAACCAGTCCTTGAAGGAAGGATTTGTAGATGGATTCTATTGTTCCAGGAGTTCACCTTTGAAGTGATAGTGAAACTAGGTAGACTGAATGAGGGTCCTGACCATTTATCAAGGCTAGAAAATGGAGAAAATGGAGGGTCCCTGGATGATCATCTACCAGATGTTGATCTCTTTAGAGTGGAAGCCATCCCAGACTATTTAGATCAAATAGAAATCTATCTGGCAATAGGATAGTGCCCGGCTGAATATACAGCAACTCAGAGAAAACATCTTGTCGTAAAGGAAGCTGAATATTAGTTAATAGCGGGACAACTGTATATGATTAGATTACACCAAGTCTTGTGGAGATGTGTCATGGACCATGAAAGGGGGGATATACTGTGGGAGTTTCATTGTGGAGTTGTAGGAGGGCACGTCGACACAAAACCTACCGCAAGAAAGATATTACAAGCAGGGTTATGGTGGCCCACAGTACACAAGCCAAAATAAAACATTTGTAAAGAAATGCAATGTTTGCCAAAGAACGGGACGTCCATCATACAAAGATGAACTACCACTTCACCCTGTATGAGCATTGCATCCATTTGAGATGTGGGTTGTTGATTTCATAGGACCAATAGCACCTGTCACAAGACATCCATAGGCAAGGTACATAATTACCGTAACAGATTATCATACCAGATGGGTAGAAGCGGTACCAGTGAGGGATTCCATGGTAGAAACAACAGCTAGGTTCATCTTTGAAAATATAATTAGCAGATTTGGCTAACCCAAAAGTCTAACCAGTGATCAAGGTGCACACTTTATCAATGCAACAATCAAATCTCTATTAGAAAATTTTATGGTACAACATCATAAGAGCAATCTGTACCATCCTCAGGAAAATGGAACAGATGAAGCATTTAATAAGATTCTCGAAAAGGGAATAACAAATATTTGCAATGAAAATAGAGATCACTGGGATGAGCGCATACCAGAAAAATTATGGGCGTGCAATACAACTATGAAAAGACTGAACAAATAGACTCCTTTCCAGCTGGTGTACGAGAGGGAAGCGGTGGTACCCGCTGAATTTATTCTACCAAGCCTGCTAATCGCTTCAAGACTACACTTAATAAAGGAAGACTCATTGAAGGAGTGCCTACATGAACTAAAAGAACTTGAAGAGGACATGTTTCTAGTGGAATTTCATCAGACAGTCCAAAAATACAGACAAAAAGCCTAGCATGACCGACATATCAAACATAAAAAATTTATAGTTGGAGGAAATTTTTTACTGCATGACAGTAAGTTCCAAAATTTCCTAGGTAAGCTCAAAATGCATTGGCTAGGACCGTACCATGTGATTGAAATCTGAGATTCAGGAGCAGTTCAGTTAGCACAATTGGACGGCCAAGTGTTACCAGGATGGGTGAATGGTGCACGCCTGAAGCCTTATCACGAGTAAGTTTCATTATTTCCTTTTCAAATAACTCTCGCAACTGAGAAGAGTTAGTAGGGTAGACTATAGGTATCTAGATTCAATAACTCTCTCGCGCTCAAGAAGAGAAGAGACAGGAATCCCAATAAAGTACAAACTACAAATAACAGAGGAAACTCATTGTTGCGATGCAGAGACTGCATCACAACCGATTGTGGTCAAGGGGAGGGTAGTGTCTAGCATGTCATCAATGTTAGAAAGCCAAATGTGTTAAACATCATTCCATCATCATGACCCATCATACCCATGTCAGTCCATAGGATTACCTAGATTTGAGAATTAACTTCCATAATTAGTAACATCCATACCGTAATAAATTTTCCATATTAGGCCATAATCATTACCCATCACGTCTGCCTATGGGGACCATTGCTTCCTAAGGAGGGAGGAATGATCCAGGTGGATATCGGTGGCCACCCACCTATTCCATTTGGACCAGCACCATCAATTCTTGCAGCTTTTCACATTCAGCACAACTTACTATTTTTAGCAGGTTTTTGGGTCCTCCACTACCAAAGCCGTTTATGGGCCTTAACGATCCAGGTGGATATTGGTGGCCACCCACCTATTCCATTTGAACCCCCACCATCAGTTCTTTCAATTTTTAAGTTGCAGCACAACTTACTATTTTTAGCAGTTTTTCGGGTCCTGAACTTCCGAAGCCATTTTGAGGCCCTAAACGAATTTTTTTTTGCATCGTTCCATTCCAATATTGAAACTAACAAAAATAGTTGTAGTACTCAGATATATATTTCTAACAATGTATCAGACACTTCAAACAGAGATCGTATGCCGAAGTTACGTCCCCGGGAAGTTGAAACACCAATTTACCCAAACGAGGCCCATAGTTTTGGTGCTTCATCTCCTAAGGTTATATTTTTGGAGGTTTAGAGTTCTCCATTGTTTCTAAATAATAAATAGTCCCTTCAGCCTCATTGTAACACATTTCAGAGGTTTGTAGCCGCACGTCTCTTCTCTGAGATTCACTACCAACACCCTAGCTATTTTATTTCCATTATGTCTGTACGCATATTTTTGTTATTTGATATTAATCAAATGAAGCATTATTTCCACTGCATCTCTATGTTCATGGTTATTTCTGTTTTTTGTTGCGTTCCTGCATAAATCCAGATCAAATCCACAATTCAAGAGGGCAAAGTCAGCTTAAGTTGGCGAGGAAGAAAATCTTTGAGAATTTGGCTAAGTGTGGGATTAGTGAAGCATATATGAAACCCAGTTAATACTTGAACATGATCACATAGTAAAAAACATCTATGACATAACATATAACACTTATCAATTAAAAAAAAACATTATCCCCTTAATGCGACGACAGAACAATACTCTCTTCGAAGTGCGACACTTAGTGTATACTTTGTGATGACAATGATAACACTAGCGCGTCAATGTATACAAATTTATGAATGAGCCGAATAGATGTCTATATGGGAAATAGGACCCATCAACACTAAATTTACCTTTGGAAATGAACCATAGCATTTATTTTACAATGTGTGACACTTCCCATGCCCGAGAGATGACACTTGTGACAACAAGAGAAAGGTGCAAACAACACTTGCAAATGGGAACAAAATTGAAAGAGGAATAGGTACAAGTGAATAAAAAATGAAAAATGACACTTATTAAAGTGAAAGAAAGCAAAAGAGATAGGTGAAAACATGAAAGTGACAATTGCGAAGGCGAAGTTGTGCTAAAGTGGCAGTTGCAAAAAATCATCGAAATAGAAGTACAATCAGAACCAAAATTGAGAGATTGTCAATAGAAAGTGTGCACTAACTACTGAGATAGGTTGAACATTGCACAAGAAAAATCTTTATGGACTGCATTATTTTTGTTTAAGCTTGAGTAAAATAATGTGCTCATTAAATCATTACAAAATGACCATGTGTGAACAAGTGACTTGGAAACTTGCAATCTAAGAAGAAGAATCAATCAATTAACAGAACATCAATTGACCATGAAATGACTATAGAATGACTCATTCCAAGATCTACTGTAGCATCCAAAATTAAAGTGTAGACAAAATTTTGGAGGGTGTTTTTTGTAGAGACAATAAATTGGCAAACCTACATACTCAACGCTAGCTGTAGGATCTCCAATATTTACAATTACGAACCATACCTTGCAACATTAGCATGATATCATCATCCATGAATGTTAGTCGAGTTTCAGGAAGATCCCATACTTTTGGGGCTGTCACCATCATGATGATTCATATATATATATATATATATATATATATAATTGTGTCATGATGATCCAAATAGATATCTAGATTTAGTTTCACTTAATGAGTTGAATATTCTTAAATGGGGAAATCTTGTTTATAATTAAGTTTAAATTCTAAAATAAATATGAAATTCAAATCTAAGTACCATAGTCATAATTTGTGTGGTTTATATATATATATATATATATATATATATATATGAAAACTAAATAATTTATAATATAACAATCTCATTAACATTTTTGTCTTTAATTTTGATATTTTATGCTTTTAAAAATTTATATGTAACTTTAATTTAGAAAGAACTATAATTTGAAATATTTTTAAAATATATTATAAGAAATTTTAATTTAATATGTATATAATTGTGATTATTTTCAATTCCAAAAAAAGCGCATGTCATGATGGTCCAAATAGATATTAACATTTAGTTTCAATCAATAGATTGAATGCTTCTCCCTGCTGGAGGTGTCCAATCATCGGGACAAGTGGGCTGTGGTAAGTTAAGGCTGGACCAGCCTTGAGACATGCACCCGCTGACTCACCACACTCCCACACTCAAACGGTAATGGGCCCTGGGGAAGGCGATCTTGCCGCAGTGGTGAATGCAGTTAATGGGGCATCAGACGTGAGACATGCCATTCGTTATCCACGGAAGATGGTGAATTTTGGTGTTGTAGATTTCACAGATGAGCAGAAGCTAGCTCTCAAGCCTTGGCTTGAGTTTCTCTGGAAGGAGACAAGGTGGGTGAAAGTTCAGTCCGGTAGCAATGGTAAGAGTCTAGCATCCAGGAGGAGTCCTGGTAATGGAACGAGCACACTGCACCAGGAGGCTGACAAAGCTGTTCAGGGAGAACTAGCCATGGAGGGGGCATCTCTGGATAGGTGGTTCTGGTGTTCAGCCTAGGTGCCAACAGAGAGATCGCGGACTATGCAGGAAGGGTCCTTCACTTATTGAGCTCTCAGGCTCTCCTGTGATTCACTTCTGCGAGGGGAGGCACTTCGGAACGTCATCTGAGGACAGTGTTGCGACTGGTGGCAGTATTGTGTCTCTCATCCATGGTGCTCGGGATGTGGTCAATGATAAACTCAGCTGAGGGTGCAGGGACAGTACATGGGTTTTAGGGGTTTCTGGACTGGGAGTGACTCGGCGCTGCAAGCCAGCAAAAGGAGAGGTAATGTTAGACGACTGCATGGTGCATGAGCAAGGTTGGTAATGACGTGGAGGTATTGTAAGTGGCATGGAAAATTTCTGGGTAGCCAGGGACTCGAGCTAACAATCAGAATCTACTGAGAGTTAACATTGTAACACCTCCAATTTAAGGAATTTTTTTTTTTTTTCCTTTGGATTTCCTCGTTATTTACTTGGTTGTCTGAATACTAAGTTCAAAAATAGGTTATTTACTTTCATCCATTATTATATTTTTCTCTACTTCTGCAGTATCTCTTTTTTAAATTTTAAACCTCTTCCTCACAATTTTTCCTAATAACATTCAGTGCTGCCCATAACGCCTATATATGTAATATATATATATATTACGCATTTTTGACTCCACATATATAAATATCATAATATTATTGAATCCACTTAAATATATATCCCATATATAAATATCGTACATTGTGGAAGTCCACCTATATATGTATATCACATATATAAAAATCATACATTGTGGTTGAGTCCACATATATATATCACCTATATAAATACCACATATCTATATAACACGGATCTACTTTCCGGGGCTATCTAAAACCTTTAATAGTAGGAATCGAAGGTGCGTATATATATATGTTAACATTTTACTAACATCGTTAATTGTTTTTTTTTTTTTTTTTTGTCATTAAGGTTGAGAAATCTTAACCACCAGGTGAGAGGATTATCACTAGGCGGCAATTTATCTCTTGTCAAAAGCGGATCAGATTTCTTCTCAAAATGCATAGTCTAAACTTTCAGATTTGTGATTTGATACCTCACACAAGGCATACCAGAGAATCGGTTCCCTCCGTATTCCAGGTATATACGTTTGTTGTGATCGTTCCTCTGACTGTCGACCGTGCCAAATGAATCACGAGGTCGATTTTTTTTACCCGGACAGGTTTTTAATGCTAGGGTTTCCGGGTTGCTTTTCGCCGGCTATGGGAAGGAGGCTTGGTTCGAGCGTAGCCGAATGACTCATAGTTCAGCAGTCCACCAGATGACATGAGGGTACCCACTCCAGTACTCACGTGGCAACATTAATGGCTCGACCCTCGGGTAGGACGCCTCCACCCGTCTCTCTGCAGAATTTTACTCCATCGCCTTTACTGGCTGAAACCTTAGGGTACCTACTCCTGCCAACAGCGGGGTGTCGTGTTTGTGTATACATCTTACGAGTTCTAGTGCACTGGTTGCAGAGGGTTTCAAATTTCATAGGGATTCCCTCGACTACCTGGTTGACAGATGGACGATGATGGCGTCGAGTGTTTCTAGGGCCCTTCCCGGAAGGCTTTTACATAAGACCGGATTCACTCCAACCCCCATTAAGCTTGAGCGCCGAGAGATAGAGTTTCTGTTCGTCCTGAGTGGGATTTCGCAGTCACTCCCGGCTAGGTAAATTAACGCTGCAACTCTGGAACGCAGGAGTCATAATCCTCTGTTATCATTTCAAATTTCTGTGGTGGTATATTGGTTTTCAGTTATGTAAACGTTGATTCGTACCAGAAATCAAGCTATGGTCCCTCTATTCCCTTTTTAGGTTATTCTGTTTCAGCTTTGATAATATGGTTCGCCCTCTGTACATTTATTCTGGTTCTTTTTTTTTTTTTTTTTCAGAGCTATGATGATGGAAGGTCTAGTAACCAACGAGATGGATCGGCCCTACTTATTTACTCTGGTGTATGTGCTCCGAGTGGCTCGCGAGGTCGGAGATGGCGAGGTAAGGGCTTTCAGCTCCTCGGCACATTTCGTTTGACAGAGTAAGATTAGCTATTAATAACTGTCTCCTTTCTCATACAGAAGCCAAGAAGGAAGTCGGCAGTGGAGTTTAGCGATGATGCTGAACTCGTTATACTGACATCTTCGGCGTGAGCGAGCCAACTCGACTCAGCTGGGAATGGTTCCTGAGCTATTCAGACTCCTCGTCACGTTTCTACCGTGACAGTAACCTTTTGTTCTTCGTTAGCCACATTTGTCAGGCGTTTAACTTGTATGTCGTATATGCTAGTAGTGATACCTTCATCAGTCATTTTAAAATCTTTCAGGAGTTACATACCATAAGTGGGGGTGCGACGGTATTGAGATCTTTTCCACACATTTATGCTACAGGCAGCGTACTATTTTCTCCTGTTACCCTTTTATTTCTGGTTCTATAGAAGTATTCTACCTTTAAATTTTTGTTTTGAACTCGTTGCCTATAGGTTGAAATACTTATTTAGTCATATTCAGTTAGAGTAAAGCGGACCATTTATTTTTCTGGTTTGCGTTTTCGATAATTGGGGTAATCATATACGTTGGATAATGCCGTTTACGGTTCCTAGGAATTAAGATGTCCGGTTCATGTCAGTTTCGTTTTTTTTATATACATACGTTGCTGATATGTATGTTTCGTTTTATAAACATATGTTTCCCTGAGATCTGGGCGTGTACAGGGATGGCGACATGCCCCATTTGATTCAATGGGTTTCGTCGACTCTGCTAAAATCTAAAACCCGGCTATTATAACCGACTTACCTGATGAAACGCGCCATTATATTCCAATAGTTTTGGTATTTTCTATTGGTATTATAACCCGGACGTTGATATTGAACTTGGAATTCCTAACAATAGAACATAGCATTCTTGTTTTATATACACATCCTAGACAGATGGTATTTTTATGATTTCATTTGATATAGGTATGCCCAGTAAGTTAAATAACCACGTTGATTTAACATTTCTCATCATGGCTATATGATTCGATTGGACGCTTAAATCGTTGTTACAATTTGTATTGTTTTGCTCACGGTTTTTATATCCTATTTTTTTTTCTGCTACACATATATATATACATCTTGTTCTTATTTTAGCTCATGGCGCTTGTACTCAAATTTCGATTTCTTACTTGATGCTCATGTGTGTGGATTCAATAGGACTTTGGCTATGATACTTATTTCAGGGATACAATATATAAACATATAAATTTAGAAATGAAATATATAAACATATAAATGTTATATATAAAAGAAAACCTATATACTGAAATGTTCTTTCTCTAGCACCAATTTTGAGGTTTATATTATAATGTTTTTACTTTATTCATTTTGGGATTTGTACCATGTAACTTTAGTTTTACTACCATATTTTTCTAGCATACACATAAGCATATAATATCACTTTTGTATCTACAGGGAACAAAGCAATAATTAATCATCTGTAGAGGCTAAGTAACCTCAGATTTAAACCGACCTTGGTTTAGAGTTTCTAGAGTTTTTGCTCTATAGATTTCTGTTCTGCAACTAAACAGAACCTGGAAGGTGAATGCCTTAAGATGGACTCTGTTAAATGTAGTACTAACATCAATCACACCATTTAATTAATTTTTCTATATGTAGCCAATTCATACCATCATAAATTAGAATAACAAGGATTTCAGAACATACCACAATCTGCAAATGACCAACCTCCCAACCTTAGAGTCCTCTTTGTCTCCTAGGACTCACCCCCGAGCAGAGATCACCTCCTAGAACAGATCAACCTCTGATCTGCTTAGGAGCAGCTTATTTAAGCTCATAATTCCCCAAAGCATGTTTCTAATTCTGCGTCCAGAATAGCAGGATGCTTTCTTTCCTATTTAGCCTAGGCTTCCCATTTTGGGACTCTTTAAAGCTGTTTTATGCTTTTCCTCAGCTTTTCCAGCTTTTTCTCACCTCTTCCCAACTACTCCTCTTCATTGGGGAAATTTAGATTCCTCCTCAAATCTAAATTAATTTCTTTCAAGGATTTTTTTGAAAGATTTTTGGGGATTTGTTGCCAAATCCATCCTCATGGATTTGGCAAGTGATCTCTAATTCTCATCTTGGTAAAAATGCACAATCATTTTATTTATTTCCTCAAATAAAATATGCAAATACATTCACACCATACTTATCCCTTGGGGTCCACCCCCTTAGGATTTAAGTTCAAATGTCTAACTTTAAAAATTCAACACAAAAATTGGGGGTGTTACAACATTCGGTGGTGGCCATGGCAGTTTCTTCAGCTGAGTCACCGAGCTAGGTTGAGGCAGTGCTCCGGATGTGGTCAGTGATAAAATTAGCCGAGGATGCAGGGATAGTTCATGGGTTTTATGGGTTGCTGGACTAGGAGTGACTTGGCACTATAACCTAGCAAAGGGAGAGGGAGTGTTAGACAACTGTATGTTGCATGAGCGAGGCTAGACATGACATGGAGGCATTGTAAGCAGCATGGAAAATCGCGAGGTACCCAGGGACTTGAGCTCAGTCTTAGAATCTACTGAGAGTCAAGATTCGATGGCGGTCATGGCAGTTTCTCCGGCTAAGTCACCGGGCTATGTTAAGGCACCGACCACCCTTGAAGCAATTTCCGCCCAACTCCAGCAGATCCAGGTCAACCTGGACACCCTGCTTGAACAAAGGTTTGATGATCGTAATGAATTGGTGGCCTACATTAAAGTTGTTCAAAACTTGCAGAATGAGACCCTCGAAGCTCTAGAGAGTCTGTGTCATCTTTTGAGACGCTCTCATGACCATCTCTGAGGACTAGAGGCCGAAGTGGACAATATCAGCTACCATATGCATAATAAAGGTGGTCTCTTCACGGTTCCTCTGATAGGTCTCGTGCACCCCCCCCATGATTACCATTATGTTATGTTTGTTTTGTAATTTTGTGCGGCTAATAACCAAGAGAACCAGTTGCCTTGGCAAGCACCCAATTCCTTCTAAGCACTACATGCCTTCTGGGTTGCCTAAATCTAATACAGCCATGCTGGTTCCTACTGTAAATTTTGTTCCCGATATGCTAATATAATCTAGAGTTTGACTAACGAAAAAAAATAAATTGAATGTTTTTTAATGACCAATTCTTGTTTATAATAAACTTTAAATTTCTAAATATAAATATAATGATTCAAATCTAACATAATCATAATTTATATATTTCATTTAAAAATAAATATATAATGAATAAATATAGATTAGATTGCCTTTAATTTTTCTTTATATGATTTTTAAAATTTAGATATAGTTTTAATTAAAAAAACTATAATTTGAAATATTTCTAAAATCTATTATAAGCAATTTTAATTTAATATATAAAAAATTATTATTTATTTCAATTCCCAAAAATAAATATAAAGAGCTTCTATGATGGGCAATCATATATATATATATATATATATATATATATATATATATATATAATTTAAATGGTAATATTTCACCATTTCACTATTAAAAATTATGTTAATTTCATTTATCTTCTATATATTTACAAATTTTTATTTAAAATAATATATTTTAATATAATAGATGTTATTTTATTTATTTTTATTACTTGATAAAAAATGTGACACTAATCATGATACAACAAAATATAAAATACTCATCTATATCTTTAATGAGAGACTATATTTTTTTAGATATCCATTTTCAATAATTGGAAATCTCTATGCCTATGTTTGATACAGATTCTATGAAAAAGAAACCTCTGATATTCAAATAAGTTTTAATATCTATGCCATTTGTTAAAAAACACTCCTTATATTATCGATGTTCAAATGGTTTATTTTAAGGATTAAAAAGAGAAATCGATCGATTCCCTTCTGAACACTTGCTAAGAAGTATGCAGTTTAGTAAGGCAAAATACATCAGTAAGGTACACTATTCCCCTCTGCTGCATTTGATGGGATGAATGGTTATTTATATATATGTTTCATCTAAATACTATTATATTAATAAATGAGAACAAAAGGTTAAACAAGAAACGTAAAAGTAGGCTTCGTGTTTTAGATAGGAACTGAATTGTTGGGAATTATCAAACCGGCCATGTCCGAATGAAATGTCGTGTCATGTTTTCCACCGTTAATGGAAGTATCATAAATCCTCATTAACTCTGTGTTGCCATCTACCTTCTTCTGCTGCTCCTTTTCTTGGCGAGTGGGTGGAGGAGCAGCGGAAGAATGTTGCAGGAAAGGCTGGGAGATCCTTCTACTACCTTTGCTACAAAATTATGTGGAGGTGGCGGATTCGGGAGGTGCTCGTTGAGTTGATCAGTTTCAAGTGATTTCCAGAATGTTAAGCGGCCTCCTGCTGCCACCACCGCTTCATTGGAAGACTGAACATTAATGCTTTTATCCGTCATCAGCCGCCTCTACCTTCCTGTGGATTACCTTATCTTACCTAATTAACCCATTTGGATATATAGTCCCCTCCATTCCCTTCCATGGAATATAAAATGTGAGCATGGGTTGATGTGGATTAGAGGGGCAGAGTCCAACAGTAAAACGCTGCAAAGTAGGGAATATGAGACATGAAGAACAATGACTGCCAAATCCAATTTCAAACGAATCGATGGAAAGAGGGAGTATTCGTCCAGTAGATTTCCTAACAGAAAATAACCAATATATGAAAATTTTAAATGGAATAACTTTACATCATCCAGACCTGTATGTTCATTCCATACATAATATCTTAGTTGCCCATATAAATACTAGTTCTTTTGCCATGGAAATTATAAAATGTGAGCATGATTTGATGTGGATTGGAGGGGTAGAGTCCCATAGCCAAATGCTGCAAAGTAGGGAACATGAGACCCAAATAACAATGACTGCCAAATCCAATCTCGAAGGAAGAAATGGAAAGAGGAGTATCCTCCCAGTATATTGCCTAACAAGAAAACAAATTGCCCAATGTGTCCGGTCCATTTCGTTCTATGCCCATATATTTGACTGGAAGAAAGGTTGGAGCCACATTAAATCTGGGCATATATTATTTATAAGATTCAGAAATGATGCATATTTGATCATAAAATGGTTCTAGGTTTGGTGGTCGTGAAGCGGAAGGCTTATCCGTTGTCACTTTGGTTTAGCAGGTTTGCACTAACATTACAAGAAGTTAGGATCTACCATCTGATGAGAAGAGAGTTTCTTTTCCCCTTGTAAATTGCAATTTTCAGTAATAGCGAGTGATGATGAACCCTTTGGCTAGAATTAAGTAACCATTTGGAGCTGCAGCTAATCACATCAAATTTTGTCCTCAAGTTTCTTATTCTCTGCTTGTTCAACACAACATTTCAGCTTGTCTCAATAAAAAAAATTATGCCTTGATTTCACATTTATTTAACTTTTATTCATTTTCATTTTATTTTCAATGTTCATTGCCCAACAATATTAAATTTTGAGTCTTGACTCTAGATATAGATGACGTTCGGCGAGTCATTGTCTCTCTTTACTATGTTTTGACTTGTCACTCTTTGAGTAATTTCAATCTACTATTTTTCCATAGAGACACACCTCCCATGTTTTCCATGCTCCCGGGAAGGGGACGCCTAGGGAAACATTTCACCATGTCCACTTGTGCATCTCCCCACTCCTACATTCCTTCATCCTAAAAAATTGGTGGAACATAAACTATTTCAGACTTTTGTGTCTATTATTTTTCTTAGTACTAACTACATTCTAAAATTATGAAATTAAATCAATGTATTAAAATTATACTATTTCAGTTTCATTTATCAATCATTCTATTTCATTGTGGATTCTGAATTAGAATCGTGTATGTAACATTTACAAATTTGATTATTACTATTTCACTGTTTACTATTTACACTGCACAATGATGAATTTGCATGGGATGAATTGTTATTGTTGGGAATTTATCATAATTATTTTTAATTTTACATATTTAGAGACGGGGATGCTATCATTCGAGGTTCCCCCTGGATTTCCCCAAAATTTTGGGGTGCTTACACACACCCCGTGCTTGTGCTTCTGTGATCTCTGTTCCCAGAAACGTGGTGGAATGTTGACTTATTTGGAAACTAGTTTTATCAATAAAGCATGTGATTTGATTTATGAATCATTGTATTTCATTACTACATATAAATTTAAATCATGTTTGTAACATTTACAAATTTTATTAGTACTGTTTTCACTGTTTACTATTTACACCACACAATGATGAATTGGCATGGGATGAATTCCTATTGTTGGGATTTTATCATTATTATTTTTAATTTTATATATTCAAATATGAGGACCCTAAAATTCCTAGTTCCCCTTGGTTTTTTATGGGTGCTTCCACACCCATGCTTTTGTGCTCTTTGTTTGTAGAAACTTGGTGGAATGTTGACTTATTTGCCAACAAGTTTTATCAATTAAGCAATGTGCCTTGGTTGTAGATGGCATGTTCGTCGGAGTTTTACAATGTAGCTGTGACACAATTAAGGCAGTAAGCAGGTTATCCTCAACTAATGTGGATGAAAGTGAGGCTTTGGGCCATGGGGTGATTTGCTTATGATAATTGCAAAGATGAATTCATTTACAAGAGAGGCGTGTCAGAGAAACCCAAAAGAATTTTTTATAGGGTTTTTTCAATCTTGGGGTTGCCAAAACCACCCTCCCACCATGGCAAGTTTCATTCAAAAGTTAAAAGTATGTACTTTAAGCCTATGTCACAAGTTTTATCGAACTTCAACTTTCAGGTTTGAATTTTATTGGCAGTTACATTGGGTTAAATGAATCAGGTTCTTGGTTGAGGTGGCTTGAGTTCCATACTTACTGTAGATGGCCATTCGAGAACTGTTGATGAAATAGTTTATCCCTGAGGTTCATACTCATTTCATTAACATCAGTAATTTTTATTCCATTCTTTCATTAATATGACTTGCAGAGGATTCGTATTGAAAATAAATGATGAATGGATGATTTTGGTATTTTCTCCTAGCTACTACCTCATTGATCACACATCTCGAGCTGCAGAGTTAGGGATTTATCCATCTGCCCATTTCAGTATCTAGATTTCCAAAATATGTTTGCATTGTCTGGTAATCTACATATATTCCCAATACATTTCAAATTTTTAGGAATTTGTTTATGTACTTCTGGCATCATCATAGATCATAGTTGCTGCTTGACCACTTCGTTTTAATAGGCCCTTTGTACAACTGTTTGATGTGACTATTATTCCTCTAGTCTCTTAGAGTACTTTGATTTTACAGGAGGGTTTGAAATCATTCTCGTTCTAATCCTCTTGTTATAAAGGGCTGCATAATTGATGTTGGCACCCAACTGACTAAGGTCACTGGTATTGGGCCAACCAGTTTCAGCTATGGCCAACTTAATATTATCACGACCCAGTTTTCTCATTGCAGCTACATCTGCATCAAGCTGCTGGTCCAACAAATTGGTATCCACAAGGTCATTGGGGTCGGTGAAATTTAGGTTATGTTGCCCAAATTTTGCATATTCCAAAGGTACTTGTTCAGCATCAAATAAATAAGGAAAGTAAGGATACACATCCATAAAAATGTAGGAATCTGTTATGCTTAGCAACTCAAGCATTGGTTTCATGACAGTTTGTGCAACATCATCCCTAAAAGCAGCAGATGATGGAGGAAATGCTTTTATACAAAATTAAGGGGCTAGCATATCCATAGCCAATGAGGTTCCCACCTTGATATGACCTAGCTTATATTTCACCAGAGCTTGGCATATTTTTTGCATAGCTAGCACTAGTTGGTACCAGGCCCGTTTGTTGGAATATTCTGTCAAAACCTCATTCCCCACCAGGACTACATTGATCTTTGTTGTGGGAAAGGACACAATATTTTTACTGACACATTGGTCTACGGCTGACTCGCTAGCCAAGACACTAGCAAGCTCGTCATTCTTAACACTCATGAGCACATTAAGACCGGTGTTGGCCAATGCCCTGAGGATTTCTGGATTAGCACCATAGATTTTAACATTACCAGCCTTCAATTTTTGGATCAATTGAATTGATTATTTTACAGATGGAAGATTGTAGCCAAGTTTCCCAAAAACAACACCGATTCCATGATTATTTGCATCTGTGCAACAATGAAAAAAATAAAAAGATTAAACATGTGAAAATAATGCAGGATCTGTATACAACTAGATACTAGTCCATGAAATTAAGAACATTCAGAGGGAAATATGTATACTCCTAGAAACAATCCCGGTATCATGCTTGTATATTGCATAGTGAATGACTCCAGGTGAGGATGTTATTCTTCTTTCAAAATACTGTCAACAATGTTGTTCTGCTCCATATAGATGTGCTGGAAATGATGTGTAGAAACAAATGTTCCAATAAGTGGATGCCCTTCATCCAATATGACAATAGTGGAGGATGAAAAGTAGAGCCCCTTGATTCAATCTATGGAGCCTTTGGAATTTCCAAATACTTGTAAATCATTAATATTTAACCAATTTGTAGTGAAAAGTACACCCTATAAATCAATGATTCCTGCCTTATTGTTGGTACCCTTGGCACCCTCCAACCAAAAATGATAATAGCAACTATGCTCAGTGACAATGACAATGAAGGCACCACATCCACATTCATTATTAATACAGACATAAATCCTTATTTGACTGTTACGTTGTTATGCTTTCACATGGAATCGAGCCCTTATTCAAGAGCTAAGCACCCTTGCTCCTGGCTCGCAGTATCTGAGTTTTCCAACACAGTATGCACAGTCCTTCAAGGTTCAGTGTCTGGCATGCCTTTGGAAGCAACATTGGTCATATTGGAGGAATCCACAGTATAATGTTGTGCAGTTTTTCTTCAATACAATGGTTGCTCTACTGTTTGGGACCATAACCTTTGTTTTGAATTTTCTTGGCTAGAAAGAAACACATTATAGATTTAATTACAGCTAAAGTTAAAATGGTAAATGTTGTGCTTTAAATGAATGAATAACCACCAATAGAAGTGCATAAAATTATAGTGGTTCTCACTGCAAGATGTGGAAGAATATTTTTAAAAACTAGATTCAGATGTCTTATTATCAAAATAAAAATTGGGATAGGACACAATCTTTTCCTGCCTCTACTAAAATATACCAAAATCACTACATATATCTTGCTTAGCAACTATTGGATCTCATCACTACATATATCTTGCTTTGCAACTATTGGATCTCTTTAAGAATCTTACGGCGTTTCCTTCGCAACATCTGGTGATGGTCCAATTGCTAGTTTAACTCATTTAGATTTAATTTTGTCTATTCTTTCAGACTAAACTTTCATTCCAAAAAATTTATATAATAAATAAATATATAATAGACAATTAAATAATATATATAGAATCTAATTTTTTTATTGAAATTGTAATAAAAATCATATATATATAATCTACTTTTTTTTTTTATTGAAATTGTAATATTTCTCTATTAAATATTACGATAATCTAATTTATCTTCTGTAAATTTAGAAATTTTTATTTAAAATAAGATTTTCTAACATGGATGTTATTTTATTTATTTTTATTGAAAAGACATGTTACACTCATCCTCATAAAAAATAAAATAAGAATATAAAGTACATTTGACATCTAAGATATAGATTTATCTTAGATGGGAGATTATATATTTTTTAAATACATTTTCAATAATTGGAAAACTCTATGTCTAGGGGTACTCTTGTTTGATACATATTATTCATCTGCAAAAGAAACCTCTTTATATTATATTATTGATATTCAAATACTTTATAATATCTATCCCATTTTGTCAAAAACACTCCTTATATTGTAGATGTTCAAACGGTTTTATTTTAAGGATTAAAAGCGGAAATCGATAGATTCCCTCCTGAACACTTGCTAAGAACTATGCAGTTTACTCCGGAAAAATACATCAGCAAGGCCCACTTTTCCCCTCTGCTGCATTTGATGGGATGAATGGTTCTCTATATTTATGTTTCATCCAACTCCTATTATATTAATATATGAGAACAAAAGCTTAAACGAGAAACGTAAAACTATGTGCTAGTGAGAAGGTTTCGGGTTTGAGATGGGATTGAATTAATGCTCGCAATTATCAAACGGGCGGCGTCCAAATGAAATGTCATGTCAGTAAATATGATATACTGATGCATGTTTTCCACCGTTAATGGAAGTCTCATAACTCCTCATTAACTCTGCCTTGCCATCTACCTTCTTCCGCTGCTCCTCTGTGCGAGTGGGTGGACATGTCGGAACATGAAGGTTGCAGGAAAGGCCGGGAGATCCTTCTGCTGCCGCTGCTACAAACGTAAGTGGAGGTGGCGGATTCGGGAGGTGCTCGTTGAGTTGATTAGTTTCATGTGATTGCCACAATGTTAAGCGGCCTCCTGCTGCCGCCACCGCTTCATTGGAAGAGTGAACGCTAATGCTTTTATCCGTCATCAGCTGCCTCTGCCTTCCTGTGGCTGAGACTTCCTTAAACGACAACGTCGTGATAAGTAACGCGAGATTCACAATTACAAGAGCAGACACATTGGTTTCAAGTTCTTTATGCGGCAATTGCCATTATCGTTCTATTTTTGTACTCTAAAAAACAATCTCTCTGGTATGGTAAACCCTAAAAGCTGAATGATAGGTTCGTTAACGATGATGGAAGATTCCCAAAATATTGGTGATAATGAAACGTATTGCCCTAGCGCTATGTATGGGTGGTTTCCACTTGTAGGTATTCACAAGTGGGACTCTTCTATAAATACATGCCAGACAGGGGAGGAGCGGAGAAGGATCGGAGCGCAGAGGGATCCGAGAATATTGAATTGAATTCAAGTGAATTGTAGTCTCGACCCTCTAGAAATTTACTATACGTAGAGGTCAGGGGAAAATATATATAATATGGATTGCTTAAAATTCGACGTCTCTACTCAACTATGGATTGCTTAAAATTAGCCGTGTCTATTTAATATGGATTGCCTAACTACTCAACTATTTGAATCTTCCTGTTATTGAATTGACTCCTTTAAATTCATGACCGGAGCTAGTATGTCTGACTCAACATCGATTCTTTCTGATACAGGCAGATCATTTAGCTCCTATCCCGCATTTCACTACCCGAGAGCCCTGGGGTTTCGCTACCCGGAAACCCTAGTGTGAACGTAAGGGAGCGCAAGACTCGAGAGGTTAGAGATGTAGAGATGTGTTTGTAGTATTAAAATTGTTTCTGAAGGTAATCTAGAAAGAAATCAAGTAGTTGACGGTGACTTTTTACGTTGTAATTTCTCTAAATTCTGGCAGGAATTTATTGAAAAGAGAAGTTTGATTGTTAACTTTGCACAATCCAAGTATTCTAGAGGTTTTTGAGGGTGCTGAATCCATATATAGAGTCAAAAAACCAGTTTGAATAAGAAAAACCAAGATTTTACTTCAAAAATTTTCACCAGATTCCAGCACCTAGCACCTGAAACTTCAAAAAGTCACATTAAAAACAACTCCTAAAGAAATGACTAGGAGTCAATTTCCGTAAAGTTCTAAATTCACTATTGACTATCCTCAAATGAGAGGAAAGTAACATAAGCATAGAAATAATATCGATGGAAATGTTGCGGAAGTGGCGAAGATGCAATTTTTAGAGTACTCTGCGTTACTTTTGATTTTCTTTTGGGTTATCAAAAGGAAGGTAATTATTTATAACATAATGTAATTAAAGTTTTACAGCATGTTTATAAAAGGGGTGCTAAATTAAACATAACATCCAAATAAAGCGTTATTTTAATGCAAGGCAGGGATTCAATAATATGGTTTTTAAATGTAAGAGTAATATATTTTATTAAAACGTTGTTTTTTAATTTATGTATTGTGATAGATTAAGAGTTAATTTTTACTATACATAAATTATTTTGTGTCAAAATATTATATCATATTAATTGTATTTTTAAATATTTTTCTTATAAATATCAAGGAAGCTTTATAATATTATAAATATTTAAGCAAGCATTACTCTCGATGGAAATTTTTTATAACTGGAGAACATGGAATTTTTAAAGTACTCTGAGTTAGTTTTGATGTTTTTTCTCATTGCAAGGAAGATAAGCATTTATAACAGAAGGTAATTATTATTGATAGCATGCTTATCAAAGGGGTACTAAATTAAAGAGAATATCATGCTAAACAAGAATACATTGTAATGTAGTGATATACCTACTCAACAATAAATAAATGTATGATTGGAATAAATGGAAATCCACTAAATTTTATGTTATGAATTGCATTAGCCTATATATTTATATGTTGCATATGATAATAAATCTAAATAGCTCTCGATCGGGGTGACAACTGGCAGGGGCAGAGCCATGTTGCGGTGGAGGAGTATGTGTATGTGGCGCTCGGATGCGGCGACATGCGAAACATAACTGACGAGGAGAGGACGAATCCCCCAATGCATCATTATGACAAAATTAAATTGGTATGGATAATAACCCAGCGAGCCAGGTGGGTTGTCAGAGCAAGGTTGGAAAGTGGACCACCGGGCTCCAGTGACGCAGGGTATTAAATCGCTTTGGGTTATTCCTTGGAAGTTCATTCTCTGAAAAGTTGCTGCTCAGTGCATGGTTATGTTCTCTAGTTTCTGGCGCGAGCAGCCTTGCCAAATTTACACATGACGTCGGAGGCCTGCAGTTGTGAATTGGTATGTACCCAATTCACCATTCACCATAAAGATGAAACGAGTTTCTGCTTATCGATGCATGCGAAGGAAAATTCTCATTTTTCTGGATTACATTTACTTGGTCTGCAATACTGTTAGTTACTGCATAGACTTGGTTCGAATTAGTTTTTTTAATGAAGATTATGATGGTAGTATGAGTCGTCGTGGCTTGGTAGGAATTATAAAAGGTGGTTGTAGGTCCTTATCTGCGAATTTCCTCTTTTGCATGTCCTGCATGTTAAACATAGTTAGGGTGGGGAATTGTAAAGCCAAAGCTGTGTATCATTTTGCTGCGAATTGGCCAAGTTCTTTGAATTTGCATGCTGGTCATTCTGTGCATCCCTCGAATTCGTCAAGTCTGGATTGGGAAACCACCTGTATGGCTATTAATTATGTAAATTCCATAGGGGGAGGCTCTCTGTGGTTTTGTTGTCACTCTGTAAGCTATTGATTTTACTTTGTTACGTTCCCTTCCATCAATTCTTCTCAGAAGGGTGACTTGGTTAGAAGTAACAGGAGTATCGAGATTCTGTTTATGTGTTGGGGCCCTTGTTTTGAAAATGAAACGGTTTTGAGTTGCGGAGAACATGTGTTGGAGCGCAACCACGGTAGGCATGGAGTTGTCATGATTGTGGAGAGTTGGAGAACAGGTGGCGCAGCAGTTGCAGAAAACCAACACAAATGGCAGGGATGAGCGTTAAGGACAGGCAGCAGAATTCCCAGTGATCAGGGAGATGCGGCAAACAACAAAGTAGGAAAAGAGGGAAAACTAACGGGCGCATTGACAAAGGAACAAATAGGGAATTAGCCAACGTAGACAGGAGGTTAGTCCAGTAGAGGGATAAGGAAGAGAGCCACGGGAGAGCTCTGTTCTGTTCTGCTCTTTTCTGTTTTGTTCTATTCTGTAACTTTTGTAATCTGCCCTGCTATAATCAACTCTGAGGAGTAATGTAACTGTCTGCTATTGATAATGAAATATACTTCTACTTGTGTTTGGTTATGATGAATGTATTGCCCGCTTTTAGATTTTAATTTTGCATCCTAAATATGCTTGATGAGTACTATCTTGTGCAAGGTAGCTAAATCTGTTTGTGGTTCCCAATTGTTTCTGTTTTTCTCTATAGCTATGATCGGTCGATATTTGATATGTTCCTAACTTTACTAAGGTCATGGCACACCTCGGGTGAGACTCTCTACTCTTCAAAGTAGGGTGAAAATGTCAGTGTTGTGCTAGACTACTGTAGAAACCTTGTTGGCCTCTCTCTTGAACCTAGGTCTTACTCAGAGACCTTCTTTCTCACCAACAAATGGTTCCGTTGCCAGGACCTAAAATTTCATTTAGGAGCTAGATAATGGTATCACAGATCTTTGAGAGGGAAATACGATGCTAGTGGGATAACCACTTAGATCAGTTCATACCGCAGCAAGCTGAGTAGAGACAACAAAAGGAGAAAATTGTTAAGGATCGGGTTTTGTTCTCTGAATTTGCGAGTGACCTCTACGAAATTTTTTGGGGAAAGTTTCTAGAGGAACTCTATAATTGGTTGCAGAGACTACAAGTCAAGACAGTCCAAGGAGGGTCACGTAAGATTTGTCGCAAGTGGTTACACGTGGACCTTGTAGCACTCCATCGGTTAGATACCGATTTGACTCGAGCTGTAGATTTCTGGGTACAATCTACCTTGGAAGGATATATAGTGGAATTAGCAGCTGAGTGTTACCAGTCCTTCTCAAAAGAAAATGATGTATTCAGATCTGAATTGCGGGGAGAGCTGTTAAAGGAAATTCCTTTGTGGATCAAAGCTTTAATTGTAGACGAGGGATTGATGGAATTTCAAAAATCTGAGATGGAGACTTAAACCTCTAGTACTAGGGGAAGGAGTTGAGGGAGAGATTCTACCAATAAGCTGGAAAGGGGAATAGGGATATGGATGTCGAGACCTCCAGTAGGTTGAGAGAGTGACGAGCACATCGGAGGGCGTAGATTTCTGAGAACTATCAGGAAAGGGTGATGAAGGAGTTAGAGAAGTAGGAAAGTAGTCGACAGGAGAAGGAGAAGGTGTCGCAGATGACAAAAAAGATGGAAGGCCAAACAGGATCCTAAGTAATAGGAGGGACCATCAAGGAAGACAGGCAAGTGTATAGGAGCCCAGCCAAAAGAGAAAAGGAAGAAAAGTCCGATGTGGAGGATGCATGCCCCGAGGATACATCCGATGTGGAGTTTCATGTTACAATGGAGCAACTATTCTGAGATGGGCTGGCACCCATAACTCAAGGTAACTCTATTCCCCAAAGTTCAAGTAGCTCTAGTCCCGACCTTCCCCTAGTACTCTATCAGCCATTAGGTGAAATTTTTGTTAAGTTACGAGAGTTTAGCAAGTTGAAGAGTGTTCAATCTACATGAACAATATCTACGAGCAATGGTTCTAGTAATACAATTTCACAGCCAGGAAATAGAGGTTTTATTCTAATACGACCCACAAAAAGAAATATGGCAGGATCCTTTACCCAATACCCAGAGTTCTCTGAGAGGGGCAATGAGGATGTGGAGCAGCACTGGTATCTCTCTGAAGCCATATGGAGGGCTTGGTAGACACCCGAGGCGGTTATGTTGATCGAGTTACAAACAACTCTAAGAGAGAGAGCTCTTCGTTGGTTCATTAAATGGTCTGAAGCTCATCCAAACCCAACGATAGATGATTTAAAGAAAGAATTTGTCAAAGAATTTAAGCTACCTCAGACAGATCAGCAAGGTTTATAAGAGATGTGGGATATTGAACAACGAGAAGGTGAAACTGCATGGGATATGATGAGAAGGTTCAAGGACGTGATTGGAAAACTGAGTTACCCAATCGATCTGAATCATCTGAGAGATTGGGTTATCAAGGCCCTTATTCCGTTGACTAGAACTCCTCTAACACAACAAAAGATTGATACATTACAAGATGCATTGGAGCAAGTTATGAAGATAAAGGCTATGATTGGGTATCTGCAGGAATTCAAAGGAGGGGCAGCTGCTCAAGACCCTTCCATATTGGGGTTACAAAATCAGATAGCTATTCTAACGGAAAAGTTGAAAGACATTCATCTAATACAACATGCAAGACCCAATGTGTGGTGTACACATTGTCTGATGGAGGGACACATGGTCACCGAATGTCTGAGGTTGCGGGGATAGAATACGAGGGCTTCAGTAGCAGGGACACCCGCCAGTAGGGGGATTTACGCAGATAAACACTAAAGGGCTATATCCACCGCAACCCCACTTCCCAAGGTTCCCTGCGCAACAGAATCAGGTCGCAACTAAATACTGAAAAATATGAAAAAGCATTGGTCATCCACCACGCCTATGTCCACTTTTACAAAAATACTCCAACATTCCAAAAAACATATACTGTGAGTTCAGTTCTTCCACAACACTCAATACACATCAATGTAAAGCCCTGGATTCACTGGAAGAACAATTGGACAGGACATCATATAGAGTGAATGAGGCTCCAAGGGGAGGAGGAGGAGGAATGAGAGGAGGCAGGGCTGGAGGTAGATGACCTATGAGATGTTACAATTGTGACCAAGAAGGCCACGTAGCCAAGGAATGCCCACTTCCACGAAGACCCCGGTGCTCTTAGTGTAGAGTTAATATGCACGCAACTGAAGACTTCCAGAGTTAATTAAGAGATGGAAAGAAAGAGCCAGACAAAGAGGAGAAAATATGGTAAATGCAGAACCAAGAATAGTAGAGGCTTGAGCTATGAAAAATGTAGCCATAGTAACATGGGGAGGAAAGAGAATAGGGGAATATGCACATAATGTAGACCCAATAAAGCTGATAAATCCAACATCTCCAAAGCAATCTTTCAGGCTAGATAGATAGAAAAAATATTTTAGAGAAGCAGTGGAAAAATTTGTCCAACTTGGGGGGAGCAAAGGCATTGAGTTACAACAGCCGACTGTAGAGAAAGAGAAATACACCAATACAAGTACAATGGTTGAAGAGTGGTTTCAATTATTCTTAAAAATTGTAACCAATGCACCAATGCTGGAACAACTGAAACATAATCTGGAGATGGTGGTGCAGGAAAAAATAGAACCAGAGGATTCAAATGATTCAACACAAAAATGCATAAGGTGAATCAAAGTAAAGAAGAGAAGAACAAGAAAGGAATTTCATGTAAACACTCAAGTCGCAGGATTTCAAATCAAGGACACCATGTTGGACCTAGGGTCAGATGTCAACATTCTGCCAAGGAAGACATGGGAAGCATTGGGAAGACCAAAGCTGACATACTCACCAATCCAGCTCTGCATGGCAAACCAGTACTACATTGTGCCCATAGGCAGGCTGGAAGAGGTTGAGGTCGATGTTGTGCGGGTAAAGACATACACAGAATTTGAAGTGATAGACATTATGGGGAATAAGGATCCCTATCCAGCATTATTGGGGATAGATTGGGCTTTCAAAAACTATGTAGTGATATATTTAAAAAAGTAATTGATGATATTTGAAGACGAGGAGGTCAGGGTCACTTAACCACTTTGCCCATATCAAGGACCCCGATATACATAAACTATTGACGACAGAGAGGATGCTCAACTTCTCGATCATCTATATCAGATGACTGCAGGGAAAAGAGAAGATTACATCAACCCAACAGCGAGGGGAAATGTAAGATAGAGAAGTGTTCAAATCTCATACTTGGGCTCAAAAATAGCCTGGGATGATTGGCAATAGGGAGGATATGAGACCAACACAAGGAGATGTGCTAACATCCGAAGAATAAACTGGATTGGAATTGAGGTAAGAGAATATCTGACTTTATCAAATATGAATGTTGTAAATACATTATTACAAAAATAGAGAATAAAGTAGCAGTGGAACATAGAATCCTGCTCATGGATGTGGCTTTATAATCCACGTCAGCAAGGTGGTGGAGAAACCACAACAACTCTCTGTCGCGATGGGAGGGGGTTGTAGCAGTGTTAAGAGCCAGATTCAAAGAAAATGAAGGACCGCAATTCACTGAAAGGTACCAAGGGGATTCTAATCCCATTAAACATTTACAACATTTTCAGTGCCAATGGACTAAATAAGGGTACCCGGAATATATGTGGACACACAATTTTATACATTCACTAGATTCAGTTCCACAAGCTTGGTACTTAACTGAAGAGAAGAAAGGAGGAATGAACACCTAGGAAGAAGTTGCAGATAATTTTACGTAATGATTTTCCTTTGAAGGAGAAACAAAACCCATCACGCAAGCGCTACAGGCCATCAAAAGAGTATTATTATTTTCATAAATTTAGGAATATGAAGAACAACCACTCTCGAAACAGAGTATTCAACAGTCAGTAGCATGCAAAAATATAGACAGTGAAATGGATGATGATGATCTAGAGAACCTTCGACACTTATATTTTGAAGAAAAGGAAGGGGAGCGAGATATACAAGAAGAACCTACAACATAGGGAATTCATCTGCTGCCATTGAAGACCAAGAAGCTGAACATCAGAACACCAGAAAATCCCAAAATTGCGTCAATTGGTGACTACTAGGATGCAAAGATGACTAAGGAGATATTTATCTTCTACAAGAAAATGAAGACTTATTCCCATCCTTAGTAGCGAAGCTAAAGGGAATAAAAGGAGACATGGGGGAAATGCATATAATTTTGAAGCCCAGTGCAAGACTAGTAAAGCACAAACCGTACCATCTGAATCCAAGAGTGAAAGAGAAATTCAAGGCAGAGATTGATAAAATGCTGAAAGCAGGGTTGATTTTTCCAGTGGAAGAAGTAGAGTGGGTAAGTCCCATAGTCACACAAAGTAAAAAGGAAAAGTCTAAAATTCGAGTATGTGTTGACTACAGGAGCCTCAACAACGTATGCATACATGAAGAATCATGGAACCTTATTAAGGATAATGTTCGACGGATGCAGACAACTCCAGATTTCACTCAATCTTAAGAAGTTCATCTTTGCAGTAACTTTTGGGACACTACTAAGACATGTTGTTTGCAAACAAGGTGTTTGTGTGGAACTAGCAAATGTGGTAGTTATAATCAACATAGAGGCACCAGAAACTGTGAAACAGTTCAAATCACTGTTAGGCCATATTGGGTACTACAGAAGATTCATCTGCAACTATGCAGGGATAACAGCTCCATTGGAAAAGCTGTTGCGGAAATCAAAGCAATTCATTTGGACAAATGACTGTACTACTGCCTCAATACACTAAAAGAAAAATTGGCAAGCACGCCCATATTAGTTCATCCTAATTGGGACAAGCAATTCCACGTCCATATTGATGCCTCCAGTATTGCATTAGGAGAATTTCTGGCTCAACAAGGCGAAACTTTAGTTGATCACCCAATTTACTTTGGAAGCAGGAAGTTACCGACAGCTGAAAGGAACTACACAACAACAGAATGAAAAGATTTGGAAATGGTGTATTCCCTTCAGAAATTTTGCCATTAACTATTTTGAGGTATGTTCAAATTCTTCACGGAACATTCAACATTGAAGTACCTATTTAATAAACCAGTCCTTGAAGGAAGGATCTATAGATGGCTTCTACTATTCCAGGAGTTCACCTTTGAAGTGATAGTGAAACTAGGAAGACTGAATGAGGGTGTTGACCATTTATCAAAGATGGAAAATGGAGAAAATGGAGGGTCCCTGGATGATCATCTACCAGACGTTGATCTCTTTAGAGTAGAAGCCATCCCAGACTATTTAGATCAAATAGAAATCTATCTAGCAATAGGATAGTGCCCAACTAAATATACAGCAACTTAGAGAAAACATCTTGTCGTAAAGGCAGTCGAATATCAGTTAATAGCGGGACAGCTATATAAGATTAGATTAGACCAAGTCTTGTGGAGATGTGTCATGGACCATGAAAGGGGGGATATACTATGGCAGTGTCATTGTGGAGTTGCAGGAGGGCACTTCGGCACAAAACCTACCGCAAGAAAGATATTACAAGTAGGGTTATGGTGGCCCACAGTACACAAGCCAAAATAAAACATTTGTAAAGAAATGCGATGTCTGCGAAAGAATGGGACATCCATCATATAGAGATGAACTACCACTTCACCTTGTATGAGCATTGCATCCATTTGAGATGTGGGTTGCTGATTTCATAGGACTAATAGCACCTGTCGCAAGACATCCATAGGCAAGGTACATAATTACCGCAACATATTATCTTACCAGATGGGTAGAAGAGGTACCAGTGAGGGATTCCATGGTAGAAACAATAACTAGGTTCATCTTTGAAAATATAATTAGCAGATTTGGCTGACCTAGAATTCTAACCAGTGATCAAGGTACACACTTTATCAATGCAACAATCAAATCTCTATTAGAAAATTTTATGGTACAACATCATAAGAGCAGTCTGTACAATCCTTAGGAAAACAGAACAGATGAAGCATTTAATAAGATTCTCGAAAAGGGACTAACAAATATTTTCAATGCAAATAGAGATCACTGGGATGAGCGCATACCAGCAAAATTATGGGCGTGCAAGACAACTATGAAAAGACTGAACAACTAGACTCCTTTCCAGCTGGTGTAAGGGAGTGAAGCAGTGGTACCTGCTGAATTTATTATACCGAACCTGCTAATGACTTCAACACTACACTTAATAAAGGAAGACTCATTGAAGGAGTGCCTACATGAACTAAAATAACTTGAAGAGGACATGTTTCCAGTGGAATTTCATCAGACAGTCCAAAAATACAGACAAAAATCTTGGCATGACCGACATATCAAACATAAAACATTTACGGTCGGAGGAAATTTTTTACTGTATGACAGAAAGTTCCAAAAGTTCCCAGGTAAGCTCAAAATGCATTGGTTGGGACCGTACCATGTGATTGAAATCTGAGATTCAGGAGCAATTTGGTTAGCACAATTGGACGGCCAAGTGTTACCAGGATGGGTGAATGGTGCACTCCTGAAGCCTTATCACGAGTAAGTTTCATTATTTCCTTTTCAAATAACTCTCGCAGCTGAGAAGAGTTAGTTGGGTAGACTATAGGTAGATAGATTAAATAACTCTCTCGCACCCGATAAGAGAAGAGACAGGAATCCCAATAAAGTACAAACTACAAATAACAGAGGAAACTCATTATTGCGATGCAGAGACTGCATCACAACCAATTGTGGTCAGGGGGAGGGTAGTGTCTAGCATGTCATCAATGTCAGAAAGCCAAATGTGTCAAACATCATTCGATCATCATGACCCATCATACCCATGTCAGTCCATAGGATTACCCGGATTTGAGAATTAACTTCTATAATTAGTAACATCCATACCGTAATAAATTTTCCATATTAGGCCATAATCATTACCCTTCACGTCTGCCCATGGGGACCATTGCTTCCTAAGGAGGGAGGAATGATCCAGGTGGATATCGGTGGCCACCCACCTATTCCATTTAGACCAGCACCATCAATTCTTGCAGCTTTTCACATTCAGCACAACTTACTATTTTTAGCAGGATTTTGGGTCCTCCACTCTCGAAGACGTTTTGGGCCCTTAATGATCCAGGTGGATATTGGTGGCCACCCACCTATTCCATTTAAACCCCCACCATCAGTTCTTTTAGTTTTTAAGTTGCAGCATAACTTACTATTTTTAGCAGTTTTTCGGGTCTTAAACTTCTGGAGCCATTTTGAGGCCCTAAACGACGTTTTTTGTGCATCGTTCCATTCCAATACTGATACTAACAACAATAGTTGTAGTACTCAAATATATATTTCTAACAATGTATCACACGCGTCAAATGTTGATCGTATGCTGAAGTTACGTCCCCGGGATGTTGAAACACCAATTTACCCAAACGAGGCCCATAGTTTTGGCGCTTCATCTCCTAAGGTTAGATTTTTGGACGTTTAGAGTTCTCCATTGTTTCTCAATAATAAAAAGGCCATTGAGCCTCATTGTAACATAGTTCAGAGGTTTGTAGCCACACATCTCTTCTCTGAGATTCACTACCATCACCCTAGCTATTTTATTTCCATTATGTCTATACGCATATTTATGTTATTTGATATTAATGAAATGAAGCATTATTTCCACTACATCTCTATGTTCATAGTTATTTCTGTATTCTGTTGCATTCCTGCATAAATCTGGATCAAATCCACAGTTCAAGAGGGCAAAGTCAGCTTAAGTTGGTGAGGAAGAAAATATTTGAGAATTTGGCTAAGTGTGGGATTAGTGAAGCATATATGAAACCAAGTTAATAATTGAACATGATCACATAGTAAAAAACATCTATGACATAAAATATAACACTCATCAATTAAAAAACAACATTATCCCCTTAATGCGACGACTGAACAATACTCTCTTCGAAGTGCGACACTTAGTGTATACTTTGTGATGACAATGATAACACTAGCGCGTCAGTGTATACAAATTTATGAATTAGTCGAATAGATGTCTATATGGTAAATAGGACCCATCAACACTAAATTTACCTCCAGAAATGAACCATAGCATTTATTTTACATCGTGTGACACTTCCCATGCTCGAGAGACGACACTTGTGAAAATAAGAAAAAGGTGCAAACAACACTTGCAAATGGGAACAAAATTGAAAGAGGAATAGGTACGAGCAAACGAAAAATGAAAAATGACACTTATTAAAGTGAAAGAAAGAAAAAGAGATAGGTTCAAACATGAAAGTGACACTTGCGAAGGCGAAGTTGCGCTAAAGCGGCAGTTGGAAAAAATCATCAAAATAGAGGTACAATCACAACCAAAATTGAGAGATTGTCAATAGAAAGTGTGCACTAACTACTAAGATAGGTTGAACATTGCACAAGAAAAATCTTTATGGACTGTGTTATGTTTGTTTAAGCTTGAGTAAAATAATGTGCTCATGAAATCATTACAAAATGAGCATGTGTGAACAAGTGACTTCGAAACTTACAATCTAAGAAGAAGAATCAATCAATTAACAGAACATCAATTGACCATGAAATGACTATAGAATGACTCATTCCAAGATCTATTGTAGCATCCAAAATTAAAGTGTAGACAAAATTTTGGAGGGTGTTTTTTGTAGAGACGATAAATTGGCAAACCTACATACTCAACGCTAGCTGTAGGATCTCCAATATTTACAATTACGAACCATACCTTGCAACATTAGCATGATATCATCATCCACGAATGTTAGTCGAGTTTCAGGAAGATCCCATACTTTTCGGGTTGTCACCATCATGATGATTCATATATATATATATATATATATATATATATAATTGTGTCATGATGATCCAAATAGATATCTAGATTTAGTTTCACTTAATGAGTTGAATATTCTTAAATGGTGAAATCTTGTTTATAATTAAGTTTAAACTCTAAAACAAATATGACATTCAAATATAAGTACCATAGTCATAATTTGTGTGGTTTATATATATATATATATATATATATATATATATATATATATGAAAACTAAATAATTTATAATATAACAATCTCATTAACATTTTTGTCTTTAATTTTGATATTTTATGATTTTAAAAATTTATATGTAACTTTAATTTAGAAAGAACTATAATTTGAAATATTTTTAAAATCTATTATAAGAAATTTTAATTTAATATGTATAAAATTGTGATTATTTTCAATTCCAAAAAAAAACGTGTGTCATGATGGTACAAATAGATATTAACGTTTAGTTTTAGTCAGTAGATTGAATGCTTCTCCCTGCTGGAGGTGTCCAATCATCATGACAAGTGGGCTATGGTAAGTTAAGGCTGGACCGGCCTTGAGACATGCACCCGCTGACTCACCACACTCCCACACTCAAATGGTAATGGGCCCTGGGGAAGGCGATCCTTCTGCAGTGGTGAATGAAGTTAAGGGGGCATCGGTCGTGAGACATGCCATTTGTTATCCATGGACGATGGTGAATGTTGGTGCTCTGGATTTCGCAGATGAGCAGAAGCTAGCTCTCAAGCCTTGGCTTGAGCCTCTCTGGAAGGAGACGAGGTGGGTGAAAGTTCAGTCAGGTAGCAATGGTAAGAGTCTAGCATCCAAGAGGAGTCCTGGTAATGGAATGAGCATGCTGCACCAAGAGGCTGACAAAGCTGTTGGGAGAGAACTAGCTGTGGAGGGAGCATCTCTGGATAGGTGGTTCTAGTGTTCAGCCTAGGTGCCAACAGAGAGATCATGAACTACGCAGGAAGGGTCCTTCACTTACTGAGCACTCAGGCTCTCCTGTGATTCACTTCTGCAGGGGGTGGCACTTGGGAACCTTATCTGAGGACAGTGTTGCGGCTGGTGGCAGTATTGTGTCTCTTATCCATGGTGCTCGGGATGTGGTCAGTGATAAAATCAGCTGAGGGTGTAGGGACAGTACATGGGTTTTAGGGGTTTCTGGACTCGGAGTGACTTGGCGCTGCAACCCAGGAAAGGGAGAGGCAGTGTTAGACGACTGCATGATGCATGAGTGAGGTCGGGCATGACGTGGCGGTATTGTAAGCGGCATGGAAAATTTCCAGGTACCCAGGGACTCGAGCTAACACTCAGAATCTACTGAGAGTCAACATTTGGTGGTGGCCATGGCAGTTTCTTCGGCTGAGTCACCGAGCTAGGTTGAGGCAGTGCTCTGGATGTGGTCAGTGATAAACTCAGCCAAGGATGCAGGGATAGTTCATGGGTTTTATGGGTTGCTGGAGTGGGAGTGACCTGGCACTATAACCCAGCAAAGGGAGAGGGAGTCTTAGACAACTGTATGCTGCACGAGCGAGGCTAGACATGACGTGGAGGTATTGTAAGCAGCATGGAAAATCGCGAGGTACCCGGGGACTTGAGCTCAGTCTCAGAATCTACTGAGAGTCAAGATTCGATGGCAGTCATGGCAGTTTCTCCGGAGAAGTCACTGGGCTATGTTAAGGCACCGACCACCCTTGAAGCAACTTCCGCCCAACTCCAGCAGATCCAGCTCAACCTGGACACCCTACTTGAACAAAGGTTTGATGATCGTAATGAATTGGTGGCGTACAATAACGTTGTTAAAAACCTGCAGAATGAGACCCTCGAAGCTCTAGAGAGTCTGTGTCATCCTTTGAGACGGTCTCATGACCATATTTGAGGACTAGAGGCCGAAGTGGACCATATCAGCTACCATATGCACAATAAAGGTGGTCTCTTCATGGTTCCTCTGACAGGTCTCGTGCACCCTCCCGCATGATTACCATTCTGTTATGCTTGTTTTGTAATTTTGTGCGGCTAATAACCAAGAGCACCGCATGACTACATGCCTTCTGGGTTGCCTGAATCTAATACAACCATGCTGGTTCCTACTGTAAATTTTGTTCCCGATATGCTAATATAATCTAGAGTTTGACCAATGAAAAAAAATAAATTGAATGCTTTTTAATAACCAATTCTTGTTTATAATAAACTTTAAATTTCTAAATATAAATATAATGATTCAAATCTAACATAATCATAATTTATATATTTCATTTAAAAATAAATATATAATGAATAAATATAGATTAGATTGCCTTTAATTTTTCTTTGTATGCTTTTTAAAATTTAGATATAATTTTAATTAAAAAAACTATAATTTGAAATATTTTTAAAATCTATTATAAGCAATTTTAATTTAATATATAAAAAATTATTATTTATTTCAATTCCCAAAAATAAAAATAAAGAGCTTAGATATGATGGGCAATCATATATATATATATATATATATATATATATATAAAATTTAAATGGTAATATTTCACCATTTCACTATTAAAAAATATGTTAATTTCATTTATCTTCTATATATTTACAAATTTTTATTTAAAATAATATATTTTAATATAATAGATGTTATTTTATTTATTTTTATTACTCGATAAAAAAATGTGACACTAATCATGATACAACAAAATATAAAATACTCATCTATATCTTTAATGAGATACTATATTTTTTTAGATATCCATTTTCAATAGTTGGAAATCTCTATGCCTATGTTTGATACATATTCTGTGAAAAAGAAACCTCTTTCTATTATATTATTGATATTCAAATAAGTTATAATATCTATGCCATTGGTTAAAAAACACTCCTTATATTATCAATGTTCAAATGATTTATTTTGAGGATTAAAAAGAGAAATTGATCGATTCCCTCCTGAACACTTGCTAAGAAGTATGCAGTTTACTAAGGAAAAATACATCAACAAGGCACAGTATTCCCCTCTGCTGCATTTGATGGGATGAATGGTTATATATATTTATGTTTCATCTAAATTCTATTATATTAATATATGAGAACAAAAGGTTAAACGAGAAACGTAAAAGTAGGCATCGGGTTTTAGATCAGAACTGAATTGCTGGGAATTATCAAACCGGCCACGTCCGAATGAAATGTCATGTCATGTTTTCCACCGTTAATGGAAGTATCATAACTCATCATTAACTCTGCGTTGCCATCTACCTTCTTCCGCTGCTCCTTTTCTTGGCGAGTGGGTGGACATGTCAGAACATGAATGTTGCAGGAAAGGCCGGGAGATCCTTCTACTGCTGCTGCTACAAAATTATGTGGAGGTGGCAGATTCGGGAGGTGCTCATTGATTTGATCAATTTCAAGTTCTTTCCATAATGTTAAGCGACCTCCTGCTGCTGCCACCGCTTCATTGGAAGAGTGAACATTAATGCTTTTATCTGTCACCAGCTGCCTCTACCTTCCTGTGGATTACCTTATCTTACCTAATTAACCCATTTAGATATATAGTCCCCTCCATTCCCTTACTCAGTTGAACACATATGAAGGCTTGTCGAATAAATTTTGTTTCGATATAGGAAATGGTAATATATTTTTGAGTTTAAGATAATAAGAGTATGATTTTTCATCTCTAGTATTGGCAGTAGTTATACTGCCAATAGGCCTAGATAGTACCCCAATGGAGTCACTACAACAACACAAGCATCTCTTCACTACTAGCAAGCCTAAAAAATACCTCGAGGAAATTGATTTTTTCACCTCTATGCACAGGAAACCTTATTCATCTTTCACCCGTTAATTATTTTATTTATATAAATTTTCTTAGAAACTTATTTATTTGATGGGTGGAATATGGATCCTCACTTATTGAGATCAGGACAGGTATTACCTTCAGAGAAGCATAAATTGAGTGCTAATTGATTTTCCCCTACCTTTCTCTACTCAATTGCTTTAGTAAAAAAAAAAAACCTATTTATCACAATTATGAGCTCAGGAAAGAGCATCCTAGAATAAATATGGGATTTATAGTTTTACCAAAGCCTTTCGATTCAAATGGATCATATTTCCCATTTAGAAATCATTGAATTTAAATAAATGTAAACCAAAGATAGAGAAAAGGTAACATATTAGCCAAGCATTGTTTCCCATCACAATTTCCCTTTTCAAGTTTTGCCACATTGCATTTGGAGCCAAAAGGAACATTTCATGAAAATTATTATTGAACAAAAGGAAAAAATAAAATACATGGAAAAAAAAAAACCAAAAGAACAACGGAAATGGGGGTGGGACGTAAAAACAATGTGTAGAATATACAATAAGAAAACAAATAAATGAAGAGGCTAGATGGAGAGCATGACAAAGGGTGGATGTAATGCAAGGGAAACCAAATGCAACTAAATCTAATTCTAACCTAACAATCTAGAAGATCAAGGCTAAGTGTAATGATATTTTCAATAAAGCCACCATTTTTCCTCACCTATAATCACAATGATACGATCGATTAAAAGCGATATATGGTAATGTGCAACTGAAAATATATAAGCTTGAATAAATTTCACAAAACATTGAAGGTCTTTCTTAAAAGAAGAAAGATGTTTCATATCACCTCAATTTAGCCAACCTTTCAACTTACCTTCTCGATGTAAAACATAATCAAATAAACCTTGATGGCTCCTTGTGAATGTACCTATACTTATATTATCTTGCTTAGAATACATCGAGATAGATTAGAACTTGATTTTAACAAATGGGCTTGCTATGTAAGATGATTCCAACTGATGATAGATTGGATAATGAAACGAAAAGAAAAATCCTCTTGAATATCCTGAAGCCCTTGAGAGAAAGAAATTTCAATTACTGGTGTGGAATCAAGATGAGAATCCTGTGAGGGAAAATAAATCTGATCATATTCAAAAAGCTTGTGAAGACTTGACATAACCATCAACGAAGGATGAAATTCTTGAACTAATTGATAAGTCTCTAAATACTGAGATGATAAACCATAAAGGTCAACTTATTTAAAACAACCATCATTAGGTACATTATTGGGAAAATGATCAAATGAATGAAAATTGTTAAAAAAACAACCATGATTAGATGGGATGATTAAGGCATAATATTCTCGATTAGGAGACAACAAAGATAGATTGGTTTGAAAAAAATTACAAATGATTTGAATGAAAGAATCATCTAACTCATATGTTGAATGTGAAAAACCATCTACTTGTGTGTGGTTACAAATTGGACTGGCATGATAATCATTAAAAAGGAATTCCATTATGGAAAACACATGAAACCAATCGAGATGTAGCGGATGAAAAATAGGAACTTGATTCAACAAGTAACAAAAGAATTCATTAACATTGAAGAGGATATTTGGTTCCATGAAGAAAATAATTAGAATCAAAATATTCACAGGAAGGATTAGGAGCTAGTTATTTTCAAAAGAATGTGATAAGCATGAATCCTTTTGCCAATTATAATATTTAATATGATAAAATTCATAGTTTTGTTCATTCATGAAAGGTATACACTCCAAAACTAAGTTTGATACAAGATATTTTCATAGGGAATAATAAATTGAATCAAAATGATTAATATGACTCGAGACAAAATCTTGAAAGATTCAAAAGTTATATTTGAAATACCACACAATTTTCAAGAAGGAATTTATATCAAGTGAAAATATTCAAAGGAAAGAATTAGGCGAGAATTTCCAAATATTTTTTAGCTAGGGGGGCCTTACCAAGTCGACAAAAGCTGATATAACCATCAAATAAAGTGTAAGTGCCTCCACTTCGTGATGAGTCCCAGAAATTTCAGGAATTGTAGAATTATATTGTGAAGGTTGAACCAGATCATGATTGGTGTGTGGAAAATACCACTAATAACTATAACACTGTTATTACAATCCAAATGGAAATCATCTACATTACTGATTTGATCAGAATTTATATCTTCAATAGACATATTTCCCAAGTCGTAAGGTTCTTCTAACTGCACTTCTAAGGATGGATTGATTGGAAAAATGTCATGAGTAACTTGAATAGAAGAATGTTATTAATGAAAAATTTAATGCAATGGATATCCAATGATTTATTTACCTATCTCTTCATCATGAATAATCTCATTAACATTTCTTAATTCAAAATCAAACTCATCAGATGATGAACATGGAGAGCATGGAGTATATGCATTAAAAAAAGTAGAACATAAGGGATAGTGAGGTGAAGTGGAAGTTTCAATAAGAACATATTATTTAACTAGATTAGATTCAAGATATAAATATTTCAAACATTTTTTTCTTGAGATACTGAAAGATAAAACGATTCACTTGCGAAACCATCATTACATACAATAATGGAGTCAGAATCGTGAGAATGAAGGTTATCCAAGACTTCAGATTGATTAGGAAAATCAATTTCATTTGACTCATTACCAATATTATTGAATTAAAAATCAACCAAGGGTGGAACAACATCATATTCAGATGGAGGATTTTCAAAAATATAAGAAATATCGAAAGAATCCTCACCTTCCTGCTCCTTTACATATGAAGAGTGACTGCACTACACCTTATCACTGTTTGGATTTAAAAATTAAGAATCAGGATGATCAAGGGGCAAGGGGTTATGAGAATGAGATGATAGAGGATGATAGGAATACAAATAATATTCAAGGCTATAGTTATGACTGAAAATTACATCTTGAGGAATGGAAGGATTAGTCTTTACCGTAGGCTTCATGAACCCTTCCAAAGTTTCCTCCATAGGATTTTAATCATGAGAAATGAATGAAGGTTGACGAGGCGGATCAACGATCTATTTGAAAATTCCCAACTTCAACATTATCATAGGGAGGCACCCAAATTGATACTGGAAATGGATGAGGACAAGGAACAAAAGGAATAGTAGGTTTCTCCTATTAAATTGAAGGTGTCTTAGAGTTTAAAAAAGTTGGGGAAACATGAACATATGAGGGTTTATATTCAAAATGATTCAAAAATATCCTAACCAAATGTTATAACTTTTTCCTAAAGAAATCCCAATGCATATCTTCATGAAGAATTTCAGAGCATAAGTAAAGGAGTCTATTAGAAAAATCCTCAATTGATTCATTAGGTCCCATTTTAAGATGATTGATTCTTTTACAACCATATTGGTAATCATATATATCAAAATCCTTATAGAGCTCCTTAATAAATTGATCAAGGGAATGAATAGAAGAATATGGTAAGGTATGACACCATTGATTAACACGACCTTCAAGAGTGAGGAAGAAAAGAACATAAGAAAAATATTCATCATCAATTTCGTAATATTCACAAAGTTTAAGAAAACCACAAATGTGCTTGGATATGGATGTTCCATTCTCACCATCAAACTTCAGTTGAGACACATCATAAATAGGATCACTGAGGATTAAAATTTGACCATTGGATATATTGGAAAAAAAACCCTAGGAATATATTTGATGATGAGACGTTAAATATAAGAGATTCAAAATAGATTGAACAAGCACACCTTTTCATATGTCGCTCCTAGTGCCAACTATTGACAGTGCTAGAAATACGTCAACCAAGGGTTCTCCCTGATGTGAAGCTTCAATTATTCCTCACATTGTTCGGAGTAGGAGCCCCATCCAGGGTATTGAGTTGACCACCATAACTTAATTGTTTTCCTTAGTTGCAATGAATAACATTAGAGAGTATGCACATAACCTTTGAAATCAACAACAAAGTCTACACTGTGAAACACCAATTCCAATGTGCAAATAGAGAATCTCACGAGAGGGAAATAAAAGTGAGCCTCTAGAAATAAATTTATATTACTATCCTAAGATACACACGAGATAAAGGAAAGATTCATTATTTATATAGGGAAATAGTTCACACAAACACAATAAACATTAAAGCAAACACAACACACATTCAACAAGATAAGAGCTAAATCCATGGAAATAGTTCAATCTATGTAGTACATATGAGAACAACATCTATCGAAAACATTAAAAGAATAGTCTTAAACCATTTACGGCATACACATGGAAGTGTGATGCCTCAATGAACTTTTTATTATTGGGTGAAAGATCCAAGCACACAGTTACAATGAAGAGCCATTATCTCCAATATTGGAACATTAAGTCACTTCTTGCTTCTCCAAAGAATGATCTTCTCTCTCATGCTAAGCTATAGAATCGAAGGATATCTCTCCAAAGGCTAACCCTCCAAAAACCCTTTTCTTGAGATATGAGGGTGTCTTTATAGAAACCAGAGTGACCTTTCATATTCCCATGACTCTTGAGATTCCCTCATGACTCTTCGACATCTAATGTGAACTTTGGACTTGTATATGAATTTTGGAATTTTTCGAAAGACTCTTTTTTTTTTATATGACTATGTGACTTTTCATATTCAATATATGAGCCTTGGACTTCCACAGATTACATTTTTTCCTTTAATTTTGATAATTAAAAAATTACATGCACAAATGATGTGGTAAGGTACATGGACACATATGACATTGTGATGAAACTGATACAAGTCACAACTTGACAATGATGACATGGAATCCATGATGAGGTCACAATTCGAGGTTGTTCTTCTTGATTATTTGTCTTCACTCACAGTGAGAGGTTTTTTTAGTACTTCATCTTCATGAAATATATACTCTGTTCTTCATCTTCACCCTCAGGGGCATTGAATGGTATGGAATCTTCATGTGGTTCTAATATTTGGTCTTCTATTGTAAACTCGTGTTCCTTCATCTTATTGCTTGATGACCTATTCATGGTTTTTGATTCATAAGTTTCTTTTAACATAATCTCCTTATCCTCCTCTCTCGGCATCATATTTTCATGTCAAGATATGGTACCTAAAAGTGAAATCCACTCATGACTAGAAAACATCAGTTCGGAAATATCCTAGTCTAACTTGTTTCATGAAAATGATGATTGAGATGGAAATAGGTGCTAGGCCGAGAGGAAGACTTAGGGATTATGCAATGAGCAATTCCAGAGATCAGGAGTGATGGATTAAAGCTTGAGATTACACAATGGGAAGTTCTAGAGGCCTAGGAAAGATAACTGTGCAATTGAGGATCTCAATGAGGAAATATTGAGCCTTGATATTGTCCAATGTGTAGTTATGGAGGGAGTCTGGTCAGTGGATTACATATTTCTATAGTTCAAGGACTTAGGGAGCCAACTTTATGATTGAGATTGTATGATGCACAACAAGATACTGACCAGGAGATAGGATTTTGTATTTTCTGAGGGCAAGGAGGCAATTCTTGAGCACTGTGATTGCTAAATGTATAGTCCTCGAAGGAAAGAACTACGCATTGCGCAGTTATAGAAGAAAAGGTTACCTGCTTGAGACTTGCTACTATGAAATCCACAGTTTAAGAGGGCAAAGTGAGCTTAAGTTGGCGAGTAAGAAAATCTTACAAAATTTGTCTAAGTGTGGGATTAGCGAAGCATATATGAAACCAAGTTAATACTTGAACATGATCACATAGTAAAAAACGTCTATGACATAAAATAGAACACTCATCAATTAAAAAACAACATTATCCCTTTAATGCGACGATGAAACAATACTCTCTTCGAAGTGCGACACTTAGGGTACACTTTGTGATGGCAATGAAAACAGTAGCGCGAAAATGTATACGAATTTAGGAATGAGTCTAATACATGTATATATGGTAAATAGGACCCATTGACACTAAATTTACCTCCTGAAATGAACCATAGATTTTATTTTACATCATGTGACACTTCCCATGCCCTAGAGACAATACTTGTGACAGTAAGATAAATATGCAAACGACACTTGCAAATGGGAACAAAATTGAAAGACGAGTAGGTAAGAGTGAATAAAATATGAAAAATGACACTTATTAAAGTGAAAGAAATCAAAATATATAGGTGAAAAGATGAAAGTGACACTTGTGAAGTTGGAGTTGTGCTAAAGCGGCAGTTGGAAAAAATCATCGAAATAGAAGTACAATCACAACAAAAATTGAAAGATTGTCAATAGAAAGTGTGCACTAACTACTGAGATAGGTTGAACATTGCACAAGAACAATCTTGATGGACTATGTTATTTTTGTTCAATCTTGAGTAAAATAATCTGCTCATGAAATCATTACAAAGTGAGCATGTGTGAACAAGTGACTTCGAAACTTACAATCTAAGAAGAAGAATCAATAAATTAATAGAAAATCAATTGACCATGAAATGAATATAGAATGACTCACTTCAAGATCTACTGTAGCATCGAAAATTAAAGGGCAGGCAAAATTTTGGAGGGTGTTTTTGGTAGAGACAATAAATTGGCAAACCTACATACTCAACGCTAGCCGCAAGATCTCCAATATTTACAATTATGAACCATATCTTGCAACATTAGCATGATATCATCATCCATGAATGTTAGTCGAGTTTGCGGAAGATTCCATGCTTTTGGGACTGTCACCATCATGATGATTCATCTCTCTCTATATATATAATTGTGTCATGATGATCCAAATAGATATCTAGATTTACTTTCACTTAATGAGTTGAATATTTTTAAATGGTGAAATATTGTTTATAATTAAGTTAAAATTCTAAAACAAATATGACAATTCGAATCTAAGTATCATAGTAATAATTTGTGTGGTATATATATATATATATATGTGTGAATGAAAACTAAATAATTTAAAATATAACAATCTCATTAAATTTTTTGTCTTTAATTTTGATATTTTATGCTTATAAAAATTTATATGTAACTTTAATTTTAAAAGAACTATAATTTGAAATATTTTTAAAATCTATTATAAGCAATTTTAATTTAATATGTATAAAATTATGATTTATTTCAATTCCAAACAAAGAGAGTGTCATGATGGTCCAATAGATAGTAACATTTAGTTTCAGTCAATAAATTGAATGCTTCTCCTTGCTGGGGGTGTCCAACCATCGGGACAAGTGGGCTATGGTAAGTTAAGGCTAGACCGGCCCTGAAACATGCACCCGCCGACCCACCACCCTCCCACACTCGAATGGTAATGGGCCCTGGGGAAGGCGATCCTACCATAGTGGTGAATGTAGTTAAGGGGGCATCAGACGTGAGATAGACCATTCAGTATCCACGGACGATGGTGAATGTTGGTGCTATGTATTTCGTAGATGAGCAGAAGTTGGCTCTCAAGCCTTGGCTTCAGTTTCGCCAGTAGGAGACGAGGTGGGTGCAAGTTTAGTCGGGTACAAATGGTAAGAGTCTGGCATCTAGGAGGAGTCTTGTTAATGGAACGAGCACGCGGCACGAGGAGGTAGACAAAGTTGGTGGGGGAGAACTAGTTATGGAGGGAGCGTCTCTGAATAGGTGGTTCTAGTGTTCAGCATGGGCGCCAACTGACAATTCGCGGACTGCACATCAAGGGTTCTTCACTAGGCAAGCACCAAGGTGGTTCTTCCTTAGGCTTACTGAGCACTCAGGCTCTCATGTGATTTACATCTACGGGGGGTGGCACTTTAGATCCTCATCTGAGGCCAGTGTTTTGGCTGGTGGCAGTATTGTGTCTCTCATCCATGACGCTCGGGATGTGGTCAGTGTTAAACTCAACTGAGGTTACAGGGACGGTGCATGGGTTTTAGGGGTTTTTGGACCGGGAATGACTTGGCGCTGCAACCCAGCGAAGGGAGAGAGACTGTCAGACGAATGCATGCTACTTGAGCGAGGCCAGGCATGACATGGAGGTATTGTAAGTGGCATGGAAAATTTCCTAGTACCCAGGGACTCGAGCTAACACTTAGAATCTACTGAGAGTCAACATTCGGTGGCGACCATGGCAGTTTATCGAGCTGGGTCACTGGGCTAGGTTGAGGCAGTGCTAGGGATGTGGTTTGTGATATACTCAGCCAAGGGTACAGGGATAGTGCATGGGATTTAGGGGTTGTTGGACCGGGAGTGACTTGACACTACAACCCAACAAAGGGAGAGGGAGTGTTAGACAACCACATGTTGCACGAGCGTGGCCAGACATGATGTGGAGGTATTGTAAGCGACATGAAAAATCGCCAAGTACCAGGGGACTCGAGCTCAGACTTAGAATCTACTGAGAGTCAACATTCAGTGGCGGTCATGGCAGTTTCTCTGGCTGAGTCACTGGGCTAGGTTGAGGCACCAACCACCGTTGAAGGAATTTCTGCTCAACTCCAGCAAATCTAGCTCAACCTAGGCACCCTGTGTGAACGAAGGTTTGATGATTGTAATGAATTAGTGGAGAAGTGGACAATATTAGCTAGCATATGCACAATCAAGGTCGTCTCTTCATGGCTCCTCCAACAGGTCCCATGCACCCTCCCCCATGATGACAATTCTGTTATGTTTGTTTTGTAATTTTATGTGGCTAATAACCAAGAGAACTAGTTGCCTTGGCAAGCACCCAAGTCCTTCTAGGCACTACATGCCTTTTGGGTTGCCTGAATCTAATACAACCATGCTAACTCCTACTGTAAACTTTGTTTCCAATATGCCAATATAATCTATCCTTTGACCGACGAAAAAAATAATTTGAATGTGTTTTAATGATGAATTCTTGTTTATAATTAACTTTATAATTATAAATATAAATATAATGATTCAAATCTAACATAATCATTATTTATATATTTCATTCAAAAATAAATATATAATGAATAAATATAGATTAGATTGCCAAGTTATTTTTTCTTTATATACTTTTTAAAATTTAAATATAAATTTAATTTAAAAAACTATAATTTGAAATATTTTTAATTTAATATGAAAAAAATATTTATTTATTTCAATTCCGAAAGAAAAAAAGTAAAGAGCTTCTCATAATGGGCAATCTCATTAGCATATATATATATATATATGTATATATATTATTTAAATTGTAATATTTCACTATTTCACTATTAAAAATTATGTTAATTTAATTTATCTTCTATATATTTACAAATTTAATTTATCTTCTATATATTTACAAATTTTTATTTAAAATAATATGTTACAAATTTTTATTTAGAATAATATGTTTTAATATAATAGATGTTATTTTATTTATTTCTATTACTCAATTAAAAAAAAAAAGTGACACTAATCATGATACAACAAAATATAAAATACTCATCTATATATTTAATGAGAGACTATATTTTTTTAGATATCCATTTTCAATAATTGGAAATCTCTATGCCTATGTTTGATACAGATTCTGTGAAAAAGAAACCTCTTTATATTATATTATTGATATTCAAATAAGTTATAATATCTATGCCATTGGTTAAAAAACACTCCTTATATTATCGATGTTCAAATGGTTTATTTTGAGGATTAAAAAGAGAAATCGATCGATTCCCTCCTGAACACTTTCTAAGAAGTATGCAGTTTACTAAGGAAAAATACATCAGCAAGGCAAAGTATTCCCCTCTGCTGCATTTGATGGGATGAATGGTTATTTCTATTTATGTTTCATCTAAATTCTATTATATTAATAGATGAGAACAAAAGGTTAAACGAGAAACGTAAAAGTAGGCTTCGGGTTTTAAATGGGAACTGAATTGCTGGGGATTATCAAGCCGGCCGCGTCCAAATGAAATGTCATGTTAGTAAATATGATATACTGATGCATGTTTTCGACCGTTAATGGAAGTCTCATAACTCCTCATTAACTCTGCGTTGCCATCTCCCTTCTTCCGCTGCTCCTTTTCTTCGCGAGTGGGTGAACATGTCGGAACATGACTGTTGCAGGAAAGGCCGGGAGACCCTTCTGCTGCCGCTGCTACAAACTTATGTGGAGGTGGCGGATTCGGGAGGTGCTCGTTGTGTTGATCAGTTTCAAGTGATTTCCAGAATGTTAAGCGGCCTCCTGCTGCGGCCACCGCTTCATTGGAAGAGTGAACGTTAATGCTTTTATCCGTCATCAGCTGCCTCTGCCTTCCTGTGGCGGAGACTTCCTTAAACGATAACGTGGTGATAAGTAAGGCGAGAGTCACAATTACAAGAACAGACTCATTGGTTTTAAGTTTCATGGGCACTGCCATTATCAATCTACTTTTGTGACTTGAAAACAATATCTGTGGAATGGTAAACCCTAAAAGCTGAATGATAGGTTGGTTAACGACGATGGACGGTTCACAAAATATTGGACATAATGAAACTTATGCCGAAGCGCTATGTATGGGCGGTTTGCACTTGTGGGGGAACTATTTTATGCATACATACAATATTCACAGGGAAGACTCTTCTATAAATACATGCCGGAGAGGGGTGGAGCGGTGAAGGATCCGAGAATATCGAATTGAATTCAAATGAATTGTAGTCTCGACCCTCTCGAAAGTCACCGTATGTAGAGTACACATGATAAAATATATAATATGGATTGCCTAAAATTCGCCGTGTCTACTCAACTATGGTTTGCTTAAAATTCGCCGTGTCTACTCAACTATGGAATGCTTAAAATTCGCAGTGTCTACTTATTATGGATTGCCTAACTACTCAACTATTTGAATCTTCCTGTTATTGAATTGACTCGTTTAAATCCATGACCGGAGCTGGTATATCTGACTCAAACAGCGATTCTTCCCGATACAGGCAGACCGTGAAAGAAAAACGCACAGTTACAGGGGTCGGGAGTGATGGACTAAATCTTGATATTAAAAAATGTGCAGTTATGAAGGCTTGGGTAAGATGACTGTGCAGTTGAGAAGCTCAGTGAGGAAATAGTAAGCCTTGAGATTCTAAAATGTGCAGTTCTAGAGGGAGACTTGTCAGTGGATTACGTAGTTGTGTAGTTCAATAACTCAAGGAGGTATCTTTATGATTGATACTGCGTAATGCGCTGTAAAATACTGGCTAGGAGGACATATTGCGCAATTTATGAGGGTAGGGAGGAAATCCTTTGAGCACTATGACTGCTCAATACGAAGTCCTTGGAGGTAGGAACTTCACATTGTGTAGTTCTAGGACTCAAGGGTAGATGATTGTGGCCTGCTACTGTGCAATGAAAAATTCAGGAGGGAAGTGTGAGTTTAATTTGACCGGGCATAATATCTTTCAAATTTGGCTAAGTGTCAGATCAGTGAAGCAAATATGAGACCAAGGTAAGACTTGAACATGACCGCACACTAGAAACAATTCAAGGAAAAACATATAAAACTTAGCACTTTAGAAACAAGATGATCCCCTTAATGTGACGGTGAAAAAATACTCTCTTCCAAGTGTGACAATTAAGGTAGACTTTGCGATGACAATGACGACACCAAAGAGACAATGGATAAAACTTTGGGAATGAGTCTAATACATGTCTATACGGTAAATAGGACCCATAAACACCAAATTTTCCTTGTGAAATGAACTATAACTATAGTTTTACATCATGCAACACTTCACATGCCCGAGAGACGACACTTGCAACAGTAAGAGAAAGTTGAAAACGACACTTGCAAATGTGAACGGCATCGAAAGAGACAATTGTCAAAGTGAAGAAAACATGATAATGACACTTATTAAAGTGAAAGTAAGCAAAAGCGACAATTGTAAACATGAAAGTAAAACTTGTGAAAGCGAAGGTGTGTAAAAGCGACAATTGAAAAATCACTTAAATAGAAGTAGAATCACAACCAAAAGTGAGAGAGTGTCAATTGAAAGTGTGCAAATGACTACTGACATAGGTTGAGCATTGCAGAAACACTCTCTTGATGGAATATGTTATGCCTGTTCAATATTGTGCAAGAAATGCACTCATGAACTCATTACAGACTGAGCATGTGTGAGAAAATAACTTTGAAACTTAAAATATAAGAAGAATACTTAATCACTTAAGAAATCATCAGTCAACCATGAAGTTATTATGGAATGAATGATCACAAGATCTACAGTTGGCTCAAAAATTCAAGTGCAGGAAAAAATTTGGAGGTTTTTTGTTGCAATCACAAAACTTGGCGACACAGTAGTATAACTCCAGCTTTTCTGTTTAGGTTTAATTATCTAATTGCAAGGCCTCAATATTTCAAGGAGTATTGATTCATATTGTGGATTACCTTATCTTCCCTCATTAACCCATTTAGATATATAGTCCCTTCCATTCCATTACTCGGTTGAACACATATCAAGGCTTGTTGAATAAATTTTGTTTTGATATAGGAAATGGTAATATATTTGTGAGTTTAAGATAATAAGAGTATGATTTTTCATCTCTAGTATTTTTCTACTGCCAGTACACCTAGATAGTACCCCAATGGAGTCACAACAACAACACAAGCATCTCTTCGCTACTAGTGAGCCTAAACAATACCTTGAGGAAATTGATTGTTTCACCTCTCTGCACAGGAAACCTTCTTCATCTTTCACCCTTTATTTATTTTATTTATATAAATTTTCTTAGCAACTTATTTATTTGATGGGTGGAATATGGATCCTGACTTATTGAGATCATGAGAGGTATTTCATTCAGAGAAGCATAACTTTACCTCCGATGATATGTTTGAGTGCTAATTAATTTTCCCCTACCTTTCTCTACTTGATAGGTTATAAGAAGAAAAACTATTTATGACAATTATGATCTCAGGAATGAGGATCCTAGAATAAATATGGGATTTATAGTTTTACCAAAGGCTTTCCATTCAAATGGATCATATTTCCCATTTAGATATCATTGAATTTAAATATATGTAAACCAAAGATAGAGAAAAGGTAACATATTAGGCAAGTGTTGTTCCCCATCACAATTTCCCTTTTCAAGTTTTGCCACATTGCCTTTGGAGCGAAAAGGAACATTTCATGCAAAGTATTATTGAATATGTCAAACTAGGAGGTAACTCCTCAAATCAGAATGTGTATTAGCTGAAGAATGCATATGTATTTATACATTGAGGTGAGGCTATTAGGATTCATCTCCTAATGACTCTTGGCCTTCCTTATTTCCTACTATTATTTATTATACAAAATTACATATCCACACCCATCCCATAGGATTAGGTGTCAACATTCCCCCCTTTAATCCGAAGGGATTTTGGTGAGCCCAAGCATCGATATGAACTTTTCAAACTTTTCTCTTCCAAGTGCTTTGGTGAAGATGTCAGCAGTTTGCTCATTTGTGGAACAATGATGTAGATGGATGGTTTTGGCCTGAACATGATGTCGAATTAGATGGTACTTTGTATTGATGTGCTTTGTTCGATTATGGAACTTTGGGTTCTTGGCCAACTTTATTGCAGAAGTGTTGTCGATCATGAGTGGAGTGGAATACATTTGTTTCATCCGCAAATCTTCCAAGATTTTCCGGAGCCACACAATTTCCTTTGTTGCTTCAGCTGCTGCCACATATTCTGCCTCGGTCGTGGAATCTGCTGGAACTGACTGTTTGCGTGATCTCCATGAGACAGCTCCTGATCCAAGACTCATGGTGTAACCTGTAGTAGACACCCTTGTCTCTTTGTCGCCATCAAAGTCTGAATCAGAGTATCCGGTCAAGATGAAGTCGCCTACCTATGTATATTTGAGTCCAAAGTCTTGAGTCCCCTTCAAGTACCTTAGTACTCTTTTTGCAGCAGACCAATGTCCTTCACAAGGTTTCTGCATGAACCTTGAGAGGATTCCAACAGCAAATGAGATGTCAGGTCTGGTGGTGGTCAAATAGATAAGACTTCCTACAAGCTGTCTATACTTAGTTGCATCCTCAAATTCCTTCCCTTCAATAGATGTGAGCTTCAAGTTTTGTTCCATTGGAGTGGTTAAGGGATTACATTCATCCATGCCAAACTTGTTCAAGATATCTCCAATGTACTTCTTTTGAGAAAGAAATATAAATTTAGGATGTTGAATTACTTCAATACCCAGATAGTAATGAACATGACCCAAATCAGTCATTTCAAAACCTTTCTTCAATTCTTTCTTCATGGATGCAATATAGCTCTCATTATTCCTTGTTATCAAAAGATCATCTACATATACCACAATATATACCACTGTTTTTCCAACTTTCTTAACAAACAAAGTTGCATCATCAAGATCAAAATGTTTGAAGTCAAGTTTCAGAAGATGCTCGGTTAATTTCTCATACCAGGCTCGTGGTACTTGCTTGAGGCCATACAAGGATTTTATAAGCTTGCAAACTTTGTGTTCTTGACCCTTTACCACAAATCCTTCTAGCTGGGACATATAAACTTTCTCCTTTAGATCTCCATTCAAGAAGGTTGTTTTTACATCCATCTGATGGACTTTCCATCCATTCTGAGCTGCTAGGGCAAAGAGAGTCCGGATGGTGGTCCATTTTGCTATGGGAGAAAAGTTTTCTTCATAATCGATTCCTTCTTTTTGTGCAAAACCTTTTGCCACAAGCCTGGCCTTGTGCTTGTCAAGTGAGCCATCTGCTTTGTACTTGTTCTTGTAGACTCACTTACAGCCAACTAGTTTCGTTCCCAAAGGAGGATCAACCAGCTTCCACGTGCCATTCTTTATCAAGGCATCATACTCCTTCTGCATCGCTTCTTTCCATTCATCATGAGAAGCGGCTTTTTTGAAGGAAGTTGGTTCATGATCTGTAGACAAACACAATTCACAGTTATAAGTAATATCCATATCAACAGGAGAATCAGAATTATCTACATCACCTTCGATTTGTTGAGTGGAACTTCTTGTTCTTGTTTTTCCAACCTCATCAGGATGAACATTCTTCAGTGTCTTTGTCAGCCATTTGGGAGAACCTTTCTGAGATGGCCCCAGCTAGTCATTTGACTGAGTTGGGATTGATTCAAGATTCAATCTCCCAATTCTATCGATCACATCATCCAATGTGTCATCCGTGGTTGTTTCTTCATGTGGGGGAGAGAGTGCTTCAGGACATGATTCCACAGTTTGATTCAATATCGGAATCCCCCCTTCAAGATGTGGAATCTGATTATCAAATTCTTGGAAAGAATTTGCATGTGTGAATCTATCCAGGCGATCAAGTTGCCGCTCAACAACCTTGTCACTCTTGGAAGATTCAATAAATATGACATCTCTTGCTATTACAAACTTCTTATTTGTTTCATCATAGAGACGATATCCTTTGGAGGTATTGGAGTACCCCAAGAAGATACATTTTCTGCTTCTAGCACCAAGTTTGTTCCTTTCACCCTTGGGTATCAAGGCATAACAGGTGGACCCAAAGACCCTGAAATGCTTTACCGAAGGAATGTGGCCATGCCACATTTCAAAAGGACTTTTGTTTCTAATTGAACTTGAAGGACACCTATTCTTTATGTAAACAACACATAGAACTGCATCAGCCCAAAACATCAATTTTACATTCTTGAAAAATAACATGGAGTGAACCATATTTAAAATAGTTCTGTTCATTCTTTCAGCTACACCGTTCTGTTGTGGATTATATGACACAGTTGTTTGATGTTTGATTCCATGTTGACGAAGATAATTTTCAAATTCATTTGAAGTGTATTCTTTTCCATTATCAGTACGTAGAGAGCCAATATGTGTTTGTGCATCATTTTCAATCCATGCATGAAAATTCTTGAAAGTTTGAAAGGCATCAGACTTGTTCTTCAATATGTAAATCCAACACATTCTGGTGTAGTCATCAATAAATGTCATCATGTATTTGTTTCCATTTGCAGAAGCAATAGGCATAAGGCCACATAAATCTGAATGAACAAGCTCAATTTTTCTATGTGCTCTGGAGTGTGAATCATGAAATGGTTGTTTGCTATGCTTTCCTAGAATACAAGCATCACATTCCTCAGGTTTTCTAGGAATTGTAGGCAGTCCATTAACACCATTTTTCTTCAACAAACGAAGGCTTTCATAGTTTAGGTGTCCAAATCTAGCTTGCCATAAAAGACTTGATGGGAATGTACCTTCATCATGATGTGAACTGAATGCAAAGTTTTGAGCATGAGCAGATGAACCTTTCAGCTTCAAGAGTCTCCCTTCTTCTATTCCCTCCATGACAAGTGAGTGATCTGATGTTTTTCTGACCTCTGCCTTGCCATCAAACAAGTGAATGGAGTGTCCTTGCTGACAGATTTCGACCAAGGACAACAAGTTTCTCCTCAACTCAGGGAGGTATAGAACCTCATGTAGGATATGATCTGGAAGACCAGGCAACTTAAGCCTGACTGTGCCAAGCCCTGATGGCTTTAGTTTGGATTTATCTGCGAAATATACTACTCCATCAAATTTTTCAGTGAATTCTTCAAAAAAATATTTTCTAAATGTCATGTGACATGTTGCTCCTTAATCTAGCAACCAATTATCTCTCCATGAAGTAAATGAAACATCAAATAAGTATTCAGTTACTCCATTGTTACAATGTGCTAGAACATAATGAGCGGATTTAGGTGCTTTGCCTTTGTCTTTGTCATTAGTTTTACCTTCGTCTTGATTTATTTGCTGTTGGGTTTTAGATTGTCTGCCCCCCTTTTCTCTGAAATTTCCTCTTCCCCTTCTTCTTTTGCCATCTCTTCCTCTGGATGAATCTGAAGCATGTCTCTTTTCTCTATGTGCCAAGTATGAAGCCTCTTTAGAAGATGAAGGGACTGTCATCTTCTTTTGAAGAAGAGAAAAAAAAGCTTTGCTGGAAAATTTCTTTTGAAGGAGAGAAAACAAAAAAAAAAACTTTGCTAGAAAATATACTGAATTTAAAAGGACAAAAAACTCTTTGCTGCAAATACTAATTCTGCACCAAAAAATATATATATATATTTTTTTGTTGTGTTTGAAAAAGGATTGTATGAGATCGTATTATATGGGAGGGCGGTAATATATGGTGGGAGTGGTATTAAAAGGTGGGAGGGCGGTAATATATGGTGGGAGGGCGGTAATAAAAGATGGGAGGGCGGTAATAGTTATAGTGTGACAGCGTATTATATATGCAGGAGGGGCGGTGTTATAAGTGAAGGCGGTATATGCAAGAGGGGCGTATTAAATAGATAGAAGGCATAATAACATATGAGAGCGGTATTATATATGAGGAGGGGCGGTGTTATAAGATAGAAGGCGGTATTATATATGCAGACAGGAGGAGCGGTGCGTTACCATGAATGCGTATTAACCAGATCCATCTTTATAATTGTGACAGCGTATAAACAATGCATTGGAGTAAACACAGCATGTTATGATAGTGTATAAGCTCAGACAGCGTGTTATGACAGTCGGAGTTTTGAATAAGTAGAGACAGTGTTGTTATGAGGCGTATTATATATGCAAAGGGCGTGATTTTTATATGGACAGTGCTGTATTATATGCAAAGGGCGTGGGTGTATGCAGCGTGTTAAAAAATGGAGGGCGGAAATGATATTGACAACGCTATGTTGTATTATGAATATGGCAAAGCGCTGTATGGAATAGCGTATTATGTATTCGATATATGATATGACAGAGCTGTGTTATGTATAGGTCGGGAAGAGCGTGGGAAAGGGAATGCAGAATGGAGCGTATTAAACGCAGGTGGAATGGAGAGTGTATGCATAGGTAATGAATATGCAGTGTTAACTGTAATGGAGGAGCGTGTGAATGCAGAATGCAAAATGGAGCAGGAGCGTATGACAGTGGTATTATAATGGTGTATGCAGGCGGACAGAGCGTATTAAAGACAGCGCTATGGGTGAATTATATGAGAGAACACTGGAGCAGGAATAGAGCGCTGTGATATATGAAGGGCAGTGTCGACACTGGAGCAAGGAGTCGAGTAGGCACGGGGAGAGATAGCATATAATAGATAGCGCAGGTAGGGAGGGGAGGTGGGCGATGGGGAAGAGGGGAGATGTGAGGGGGAGGTTAGTTTAGTTGAGACTGTTGTGGAGTGTGGGATGGATAGGCATATGGAGAGAGGGGAGGCCGAGAGGCCGTTACAAACAGAATCTGGAATGGTAGAGTTGCAGGACTGGAAAATTGCAGAGTGGCAGGGGCTGCAATTTGCAGAATTTCAGGGTCTCCAGAATCTCCAGAAGCTGCAAAAATAAAACTAGGAAAAGATTAAAAAAAATGCAGAATTACAGTACAACAATTTAATAGGAGCAGCAAAAACTATTATTAAAAACTGACTGAGCAAAGGAATGAGGGAGTTACACCATGGGCAGAAATGCCAATATTGGGACTGGCTCTGATACCATGTCAAACCAGGAGGTAACTCCTCAAATCAGAATGTGTATTAGCTGAAGAATGCATATGTATTTATACATGGAGGTGAGGCTATTGGGATTCATCTCCCAATGACTCTTGGCCTTCCTTATTTCCTACTATTATTTATTATACAAAATTACATATCCACACCCATCCCATAGGATTAGGTGTCAACAGAATAAAAGGAAAAAATAAAATACATCGGAAACAAAACAAAACAAAACCAAAAGAACAAAGAAAATGGGGGTGGGATGTAAAAACAACATGTGGAGTATAAAATAAGAAAACAAATAAATGAAGTGACTAGATGGAGAGCATGACAAAGGGTGGATGTAATGCAAGGGAAACGAAATGTAACTAAACCTAATTCTAACCTAACCAGCTAGAAGATCAGGGCTAAGTGTAATGATATTTCCAATGAAGCCACCATTGTTCCTCACTTGTAATCACAATGATACGACCGATTAAAACAGATATATGGTAATGTGAAACTGAAAATATATAAACTTTAATGAATTGCACAAACAATTGAAGGTCTTTCTTAAAAGGAGAAAGATGTTTCATATCACCTAAATTTACCCAAGATTCCACCTTTCCTTCTCGATGTAAAACATAATTAAATAAACCTTGATGGCTCCTTGTGAATGTACCTATACTTATATTATGTTACTTAGAACACATCAAGATAGATTAGAACTTGATTTTTAACAAATGGGGTTGCTATGTAAGATGATTCTAACTGATGATAGATTACATTATGAAACTAAAAAAATCCTCTTGAATATCCTGAAGCCCTTGAGAGAAACAAATTGCAATTACTGGTGTGGAATCAAGACGAGAATCTTGCGAGGGAAAATAAATCTGATCATATTCAAAAAGCTTGTGACGACCTGACATAATGATCAATGAAGGATGAAATTCTTAAACTAGTTCATAAGTGTCTAAATACTGAGATGATAAACCATAAAGATAAACTTATGTAAAACAACCATCATTAAGTACATTATTGGGAAAATGATCAAATGAATGACAATTGTTAGAACAACAACCATGATTAGATGGGATGATTAAGGCATAATATTCTTGGTTAGGAGACAACAAAGATAGATCGGTTTGAAAAAAATTACAAATGATTTGAATGAAAGAATCATCTGACTCGTATGTTGAATGTGAAAAACCATCTACTTGTGTCTAGTTACAAATTGGAATGGCATCATAATAATTAAAAAGGAATGCCAATATGGAAAACACATTAAACCAATCGAGATGTAGCAAATGAAAAAGAGGAACTTGATTCAAAAAGTAACAAAAGAATTCATTAACATTGAAGAGGATATTTGGTTCCACGAAGAAAATAATTAGAATCAAAATATTCACAAGTAGGATTAGGAGCTATTTATTTTCAAAATAATATGATAAGTATGAATCCTTTGGCCAATTAGAATATTTAGAATGATAACCTTCATAGTTTTGTTCATTCATGAAAGGTATAGACTCCAAAACTAAGTTTGATACAATATATTTTCATGAGGAATAATAAATTGAAACAAAATGCTTAATATGACTCGAGACAAAATATTGAAAGTTTGAAAAGTTATATCTGAAATAGCACACAATTTTCAAGAAGGAATTGACATCCAGTGAAACCATGCAACTTTCCTAAGAAAATTTAAGCACTTTCTCACAAAGCCAAGATTCCCTACAAAACCATACACACAACTTTATGAAGAGAATTTGAGCCCTTTATGACAAAGCCGAGGTTCACCTTCTTCAGTTTGGAATTTAGGTTTGGTTGGTTTATCATTGTATATTTATTTCTTTTTATATTTTATTGTTGTTTAATTTTATTACGTTTTTAATGTTATTAATTTTTAATAAATTTCTTGTGGTTAGCAGGTTTGTAGAGGTTCAATTACCTTAAATAGGTTTTGCAGGTCCCATTTGATATAGAGGTTTGGTTGCCAGTATTTTTTGGGGCGCAAAAAGGTGTGTAGAAATTTCAACCATTGAACTTTTTTTTGAAAAAATTAGAGATGTGTGTCACTTATATGTATCCCTCCAAGGTCTTAAGTCGTATCAGTACATGGTTCAAACTTTACAATGCTTGCTTACTTTTGTAATGTTATAACTGTGTGGAAGGGAAGAACAAAGACATATATGCAAAAAAAATCTTAGAGCCCAGTAAAACCCGCATAAGACCCAAATAGAACCCTTCTCCTAAGACAAAAAACATTCGAGAAGAAAGACAATCTAGCATGTTTTAACTGTGTGGAAGGGAAGAACAAAGACATATATGCAAAAAAAAATCTTAGAGCCCAGTAAAACCCTCATAAGACCCAAATAGAACCCTTCTCCTAAGAAAAAAAACATTCGAGAAGAAAGACAATCTAGCCAGAAAAGTTAGAGTCTTATGCCAAAGGAATTATAGACCTTCAAAGATTCAACGCAGGGGTAAAATATTACAGAGAATAATGTGAGTAATTCTTGATAATTTTATAAGATCTTATGCCAAAAATTTATAGAGTAAAATAAGGCTTTTATAAGGTTCACTTCATCATAGAGGGGTTAAAATGGGCCAACAGAATTTGCAAATGTTGAGGGAAATACAATTTAAAATTTTAATTCTTGAAACCCTAGGTGAGGAGTTGTGGTTGTAATATTTCTTTGAAGTCAATACCATTTTCATAATTTTGAGAATAATGGTTTTGACATTAGACAATGACCAATTAAACTATCTAGAAAGTTGCATAGTAAATTTTCAATTTGTAAAATCATTAATTTTAAAAATTAAGGATGTGTCTCAAGTGTATATATCCCTCCAATGCCTTAAGCAGTATCAGCAAATGGTTGAAATTTTAAGACTCCTTTTGTAATGTTAAGTAGTATCAGCAAATGGTTCAAATTTTAAGACTTATTTTGTAATTTTATAAATGTGTAGCCAACTTAAGGCCAAAAACATATTTTGTAAAAAAAAATATCAAAGCCCAATAAAACCTTCAGCAGATAAGACGCATATAGAACCCTTATATTAGGAAAACAAACTTTTCAGAAAAAAGACCATCTAGCTAGAAAAGATACAGTGAGATGCCAAACTAATTATAAACCTTCCAACATACAATGCACTGGTAAGATATTACAAGAAGAATGTGAGTAATTCTTGATAATTTTATGAGAGTGTGTGCCAAAAATTTATAGAGTAACATAGGCCTTTTATAGGGTTGACTTCATCAGGGAAGGATTTAAATGGGCCAACCAAATTTGTAAATTTTTAAAGAAAATACAATTTAAAAATTTATTTTTTGAAATATTTGGTGAGAGGCTGATACTATTTATAAGGTTGACTTCATATGGGAAGGATTAAAATGGGCCAACTGAATTTGTAAATTTTGAGAGAAAATGCAATTTAAAAATTTAATTTTTGAAACCTTAGGTGAGAGGCTGATACCTTTTGGAGTTCGGTTTTAATATTTCTTTGAATTCAATACCATTTTTATGAATAAGGAATAATAGTTTGACACTAGACAATGACTAATTAAATTATCTAGAAAGCTGCATAATAATTTTTTATATAAATTTTTAATTTGTAAAATCATTAATTTTATTTTATTTTGGAATTTTAATCACTCAAATTTATATTTTTACTTTTATATAAATTTATTATCACCATATTAATTTACATTACATTGGTATTATAAATTATTAATTTATTTGTCTAATTAGTTAAGGCATCAATTTATTAAGAATGTAGACAAAGATCAAATATCTTATCTTTCAAATAATTAATAAATTCTAATTTAAAATAGATATAGATTCATGAGATTCCAATCAAAATATATTTTTAATTATAAACTCATTAAATTCTAATTACAACTTTTATATTTGAAAATCACTTTTTTTCAAAAATAAAATTAATAAATAAAATATATATAAAAATGCATAAAAATATATCAATCATTTGAATATTTTACATTTATTATCCTTAATTATGACTTCATTAAAAGACGAAGAATGCCAGCCCTAAAAGTTTGTGCTTGTCATTCAAATAGACACAATAGAAATATGTGTCTCACGTGTATGTATCTCTAAGGTCTTAAGTTGTATAAGCTGATGTAAAACCCTTCGGTAGATAAGACCCACATAGAACCCTCATACTGATAAAACAAAATTTTCAGAACAAAGACCATCTAACAAGAAAAGGTAGTCGGATGCCAAACGAATTACAGACTTTCATAGACACAACGGAGGCGTAAGATATTATAAGAAGAATGTGACTAATTTTTGATAATTTTATGGGAGCGTGTGCCAAAACTTTATAGAGTAACATAGGCCTAGCCTTTTATAAGATTGACTTCAGCAAGGCCTTTTTATAGGATTGACTTCAGGGAGGAGGGGTTAAAATGGGCCAACTGAATTTGTAAATTTGAAGAAAAATATAATTTAGGTTAAAATGGGCCAACTGAATTTGTAAATTTGAAGAAAAATATAATTTAAAAATCTAATTCTTGAAACTTTAGGTGAGAGGTGGATACTTTCGGAGTTGAGGTTTTAATGTTTTTCGAATTGAATACTATTTTTTTAAGATTCAGGAATAATAGTTTGATATTAGACAGTAACCAATTAAATTATCTAGAAGGCTATATAATAAGATTTTATATAAATTTTTTATTTTATTTTATTTTCGAGTTTTAATCACTCAAATTTATATTTTTATCTTTATATAAATTTATTATTACTATATTATACTATATTGATACTATAAATTATTGATTTGTTTGCCTAATTAGTTAAGAGGATAAATTTATTATTTGTTAAGAGTGTAGAAAAAGATCAAATATCTTATTTTTCTCTTAATTATTAACGAGTAAGTTAAAATAGATATAGGCTCTTCAGATTCCAATGAACATATATTTTTAATTGTACGCTCTTCAAATTCCAACTGCAACTCTTATATTTGAAAATCATTTTCTTAAAAAAAAATTAAAATATATATAATAATACATGAAAATATATCAATGATTTGAATATTTTATTTTTATTATCTTTAGTTCGAGGGGAAAATAATGTGAAATAATGTGAGCCCTAAAATTATGTGATTTTCATTCAAATAGACAAAATAGAAATATCTGTGTAGCTTGTATGTATCCCTCCAATGTCTTCGTATTAGCAGATGGTTCAAATTTTACAATACTTGCTGACAGATTCTTTTTGTAATGTTATAACTGTGTAGCTAAGGGAAAGCCAAAGACATATTCTTAAAAAAAATTAAAGCCCAGTAAAACAGTCGATAGATAAGACCGAATTAGAACGTTTATACTAAGAAAAAAATCTTTCAAGAAGCCAGAAAAGATAGAGTCCAATGAGTGGTAAGATATTACATAGGAGAATGTGTGTAATTCTTGATAATTTGTAATTATTGATAATTTAATGACAGCCTGTGTAAAAAATTATAGAGTAATATAGGCCTTTTATAGGGTCGACTTCATGAGGGAGGCAGGGGTTAAAGTTGACAGGTCCTGCTACCCATCATAGATTTTTTTTTATGACAATATTGTTTTTAAACAACTCTTCATATCACTTTTAGTATTAATTTTTACCAATTTCATCTAAGTTAAAAGAAAAAAACACAATGTATATCTACAAATACTGAAGCCAATACGTTAAATTTTGCACAGATCAGGGTGAAAATCAATCTACCATTGCTAAAAATAAATTTCCAAAGTTTCATTTTTAATTAGATTTATCTTTCAGAAAATTACAGGGTGAAAATCAATCTGCCATTGCTAAAAATAAATTTCCAAAGTTTCATTTTTAATTAGATTTATCTTTGAGAAAATATAATATTTTAGTTTTAATTTCAATCAGATTTTGTTAAAATGACGTTGAACGTGTTGATATAAGATATTGTCAATAAATGTATTCAAATGAAAGTAAAATACATTTGAACTTACTGAAGTTAAGATGAATCTTTTCCTGGAGAAGAGTCTACTACTCATAAGGCTCAGTTAAAGGAGGAGCCTCTGTCTTGCAGGAATTCCATGGAGTAGGGAAAATATTCCATGAAATCGAACATTCTCCTCTTGCAGGAACTCCATGGAGGAAGGAAAATATTCCATGAAATCGAACATTCTGAGCAAATTACAAGAAGATTTTGTTAAAAAAATGTCTACCCTCCCGATATCAGAATTTACATGTATAAATTATTCAAATATATTAAAATCTACTAAAACTTACCCGAGTTCAAGTGAAGTCTTTGCCTGAGGAAAGTTTAGTGCTCGTGATTGAAACATTATAGAGTTGGAACAATAGTCCAAGTGATCTTTAATTTGAAGCATTAATCAAATATTTAACCAAATAGTCATAACAGAAAAATACTAATCAAGGCTTTATTAAATTATGCATATGCATGTTCACTCACCAAATACATATTGATAGACTTGATGAAGAAATTGGAATATAAATACTCTCACTAAGGTATAACTCACTCACATAAAGAAAACAACTATTTTATATAAACATCATCTTCAAATTCACACAATCCATAATGTCAATTGCCTTGTTATCTTTAAATCTCTAGCTTAATGGGGAAATGAATTATTTACTGCTCCTAACAATATTTTAAAATAAAATGTATAACATAAAAAACATGCCCACTTCTAAAGCCTCATCTAGGAATGTATAACATAAAAAACATACCCACTTCCAAAGCATCATCTAGGCTTACCAAATGTTACCAAAGTAAATCCATTTTAACTTTGGATCCTCCAAGCCTCAAAAGGGTTCAAATTTCTGATATCTCTCAGCTACTTGAGCCTAGATCCATCTTAAATCAAGAGCTATCAAGGGCCCAGAGAGATGAAATTTCTTGAGATGCAAACCTCTTAAGAGCGAAAGGAGATTTAATCTAGTAGATTGGAAGTTAAGATGTATATAAGTAATTCCCCCTTTAAATATGCACCATTCCACATGAATACCATGGGTTTTCATACCATGGGTGAATACCATGAAGTTATTTTTATTTTAACGTTATTTTCTTATTAATTTGATTCATATTGACCAAATAAAAATGTTTTCACATATTTAATTTCATTTTATTTTCACTTAGATAAAAAATAAATAATTTTGTTAAAAAAACTAAAAATTATTATATTAAAAAATATTGTATTGTTTTTTAAAATACAAATATTACATTTTCAAACACTATATTCAAAATGTAGAGTGCAAAAAACTATCTATGGTAAATTGACTATTTTACGTTAATCTTATTTTAGTTTATAATTTTATTTTATTTACTTTTAATCTTAATTTTAATTATATTTTTTAATGTAATTTGACTAAGTCACTCTATTAAGTTACATGCTATCTGGAACCTACCAAGTAGGTTGTGAGAAGACCACATATCCCAGTATCAACGATATATAAATAAAAATATATCAAATATGTTTATATATACATGTTAACCTTGACCTGTTTGTTTCATAATAAACTATATTTTACTTGTAAAAAGTGGAAAAATATGTAAATGGGCGTCAAATCTAACCCCTCTGAAACTTGGAGTTGCCGTTATAATATATTTCTTTGAAGTCAATAGCATTTTCATGATTGAAGAGTAAGATTTTCACACTATAAAATAACCAATTAAACTATTTAGAAGGATGTTGTCACATCTCCCTTACACTTCCCAAAAAAAAAAATTCTATGGTATTCTAATCTCAGGAATAGTTACAACCAGGTATGACATACAATAAGTTCTATTGTGACTTGATTTAATCATATTTCTGCCTAAATATGATTTATTTTAGATAATCCTATCCCTCAATTAAATGAATTTAGTAATTACAATTAATAACGAGGATCTTAGATTATTAGCTGAAATAGTTTTTCACCACTACCCCGATTACCATAAAAGGTTACCTTGTATGAATTATATATTACAGGTTATGGATGTCATTGCACTTGTTGGTATTAACCTAACTATTATGCGAATGTGGGGTTCGAATAGTATATGCACATAAATCATTGAATTCGATATATCCTAATCATAGAATTTCCTTATTTTAATTCCAAGGTTTATGCATGTTGATTTGATTTGTTTCAATGCTCTCGTATCTTCGTACACGTTGAACGTATGGTTATTTACGTCGCTTGGATCCCCGAATCCTCACCAGGTGTGAGTCATCGTTTTCATATGTTTATTGCATATGTCGTGCACCTTGAATTGCATATGAAGGTAGAGGTGTAAGTTCATTTGCTGAGTATAGTGTCTTTGCAAGTTCGTTTTAGTTTGGTGTGGGAATGGATACATGCTAGCAGTCCCCATGTCATCAAGGGAAATAATTTTTTTTGATTTGAGACGAATTCCAGTCCCTTCTCGTTCATGCACTGTGGGTCCAGCTTGGGCGTTGCTCATGGCGACGCCAGATGACTTGGGAACCTCAGTATTCAATACGGCACGGGCATAGCTGCCGTGGCCCTCCTTTGATAGCTGGCCAACTTAATGTCGAACAACCAGTTTAATTGCAGTTTAATTGTACCTCTTGTCCTCGTGATCCATGGCCTCACCATGGATCGTTCGCCATCTGGACGACTGAGATTTCAATGGTACATTTAGGGTTCGAATTTGGGATTTGGTATATCTTGTGCAATGAAGTGTTCCAACTGTTCTTTCTGCCTTCGTTTGGGTTTTTTCTTCGTTAATGGTGGTGCCGAGCCTCTGCGTGTTGGAAACGCAAGCCCTCATATACTCCAGGCTTGGATTTCTTCATCGTCATCTCACATGGCAGGTAAATTATTACAAGCTTTAGAGGTGTTATCTTGTGAGCGTTGTAACACATGCATATGGAAGTATTTTGCCTGAGTTTTCTTTTTGTCCTTACGTATTCTGTGTCTTCTTACACTAACACAGAGAATGGCACTGTATGTTCTTACTCCCATACCGTTAGAACTTTATGTTTCTCTTGTATATAATTTGTTTTCTTAGTCACCCTTACAATTCCATCTGGTGACAGGTTAAAATTTCGCAATGGAAACACGCTTGCGTTTCGGAATAGGATAAAATCCTACTTGTCTTTTGGACTTGGGGCGACGGTGAATTGATTTCCCGCACCTTCAGTCCGGCTAGGTAAGAATCAATTGGTTTTTCTTTGTCAGTAGAGATGTTTTTCTTCTTCCTCTATTTCCTGCTAGTGTTCGAATTATTTACGTTCTACCTCAATTTCTTTGGCAAACTCCGCGAATGAGAGAGGACCTCCTTGCCAGGTATTGATTTATTTCTCTGTATACGTTTTCCTTTCATTTTTGAAAGAATTCTTCCTACTAGTTTCCCTAACAAAATTTTCACTGCCTTGTGTGAATATCTGCAGGTAGGGTAGACGCCATGCGAATTTCGTTCTTGGCAACCTCTGAGCTAAACATATCAATTGGCATTAATTACCACGGCTCTTGGTTTTTCAGGTTGGTATACTCACGGACGGAGGGGAGCTATCCTCTCACAGCATTGTTCGACCTTGCTTCTGCACCTTCGTTAACGTTCCTTAAGGTTTTAGATAGTGTTCATTGAAGTCCTAGACTCTGTCAGAGACTGAGTATTAATTAAGTTCAGTCGCATGCTATTATTCTTCAATTGGTTTAAACTTTTGGACTGGGAACACAATCTTAATTTCAGGACTTCAGTCCGAGAGAGAGCTCAGTTCTCTTTGTTTTTATTTGGTTGTGTATAGAAGGTGTGTATTTCTACGTCCTGACAATTTTTGCTTCCCATAGAAATTTTGTAGACTACAGATTATTAATTTATGGGTGTCTTTATGCTACCTCGCATGAAATTTGTTGTTTAATACAATTAAAATAATGAGTTACTCTTCATTTAAATTGCTTATCATCGTAATGACTGTAATTTATGTAAGTCTCTTTATAGCCGATTTTTGTTAATTATGCAGTGACTCATGGCTCCTTGTTATAGTTATATTTTATATAACCCTTACTAGAAACTCTCAGGAATTTTGGAGAGTTATATTTCCATTTGGACTTTGTATGCACATTTAAATTGTTTCCTGTAGCTAGATGTTTCTGATTGCTTTTACTATATATTTTCCATGAGATAACAGTCTCCCCATACCCCTGTTTAGACTGAATTTCTGTACTGATACCTGCTTATATATATATATATATATATATATATTTTCATGCATGAGGTTTGTGTACCCATTCTCCAATATATATATCTATTTATGCCTGTATGAGATACAGGTACTACTTTGTTTATAGTTTTTCATACACATCTAGCTATTCATCTTGTGTAGTTCCCTAGCGATGTAAAATAATTATACAATACTAAAATTTTATACTCTTCCATACAATCCTTATTAAAGGAATAGTAATTAGTTTGAGTGTTGAAAGGCACAGCTGTTGAATTGATTATGACCCTCTGCTCTTCACTTGGTAATTAACTAAATGAATACCTCTATACTCTATACAATTACTTTCTCACTGTCTGTAGATTTAGAATGTATTCCATTTCATGTAGAAGTAGATTTAAGTTACAATTTATGAGTTATGATATACTAGAAATCCCCAGATTTAACTTAAATATTGCTTGAGAGATTCTGGAGAATTTCTCATCGTTTAACCAAATCATGCTTATAAATGCATACTAATAGATCAGGAGTAGGTTACAGTTGAATTGTCTGTGGAGAACTATGTATCCACAGATTTAAACCATCCTCAGTTTAGAGTTTCTGTTGGATTCTACTCTACAGATTTCTTTTCTACAACTATACAGAATTAAGAAGGTGAATTCATTATGATTAACTCTGTTAAATGTGGCATTTATAATTCTAATATACAATCAACTTTTATATGTAGCCAATTCATAATATATGAAGTAAACACATCAATAAATTTAAAGACATACCACTCATGCAGTCGACCAACCTCCCAACCTTAGAGTCCTTTTGTCTCCTAGAACTCACCCCCGAGCTAAGATCACCTCCTAGAACAGATCAACCCCTAATCTGTTTAGGAGCAGCTTATTTAAGCTATTGTTCCCCAAAGCATGTTTCTAATTCTGCGTCCAGAATATCAGGATGCTTTTCTTCCTGTTTGCCTAGGCTTCCCATTTTAGGGATTCTTTAAAGCTATTTTATGCTTTTCCCCAGCTTTTCCAGCTTTTTACCTCTTCCCAACTATTTTCCTCATCATTGGGGAATTTAGATTTTTCCTCAAAAATCCAAATTAGAAATAATTTCTTTCAAGGATTTTTTTTGAAAGATTGTGGGGAAATATTTTCATCATCCATCCTCATGGATTTAGCAAGTGATCTCATCAATCTCATTTTGGTCAATCTGCACCACATCATTTTATTCATTTACTCAATTAAATATTTAATTACATTCATAAAATATTTATCCTTTGGGGTCCACTCCCCTTAGGATTAAAGTTCAAATGTCTAGCTTTGAAATTCAAACACATAAATTGGGGGTGTTACATATTCCCCCTCTGAAAATAAACATCATCCTCGGTGTTGTTATTTAACTACTAGAGTTCATTTTTTCAAACAAAAATGGATATCTTTCCATCATTTCAGCTTCTCTTTCCTAGGTAGCTTCTTTAGCCGTAAAGTGCTTCCACTGCACCTTTACTCTTGCTATTGTTCTGTTTCTCAATTCAATTTCTTCCCGCTTCAATATTTGAAGCGGTTTTGGTAGAAATTCCCCTTCTGGTTCCACCTGTACAACATTCCAATCAACTATGTGAGAAGCATCATGGACATATCTTTTTAACAATGAAACGTGAAACACATCATCAACTCTAACATGGGGTGGTAAGGCCAGCTTGTAAGCCACTGGTCCCACCCTTTCTAATACTTCAAAAGGACCACAATATCTAGGAGCTAGTTTTGCACAGCTTCCAGCATAGAGTGTGCCCTTTTTTGGTCTAATACGCAAATACACATGCTCCCCCACTTTAAATTCTTGGTGCACTCTTTTCTTATCAGCATATTTTTTCTAGCGATCTTGCGTTGTCTTGATGTTTCTTTGTATCTATTTAACAATTCTTTCCATCTCTTGTAAAGCATCTGGTCCCAACATTAGTTTATCTTCTGGCTGGCTCTAGCTCAAAGGAGTACGACATTTTCTTCCATACAGTGCCTCAAACAGACTCATCTTGATAGAGGATTGGTAGCTGTTATTATAGGCAAATTCAGCTAAATGCAAGTAATCTTCCCACTTTGATGGCCTATCTATCACATACATTCTCAACATGTCCTCCAAAATTTGATTAGTCCTCTCTGTCTGCCCATCGGTCTGAGGGTGATAGGCGGTACTAAAATTCAATTTAGTGCCCATAACTCCAAATAGCCCTTTCCAAAAAGTGACTGTAAACTTAGCATATCGGTCAGAAACAATCACTTTTGGAACCCCATGTAGTCTTACTATTTCTTTCAGGAATACATTCGCTACTTGGGCAGTCCCAAAAGTAGATTTCACTGGTATAAAATGGGCAGCTTTTGTTAAAGTGTCTACTACCACCATCACTGAATCATGTTGGTATTTGGTTTTGGGTAATCCTGTTATGAATTCCATGGAAACTGTGTCCCATTTCCCTTCTGCAATCGGCAAAGGGTTTAAAAGACCAGCAGGATGTTGATGCTCAACTTTGACTAGTTGACATTCCATGCATCTAGTTAAATATTCTGCTACATATTTCTTCATTCCTGGCCAAAACAACTTCTTTTTCAAAGCTGTTAACATTTTCTGATATCCTGGATGTCCTGCATATGGTTGTTTGTGATATTCATCTAAAATCTCTCTTTTCAAGGACTCTACATTGGGAATATACAATATGTTTTTGTAGCAGATCAACCTTTTTTTGTTTTGAGTGTAATCAGTCTTCTCATTCTTTAGTAGTTTCACCAATAATGTTTCATAACTTAAATCTTGGTTTGTTGCCTTTTTCACTAATTCCTCTAAGTCAAACTGGGCACTACTTCCAATGCTGTTTATATTTTGACAATCATTTCTGCTTAAGGCATCAGCAACTTTATTTTCTTTCCCCTTGATATGTTTTATGTCCATATCAAATTCACTTAGAAAAGACAACCATCTGGCTTGTCTAGCATTCAAATCAGTTTGGGAAAAGAAATATTTGAGACTAATATGATCAGTCATCAATGTAAATTTTTTTCCAAGGAGATAGTGTCGCCACATTTTCAAAGCATGGATAACAGCTGCTAATTCTAAATCATAGGCACTATAGTTCTGTTCATGTATCTTCAGTTTCCTAGATTCATAGGCAATAACTGAATTTTCCTGCAAAAGAACTCCTCCCAACCCCTCTCTACAGGCATCCGTACATACCACAAATTCTTTATCAGGACCTGCAATATTTAGTATAGGGGTTGTAGTAAGTTTTAGCTTTAATTGGTCAAAATTGTTTTGGCATTTTTTAGTCCACTCAAATTTGACACCCTTTCTTTGTAATGATGTTATGGGATGTGCTATGGCAGAAAATCTCTCCACAAATCTACGATAATAGCCTGCAATCCCCATGAATGACCTCACTGCTGAAACATCCGTTGGAACAGGCCATTCTTTAATAGCTTTTGTCTTTTCAGGGTCAACAGCAAGGCCTTGTTCAGAAATAATATGCCCCAAATATTGAGTCTTGTCTTTATAAAATTCACATTTACTGAACTTGGCATATAACTGGTTTTCCTTCAGAGTTTGCAATACTATCCTCAAATGTTCTTTATGTTCCTCCTCACTTTTTGAGTAGACTAAAATATCATCTATGAACACTAGGACAAATTTATCCAAGTACTTATTTAACACACTATTCATCAGGCACATAAATGTGTTAAAGATGACAACCTGGGAAGGTAGGACTACAATTTTAGTACTTATACTAACATCAAAGGTTGGTTTGCTGATAGTACTGTCTTAACTTGAACAGATACTAGCCTAGATCAGTCCTTTAAAATCAGTTTCTTCATTTGACAAAATGTTATTTATCATTCCTAGGTAGTGATATTTATTTTTAGTTAATGGCTTTGTCTAATGGCTTATAATCAATGCACTGACACACTTTTTTCAACACTGCATCAAGACTAGTGTTCTCCAAGGAGACACACTCTTTTACTCATATAACCTTTATCTTATAGCTCTTTGCAATTGCATTTCAGTTCCATCACTTGTGAAGTTTATCTTGACATGTTCGGAACAGGGTATCAAGCCTCGGCACTGCATCGATTGAAAAATCAATCTCTCTTTTGGGGGGGAGATGAGGGATTTCATCGGGAAAGACTTCTTTAAACTCCCTCACTACTGGAAAAGCATCCAGTGGATTCCCTTTAGTCTTCTGTTCTAGTTCTTCTACCTGTACTGCATAAACTTGGTATCCTTTTCTAGCTGTTCGTTTTAATTGCAGTGCTGATATTTGTCTTATAGAGATAGGTTTTGGTTTTCCCTTGAGAATAAAAGGTTTCCCTTCTTCATCTACACAATGCAGGGTCTTGTCCCAATAGTTCATCATAGCCTTCTTCTTTTCTAGCCAGTCCATTCCCATCAGCAAGTCATATGAACCTAAGGGCAGAATGTTCAAATTTACTTATGTTTGAAAATCATTTAATTTAATTGCTGTTCGGGACAATTTATGTGTTACCTTCCTCTTGGTTCCAGTGGCCAGTTGAACCAACCATGACTTCTGAAATTTTTTAGTTTTAAGATTACATTTTTCTACAATTTTTGGACTAATGTAACTCAAAGAAGCACCCGGATCAATCAAAACTGTAATAGATTGGTCAGAAATCTTACCCTCCATTTCAACCATGGTAGCTTGATGTTCTGCTTGTCGATTTTTCAAGGCTGCACTGATGGTTGGTATATTTCTGGCTATGTCATTTATTGTGGTGGCTTCTCGATCTCTCATAATCATCTGAATGTTTCGATGGGGACAATCCCTCAACAGATGGGGTTCTCCACATCCCCAACATTTCAAGGGTTCTCTCATTTTCACTGTGCCCTCTTTCTTATTGTCTCCATCTATTTTTTTTGAGGCCACTGGGGACTGAGTAGTTTGACTTTCTTTGGGTTTATTAAACTTTTTCCGCTAATGATCCCTGCCAAAATTCTTCAAATAGGCTAGTTTCTATTTCTTCCCTTTGAATTCACTCTTATTTACCCAGCTTTTCCCATGCTCAGTTTTGCCTTTGAACTGTTGGTAACACAATCTATCTTTTCTAATAGCTTCGTCCATTGTTTTTAGGTTATCAAACTCGATCTTCTCTTTGTATACAACAGGCAAACAATTCAGAAACCTTTGTACCTTTGCCTTTTCTTCCCTTATGTAGGGTACATATCTCAACAGGTTTGTAAACTTAGTAACAAACTCAACAATAATGAGTTGTCCTAGTCTAAGTTCATGGAATTCCTTGGCTTTATCATCATAGTAACGTTCATTCAGATATCGGTTTTTGAACTTAACCTGGAAATCTTCCCAAGTAAATGTCTTTTCATCAATGGCATGCACCATTTTCGTCTCCTCCCACCACAAGGTAGCCTTACCTTGTAGCTGGTATACAACTAATCTAGCCTTCAGATTGCTTTCATATTCATAGACCTGGAAATACTTAATCATGTTCAACAACCAAGCTTCCGCATCTTCCTCCTTCTCCCCATCATAGGAGGGAGGTTTGATCTTTCAGAATTCCCCCTGTAATTCCTTTTTCTACTTATACTGATGCCTAACAGCATCAACATCCTCAGACTCATCAGTCTTCCTCTTTCCGGAACCTTCGCCTTCTTGGCTGTTCCGTGAAGTTAGCTCTCTGATGAGCTTTTCCTGCTCCTTACTGGCTAATGACAACCTGTCATTCTGGCTTCTCAGCTCAGCCATTTCTCATTTCAACCTGTGCAACATGGCCATCACCGGAGCGTTGGGATCTGGTGTACTATACTCATCACGCAGATCCACATAAATTTCTTCACCTTCTGCCATTCCAGCACCACTGTACATTACATAACAAAAATCAGTAAAATTTAAAAATTTTCCACAATACTCATTTATACAGAGAACACACAGCAACAGTGAGCACCATGTCAACAGCCCAGTTTTTATAACTTGGGCTCTGATACCATTTGTCACATCTCCCTTACACTTCCCAATTTTATTTTATTTTCTATGGTATTCTAATCTCAGGAATAGTTACAACTAGGTATGACATACAATAAGTCCTAGTGTGACTTGATTTCATCATATTTCTGCCTCAATATGATTTATTTGAGATAATCCTATCCCTCAATTAAATGAATTTAGTAATTACAATTAATAACGAGGATCTTAGATTATTAGTTGAAATAGTTTTTCACCACTACCGCGATTACCATAAAAGGTTACCTTGTATGAATTATATATTACATGTTATGGATGTCATTGCACTTGTTGGTATTAACCTAACTATTGTGCGAATGTGGGGTTTGAATAGTATATGCACATAAATCATCGAATTCGATATATTCTAATCATAAAATTTCCTTATATTACTTCCAAGGTTTATGCATGTTTATTGGATTTGTTTCAATGCTCTCATATCTTTGTACACATTGAACGTATGGTTATTTACGTCACTTGGATCCCTGAATCCTGACCAGGTGTGATTCATCGTTTTCATACGTTTATTGCATATGTCGTGCTCCTCGAATTGCATATGAAGGTAGACGTGTAAGTTCATTTGCTAAGTATAGCGTCTTTGCAAGTTCGTTTTATTTTGGTGTGGCAATGGATATGTGCTAGCAGTCTCCATGTCATCAAGGGAAATATTTTTTTTTTTGATTTGAGACGAATTACAGTCCCTTCTCATTCATGCACTTTGGGTCCAACTTGGGCGTTGCTCATGGCCGCGCCAGATGACTTGGGAACCTCCGTATTCAATATGGCACGAGCATAGCTGCTGTGGCCCTCCTTTGATAGCTGGTCAACTTAATGTCGAACAACCGGTTTAATTGCAGTTTAATTGCACCTCTCTTCCTTGTGATCCGTGGCCTCACCATAGATCGTTCGCCATCTGGACGACTGAGATTTTAATGGTACATTTAGGGTTCGAATTTGGGATTTGGTATATCTTGTGCAATGAAGTTTGCCAACTATTATTTCGGCCTTCGTTTGGGTTTTTTCTTTGTTAATGGTGGTGCCGAGCCTCTGCATGTTGGAAACACAAGCCCTCATATACTCTAGGCTTGGATTTCTTCATCGTCATCTCACAGGGCAGGTAAATTATTACAAGATTTAGAGGTGTTATCTTGTGAGCATTGTAACACATGCATATGGAAGCTTTTTGCTTGAGTTTTCTTTTCGTCCTTGCGTATTATGCGTCTGCTTACACTAACACAGAGAATGGCGCTGTCTGTTCTTACTCCCATACCATTAGAACTTTATGTTTCTCTTGTACATAATCTGTTTTCTTAGTCACCCTTACGATTTCATCTGGTGATAGGTTAAAATTTCGTGATGCCAACACGCCTGCGTTTCGGAATAGGATAAAATCCTACTTGTCTTTCAGACTTGGAGCGACGGTGAATTGATTTCCCGCGCCTTCTATTCGGCTAGGTAAGAATCGATTGGTTTTTCTTTGTTAGTAGAGAAGTTTTTCTGCTTCCTCTATTTCTTGCTAGTGTTCAAATTATTTACGTTCTACCTCAATTTCTTTGGCAGACTCCGCGAATAAGAGAGGACCTCCTTGCTAGGTATTGATTTATTTCTCTGTATATGTTTTCCTTTCATTTTTGCAAGAATTCTTCCTACCAGTTTCCCTAACAGAACTTTCACTGCCTTGAATGAATATCTGCAGGTAGGGTAGACGCCATGCGAATTTCGTTCTTGGCAACCTCTGAGCTAAACCTGTCAATTGGCATTAATTACCATGGCTCTTGGTTTTTTCAGGTTGGTAAACTCATGGATGGAGGGGAGCTATCCTCTCATAGCATTGTTCCGCCTTGCTTCTGCACCTTCGTTAACATTCCTTAGGGTTTTAGATAGTGTTCATTGAAGTCCTAAACTCTGTCAGAGACTGAGTACTAATTAATTTCAGTCGCATGCTATTGTTCTTCAATTGGTTTAAACTTTTGGACTGGGAACACAATCTTAATTTCAGGACTTGAGTCCGAGAGAGCTCAGTTCTCTTTGTTTTTATTTGGTTGTGTACAAAAGGTGTGTATTTCTGCTTCCTGACAATTTTTTCTTCCCATAGAAATTTTACAGATTACAGATTATTAATTTATGGGTGTCTTTATGCTACCTCACATGAAATTTGTTGTTTAATAGGATTAAAATAATGAGTTACTCCTCATTTAAATTGGTTATCATCGTAATGATTGTAATTTATGTAAGTCTCTTTATAGCCGGTTTTTAATAGTTATGCAGTGACTCATGGTTACTTGTTATAGTTATATTTTATATAACCCTTACCAGAAAATCTCAAGAATTTTGGAGAGTTATATTTCCATTTGGACTTTGTATGCACATTTAAATTGTTTCCTGTAGCTGGGATAAGCTCGATTGTTTTTATTATATATTGCTTATGTAGATAATAGTCTCCCCATACCTCGTTTTTTATAATTAATTTCGTATCATATCTATATATATATATATATATATATATATATATATATATATATATATATATATATATATATATATATATATATATATATATATATGTTTACAAGCAGGTTTGTGTACCCATTCTCTGCATATATATCTATTTACCGTATGAGATACAAGTACCACTTTGTTTATAGTTTTTCATACACATTAGCTATTCATCTTGTGTTGTTCCCTAGCGATGTAAAATAATTATACACTACTAAAATTTTCTACTCTTCCATACAATCCTTATTAAAAGAATAGTAATTAGTTTGAGTGTTGAAAGGCACAGTTGTTGAATTGATTATGACCCTCTGCTCTTCACTTGGTAATTAACTAAATGAATACCTCTGTACTCTATACAATTACTTTCTCACTGTCTGTAGATTTAGAATGTATTCCATTTCATGTAGAAGTAGATTTAAGTTACAATTTATGAGTTATGATATACTAGAAATCCCCAGATTTAACTTAAATATTGCTTGAGAGATTCTGGAGAATTTCTCCTCGTTTTACCAAATCATGCTTATAAATGCATACTAATAGATCAGGAGTAGGTTACAGTTGAATTGTCTGTGGAGAACTATGTATCCACAGATTTAAACCATCCTCGGTTTAGAGTTTCTGTTGGATTCTACTCTACAGATTTCTTTTCTACAACTATATAGAATTAAGAAGGTGAATTCCTTATGATTAACTCTGTTAAATGTAGCATTTATAATTCTAATATACAATCAAATTTTATATGTAGCCAATTCATACTATATGAAGTAAACACATCAATAAATTTAAAGACATACCACTCATGTAGTCGACCAACCTCCCAACCTTAGAGTCCTTTTGTCTCCCAGAACTCACCCCCAAGCTGAGATCACCTCCTAGAACAGATCAACCCCTAATCTGTTTAGGAGCAGCTTATTTAAGCTATTTTTCCCCAAAGCATGTTTCTAATTCTGCGTCCAGAATATCAGGATGCTTTTCTTCCTGTTTGCCTAGGCTTCCCATTTTAGGGATTATTTAAAGCTATTTTATGCTTTTCCCCAGCTTTTCCAGCTTTTTACCTCTTCCCAACTATTTTCCTCATCATTGGAGAATTTAGATTTTTCCTCAAAAATCCAAATTAGAAATAATTTCTTTCAAGGATTTTTTTTGAAAGATTGTGGGGAAATATTTGCCTCATCCATCCTCATGGATTTAGCAAGTGATCTCATAAATCTCATTTCGGTCAATCTGCACCACATCATTTTATTCATTTACTCAATTAAATATTTAATTACATTCACAAAATATTTATCCTTTGGGGTCCACTCCCCTTAGGATTAAAGTTCAAATGTCTAGCTTTGAAATTCAAACACATAAATTGGGGGTGTTACAGATGTATAATAAATTTTTATATAAATATTTAATTTTTAAAATCATTAATTTGATTTTATTTAGAATTTTAATCACTCAAATTTATATTTTTACTATTATATAAATTTATTATTATTATATATATTGTATTTATATTATAAATTATTAATTTTTTGTGTAATTAGTTAAGAACTTCAATTTCTGATCCTTGAGTTAAAATAGATATTGTCTCCTTAGATTCCAATAAAAATATATTTTTAATTATAAGCTCTTCAGATTCCCACTACAACTCATATATTTAAAAATCATTTTCTTCAACGAAAAATAAAAATAATAATGCATTTAAATATATCAATGATTTGGAATATATATATATATATATATATATATATATATAAAACGCCCACGTAAACTATCGTAATTTACAGTTTTTACCATGATTTACAAAAACAGTTGTATCAAGAAACGGTTGAACGAATTCTTAAATCGTTTTGAAAAACTGATTTGTGCGGCGTCTTGGTGGATGACCTGCTGTTTATATCAACCGAATAACCTTCTCGTCAGCAAGAGAATGGAAGGAGAACCATCCTTGAAATCTGCTACGTGGTGGCATTCAAGTCAAGAAATACTAGTTTATTTTGTGTTGATGGCCTTGGTATCGCTCTTGGCACTGCGAGGAAGGCCAGGAAGTTATTTGATGGCTTCACTGCTGCCATTTTCTATGAGTCTCGTCTCTCTATAACGATTCTTGCAGGTTCAATAGGCGTGTCAATAAGTTTTGGGTCTTTAGTGGCCACAGGAATTGAGTGTGAATGTTGCAGTTATTGATTATGAGGCCACCATGGAGTCTGCTGCAACAATAACAATCATGAAGACAATAGCATCATGGAAGCGTTGTCATGAAGATGATGGTTCCACATGTGAAAGGAAAACGTGAAAGAGAACCCAGGTTGCATTGTTCAAATGGAATATTTGCTTAAAAGAGATAAGTATATTTCCTTATTAAAAAGAATTTCAGAGTTTATTTATGCGGAGGAAATATGAAAATTTATGTGTTATCTTTCCAAGAAAATCACTTGTATGTGAAAAAAAAACCATAAGAATCTAGAGTGTCTTTTGGAAACATTTACTAGATTCTTGTGCATTGAAAGAGAGATTAATCTTCTTTTATTTTTGGAAGATAAGTTATAACATTAATCTACTTAAAAAATTTACACTGTTATCTACATAGTGGGTAATCACTATTACAATATTTTGGGAAGAGTTAAGAAGTTTAAAACTTGAAAATATTTAATGAGTTCAAGGATAAGATAAGGAGTTTTCACTGAAATAACTCTTGAAATTTTATGTATATGGAGAACTTATGCTAGTTTTCTTAGTAAATAAAATATGTCACTGCTAATAGATATAGATGGCATTATGTTAACATTTTAGAAAGATGTATGTATATATGCATGCTCTATATTTTAAAAAGAGGATTTTTTGAATAGTTTCAAAGAAGGGTAGCTCTTTAATATCAATATTTACATAATATTGTATAACAAGAAAATAGATGATGCATGCCCTTCATTTGAAAAGGGATTTTCTTGAATATATTAAAGAGGGTAGCTCTTTAATATAAATATTTACATAATATGGTATAAGCAAGAAAATAGAAGATGAATTCTCTTATTTTAAAAGAGATTTTGTACTCATTTAAATTATGAAGTGATAACAAGTCCAAAGTATGCTTCTTGAATAGATTAAAGAGGGTAATTCTTGAAATATCTTCTTGTACAATGAAGAAGAAAAGAGAATTTTTCTCAAATTTATATTCATTAACCATGTTGTAAATAGTAATGAATTAATATATATCCATGAATAGTTACCATGATAGTGGTAGAGGTTAATGAATTAATAAATCCATGGATAGTTTCATAAATCCATGGGTCATTTTCCATGGTGTTGATGGAGATTAATTATTTCATAAAACCATGGGTAGATTACCATGGTGTTTGCAAATATTATTTATTTAATAAATCCATGAATAAATTACTATGGTGTTGGTCAAGTTAAGTTATTTAATAAATTCATGGTTAAAGGAACTAATCAGTTTTATTCCTTAGATGAATAAACTAAGTGATTATTTTACATTATCATGATTATGATGTTAAATTCCTTTTGGAGGAAGATCTTCCATATACATGCAATATATGTATTAACTTTTATTGAAAAAGAATATACATATATGTATGTAGAAAGATAGCTTGTAGTATTAAAACTACATTGAATATGATTGTTAGTATAATCTTGAAAATGAGACATGTATTTATATTCTTCATTGCGTATTTTTACATATGTTTACATGCTCACTAGCATTGAGATTTTCTTTGGAAAGACTCGTGAAGGAGGTTATGTGCTTCATTCTGTAAGCACTCCTTTAGGGAGAGTCTTTTGGAATTCGGTATGCATTCGCATGCATGGAAGAAACAATTGTTATGTTAGCTTGCATTCCATGCACTAAAAGTAATAGCTTAAGGGCTAGCTATTCTGATTAAATTTATGTAAATCACATGCATAAATATCTTAACTGATGTATCAGTTTATTTTAAAGAAAAGCTTGTGAGATGTAGCCATTGCCTTGCAGGAAGGTGTGCTTATGTGACGGAAGCATTAGTTATTGTGATGACTTATAACCAGCACATATGAGGTATGTGTCGTTAAAGAGAGAATGACAAGGTAATTTACTTGCATGCCATGAATATACATGAGTAGATGGAGAAGCTACTATAGTACAGATAAGTGAAATGATTGATTAATACTTTATGAATCTTGACATCATTTATGTTGAAGGCATCATAACAGGGAACGATGGTGACATGTACAAAGGAATATTATGCTTGTCATGTACAAAGGAAAATCATGCTTGTCCTAGTGGCAGGTAAATGATTAATGTTCATGCAGATGAGTGCGAGTTGCAGGAAGGTCCAAAGTATGATGGTCCATTGTTGGTACATCCATCCCACCAAGATGAGAAGATATGAAGATATGAAGACCAGAGGGTAAATGGTATCATATTTATTGTAATGGCTTTAAGCTAGATATGTGCATATTTCCTTGTAAGATTATATAAACGATGGTTAAGGGATGGTCTCCCTTATAAGCCATTGAGTGATGGGCTGAACACCCTCACGAGCGTTTAATAATAAAATTAAACGTTTGCTGGTTTTCACCCTACGAGGTTTCTAGGGTATATTGGTGTTGAATGATGTGATTGATTACTGTGTCAAGTTGATGATGTTGATTCCTTTCTTGTTATGATGTTCATAATGGTAGGTATGTGATGACTACATGAATAATGAAATGAGTGGGTGGTTACATCATACAGTATTGTGTTAATGTAATTTAATGGAGGATTGTTAATGGTTAAGGAGTTTACTATTATCATTCTAAAGTTACACTATGAACTGGTAAACATTCTATGTAATGATGAGTAAGGAATATTTAATAGTGAATGGATAGTTAGCCATGAGTAACTTGTATAAAAAAAAATTGAACTCTTTACATTTCCCTGTGAAGTTAATGGTGTATGTTACAAGTGCTATCAAAGCTAAAGGTTGCAACATTGGTGCCTTTGGGAATTAGCGAAAAGAAATTGAGAGACCTGAGATGAAATGCACGTATGTGAAGGAAAGGATCGCATCTCTATTCCAAGTTGAACAAAGAGTTTCAAGAGATAAGTATTATTATCTTTCTTTCCTTGAAACACTAGTTATTGCATTTATGGAAAATACATTGATTACAAAGTAAATACCTGTTGAGTTAGAGTTTCTTTAAAAAAGGATATGTATTTTCCATGTACGTAAAACTTCTATTGTTGTGTTGAAGTTTCCTTGAAAGGAGTTGGGAATTTGGTTTCCTGAAGAAGAAACATGTGTGTGCTTGAAAATTTAACTAATATACATTTGATTCTTCTTGAGATAAATATGTGTATTTTGAAAATAAATCTTGCATGTGAATCTTGCAACTAAAAGAGACAAATATAGAGTAAAACATTGTTTTACTTAATATGAAATATTGTGCTAGTTCTTTTGGAAAGTAATAAAGCATTGCTAATGTGATAATCTTTTAGAAAGATATACCATGGTAAAAGACCAAACTACTATGCTAGTTTTGCTGAGAAGAACCCATGTGAGTTCTTGCAAAGATTACTAGTATGTATCTTGAAAGGTGTGAGCAGTAGTAAAACATAAATAAGTAAACTTGCTTGCCTTTATATATATCTTGTTTAAGAAAAGATGGAAGCTTGTTTTCTTTAAAAGGGATTTCGTACAGGTGTATTAAATGATAAGGAATCTAAGTTCTTTTCTTGAAAATAAATATAGGCTAAAGAGAATAACCTCTTGAATATACTACATTGCTAGATGGATTATGTCAAATTCTTGATTTAGGTATATTAAAGGTTAAGTTAACCTTTTTAGTATTGCATAGTTTTTATGCATAAAAGAGGCAATCTATGATAAATTATTGGAAGCAAAGCATGAGAAACTTGCATGTAGAATCATAGAGGAACAAGGTTCTTTGCATGCAATAGTTGTATTAGATTTCATCGGAAAGAACATAAGTTTATATGTGGAAAAAGATAACATGTTTTGTTATCATACTTTAGAAAAGAATTCTTTGGCAAAGAAGATGAATTACATGTACAAAAATAAAGTAATGTTTTGGTTTCCTTAAAATATATACATGGTTAATGTGGGTATAATATTTCAAGAATAAGGTATGTATTATTATGTTTTATTCATTAGTTTTATGGAAAAGAAAACCATGTTTTGCATGCCTATTATGTTATGTGTCCTCGAAGAGGAATCATGAGTTTTCCTACTTGATTATGTTAAGTACTCTGTTGGGAAATTAATATTAGAATCTTTATGCATTGTATGCATAGGAACAACAACCAATGTGTTAGCTTTATTATATTTGAATCTTTATGCATTGTATGCATAGGAACGACATCCAATGTGTTAGCTTTATTATATTTTCATGTTCCAAAGGCAAAATCTGAAGTGGTGGTTTTTTTTTGTTAAAGTTTAAGTAAAGCGAATGCACATTGTGTCATTTTCCATTAAAGGAATTTCTGAACAGATATAGTGATTTTTCTTGTACGAATGTGTGCATGTGTGAAAAATTTCACAATAATGTGGGGGTTATTTGACATGAATTGATAATTAGTTACTCACACTAATGTAGAGATGTTAGAAGAAAGCATGTTGTGACATTGCATTCACATCTCATATATGCACATGAATAGATGTTAAAGGATCATTCAAAGATTTATTATTTATTGATTAAGGTTTTATCTAATCCTGCTATAAAATCTTGTCAATGTTGCTAAAAGAAAACATTGTCGTAGAGGAGGAATGTGAATTTCCTGATGGGGATAACTACTGCAGTATGGAGAGAAGTCCTTCAAATGAAATAAAGATAAGTATTTTATTTTATATTAAGAAGTCTATGCATATGCATGTTGATTCATTTAAAAATGTATTGTTACATACATGACATTGCATGAGATTAGCTTCCATTTAAAAGAATTGTCTAAAAAAAAGTACATGTTATTATAATATACTTTTTCCAGATAAGAATATGCATATGAGATTAATATGTGTATTATGATTTATTTCTTTAGGAAAGAAAGTATAAAAGCATGAAAGAAAAATAGTTACTTTTCATTTGAGCTTGAAAAGAAGCAATTGTTTTTGCATGCAATAAAATTTCTAAGTTGCCATGCACTACTTTAAAAAGATGAATGTGTATAGTAACGGTGTGTGAAACTAATGCATGAATGCAAAAAGATGAGGAAAACTTTGTATAAGATGATAGAGTGTTAGGAATTAAATCGACTAAAACCTCTTAATGGGTCAAGCTGTGAAACTTAACTAAATGACTAGTTGACTAACTAGTGCTGTATGGATTGTCATAGATGCATTAAAACTATTGACTAATTATGAATGAATAACTAATGAAAGCATTTGCAATACTGATTTTGACTAAGCTATTTGAAAGTTGTGAAAAAGTATTATTAAGGTGATAATTACTTCATATGTCGTATCGTTGGAATAGAACATTATGGGAATTGGAAATGTGTGCATAAGATAATATGTACCGAGAAATACATATTTACGATTATCATTGTTTCTTATAGTAAGCATGGTAGCTTTCTAGAAATGTAAAATCATGGAAAATAAAACATCGCAACATGGCAATGTGGATTTCAACAAAGAAACATTAAAGTATCATGTTTTAATGTACAACACATGTATGTTACTTAGGGAAGTTGTGACAACTTCATTAAAGCTAACTAGTATTAAATAGCTAAAGACAATTTGTTTAATTTTCTTTTATCTCGTAAGAAAAACTTAAATCATCACCGTTGATGTTAAATTATTTAATTTGTTGAAAATTAATTAATGAAAGAAAATCTTTCTAAGCCGATGGTAAAAAATGTTTCCAAGAATAGAAAGTGGTTGGGGATGCTTGGAAAGACAAATACCTACTCCTTTGAGGATAAAACCGGATCCCTGGGGAGGAGTGGGCGTCTGGGTGAAATTGGTAAAGGGGGAGTATTTTCTAGAGCTGGTCGGGACTATTGAAAATAGCTTACAATAACCCTTGTAAAGCCAAAAAACATCTCGAGTGTGACTAGAATTGGAGAATTGGACCCGACCATTCGAATTTTCTTCTGCAGTTTTTCGAGTATGACCGGATTGGCCATCGCAGGTCATGGCGAAAAAGATCCACCGTTAACCCATGGCATCGTCCCGTATTCGGAGCTATGGGGCAAGTGGAGGACGTAATAGCCTCACTTGATGGTTGGGAGGACCATGCCTGAAAGACTAAATTTCTAGATAAGTATAAAAACTTTTTAGTGTGGAAAGATTGATCGTTTGGATGTGAGAAAAGGAGCTTAGAAGCGCCGGAAAATGAATTACCGAGTGTATAAGTTCATTTATATTATTACTAATTTGTTTGAATGTCTTAGCGTATGCTAGATATGCGTATGGTGAGTGGATTGGACTATTGGTACGCCAGAGAGCTAGGTGCTCCTCGAGTACCTTTTTGCAAGACATTTTCTTCGTGATGTCTTTATGTGAGCTAAGATGTACCCGCTAAAGACAAGCAGTACGTGATACCATTATAGAGAAAGGGACCTTCCGAGTACTTGTGGAAGTACGCGATTAAACATCTCTTATATATGAAAGAATGTTTGATGATGTCAGTAATTATTTTCATTTGATTGAACACTATGTGAATAATGTGATTGAATGGTTATTCATACATTGGCGTTCTTTCCAGAAGTGTCGATGGGTGTTCAACCACTCTATGAGAGTTTGCTAAAAATCCATCATTTCTTTCAATAGTAATTGGTAAGTTCGTATAGAGATTTTTCTATATTTTTATTAATTGAATAAAGGAATAAGTAGTTAGAAATGAAAATGAAATATTCTTGCGCTATACATGCTTATGAATATGGATGAAAACATTATTGTTTCAATTAATGGCATTTAAGGAAATGAAAGTGTCTCATTGCCAAAAGGAAGGAGCCCCTTTTGATTGCTTATATTATTATATCATGAGTATAAGTTTAATTTCAAGAAGATAAGCACACCGAGGACTCGTGTTTCCTTAAGGGGTATATGTAATGCCCACGTAAACTATCGTAATTTGCGCTTTTACCATGATTTACAAAAAATGTTGTATCAAGAAACGATTGAACAAATTCTTAACTATTTTGAAAAACTGATTTGTGCGGCTTATTGATAATGACTCCGCCGTTTATATCAACCAAATAACCTTCTTGTCACACCTCCGCTTAAGGGAATGTCACCCCTGTACTTGGATTCCACCGTTACATCCGGTTATCCGAATACTAAGTTCCTTCCTAATCACCTTTCAGCTAACCCTAGGTACCACTTTGGAATAATGAGCTTCCGTGGATTTAAGTTTCATTTCCCTCTTAGTAAAGTTTATTCCATCACCTAGTATCTCTTTCTATTGGGGTATTGATCATTCAACTCCGTATACATTTCAATACCGTTATTTAACACACATGAATATTCAATACATATTTTCGAACCCGTTATGGATATTCAACATATATATTTTTAACCTATATATATATATATGTCACCTATATATATATGGATAACATAGGTATCTAAAATGCATTTATCAACCATACCTTTTTGAGCTCTATATAGATACATCCCACATATGTACAGTACACCCCTTTTTTAAATTATTTGATTCACATATATATATCTCCTATATATACATAATACACCTTATTTTAATATATAACTATCTCAATATATGTATATCTCATAAATGTATCCCACCTATGTATTATATATACATATAACACACATCCTTTGATAATCACTCAAGTACATATACCTATCTTCACCCTTAAATACTTCATGAATTTTAAACACACCTCTATATGTATATGTATCATATATACATAAATGCATTTGATGTATTTATCCTCTTAGGGTTTTTTTCCCCTGCTGATGTGTGTACAGAATGCGTTTAATTTTGGTTCCGCATTGTGTACAAAGTTTCAATTGGAGAATCTGGCCACAGCAGCACGCTATCTCTCGTGGCATTGGAGTACTTCCGCGATCCTCCAAACCGGTTTCGTGTAGGTGAAGGGAGTATACGTGGTTCGTTTCCCCATCGCGCGTGTAACCGGAAAGGTACCTCGAGGTTTATGGGTCGCTCGTGCCGTGAGAATCTCTAAGATTTCACCCTCGCCGCCACCGCTTGTGAAATCTACAAAGTCATCCACGGCTATGGGGCCACGGAGCATCGACGAAAGATGTATCGAGAGTATGGCTCAGCCTCGAAACCCCGCCGGCACAATACTTAGAGTTTAAGCCAAAAAAGACAAGAACTACTACGAAGTGGTACCGCCGATTCGATTGTCATGATGATTAAATCCCTTTCTGGGATTTTGCAAAATCCTCGATCGATGTCGATTAGGGTTAGCGCCCTTATTCGCTACGCTAAACCTAGTGGACAACCTCCGCGTGTACCATTAGGAATTCGAGGTAAGTATCTTGGGGTTACCTGTAGTTAACCTTAGCGCTATCCATTACTATTTCATCTTCTCCAAACGTGGTTTCTATGTCATGACTCCTTCATTTTTGGGATTTTCTAATTCACAGGTTCCACACTTCCAGGAGCGCATGACAATGGTGACTATGGCAAAGACCTGTAAGAGTGCTGGATTCTTTCCCTTGGGCCGCAGGGCCTAATGGTTGGTGTATCATGTTCGGCACAAATGAAGGAGATCTATTTTATTCGTATCGTTATTATCCCTGCTTCTTTACTATCATACCGTAGCAAATTGTTTTCTATGTTTTCCTTTTTCCCTACCTTCTCCTTCCGGTTGCTATATCAGCCAACTCATTTAGAATTTTGTGTTTTGTATTTAGGTAACGCTGCTGGGGTTGGGTACAGCTATCGCCCCTACTCCTTGTCAAAGGTTTTCATATCGGGGTTCTACATTTATCGTAAGCTTTCAATGAAATCTTGATCGTGAGACACCCAAGGCGTGGAGTTGACTCGAATGTCGCGTCTCTTTCTACGGCCAACTTCGTGCCGGTAATATATGTTTCCTAGGCTTGTTAGTTGCATTTACCTCCATTTATTATTGAATATGTGTTGGATTCCCTGCTCAGAAAAGGGGAGGCGAAGTAGAGTATTCTTTCTTTTATTTACATTCTCGGTTTTTTTCTTTTTATATACGTCCTCTCTATTCGTGTTCATGGTTACCTATTCGTACGATCGAAACTATATAATCGAACGCTATGTTGTTTATCGTGCCGAGTGGCTGTAAAATAACCCCCGTCGACCCTAATCTTAACTTCCTCCACCGATTTGAATCGGGATTCTGAGAAGTTTCAGTTTTAACTTATTGTTTCAGCAAAATGAGTTTTGTTAAAGTGGGTAATGGTGGCCTTTGCCGCTCATGACCAACCGAGTTTACTTCTTTTGTTAATGATGAAACTTTTTAATATTGCGTAGCAATAGCTACTCCATACTTCTAGAGTTGATGTTCATGCCCAATGTGTACCCTTAATTTTCTCCGATATTACTCTAAATTTGTTCATGGAGAATGGAGGTTTTCCAAAATTTTTTTATTCCCCCAACCGAAACGATCACCCTTCCCATTTCATCCTATGTTCCACGGCCACTTGTATGCCGAGTTTATAACTATGAGTTATCTCAAATCTCTTTATAGCTGTGATTTACCTGATGAACTCTCGTGAAATTCTTTTATAGCGTTATTTCATAGCTTTGTTATGTTTGTCTAATATATATATCGCGATGTCGCAAATTTCTACTTCGGTTTGTTGACCAAATTGTAAATTTTCATAATAATTATTTTCTCGACTCACGAATCACCGTAACCTACATAGCTTGTGCCAGCCTCCTTTTCTACAACCCTTTTCTAAATCAATATTTAAGATAAGTTTATTACCGTTGCTTTCGTTACTCATTTTATTTTCCGAGGTTCTCACGTATACACGTGCTGTACTGATCGTGTACCAGCCAAGGTTCACCTCGCGGCATGTATACTATTGTTTTTATGTATGCGTATGTAATGCTTTAGTTCAGGGCCGCGACGCATATGCTCTCTTTGTCCTTTGAAGTATACTTATATCTATTCACAGTCTTCTGGGAGTATACGATTATTTTAGTCTAACTTAATTGCTATGAGTACTTGGTTAGTATATAGATATGTTTGCTAGTTGTCATATATGTATTCGTGAGTTCATTTGATAGTGTTATCTGTTGTACATATTAACCACTTCGATACTAATGTTCCTTCTTAATATAGATGGTTGTCGAAAGATTTGTAGTTATATTGTCCAATTTGACATATGAAAATTCATGTATATATATATCTCATATGTGGTAGAGGTTAAAAAGGCTTAATTGGATTTTTATAGCTACTTGTTACTATATATATATACCTATATTTTTCAAAGGCATATATATATACCCGATAGTTCCATTAAATGCTTAGTACAATTCAAAGATAGAGAAATCTTTAATGCCATATTATTTGTTTCAAGGGTTAGAACTGCATTTAAAATACAAAGTACCCTATAATTTCTATGAGTACTATAACCCTTGTAGATTTTCCTTGTGATTTAATAAGAATTCAAAATCCTTGCTATTAATTTATTTTTTATTTTTCTCTTGAAGGGATGCCTATATGGTTTTATAAGTACCTATAAAAATGTTATCAAATCATAGAGAGTAAAATTTTGTTCTCCTAGCACTATTTCAAAGGCCATATACTAGCATCTCACTCTCTTTCTTTTTAGATTGGTACCATGTAACTTTAGTTCGTTGCATGTTTCTAGTATAACATAAGAATATCATCTCATTTTTGTATCTACAAAGAATACAACAAAAATTAATCATCTCAGAGGCCAAGTAGCTTCTGCATTTAAACCAACCTTGGTTTAGAGTTTCCCCGGGGTTTCTATCGAGGAATTTCTCAGATACAACCAAATGCATCCGGAAGGTGAATGCCTTAGGATGGATTTCGTTAAATGTAGTACTAGCATCAATCCTACAAATGCTTTTAAGTTTTATATGTAGCTAATTCATACCATAATACATAAAAATAAACAATAATTTCGTAACATACCACAATTCGCAAATGACCACCAACCTTAGAGAGTCCTTTCTTGTCTCCCGAGACTCACCCCCAAGCCGAGATCACCCCAGAACATCAACCTCTGGACCGCCTAGGAGCAAATTATTTAAGTCGACGCGAAAGCATGTTTCGACCCCGCGTCTCGTAACAGCAGATGCTTTCTCGTTTAGCCTAGCTTCCCATTTTGGGACTCTTTTAAAGTCGTTTTAATTTTTTCCTCAAATTTTTTGTCAATTCTTCCTGCAACTACTCTTCATTGGGGGAATTAGATTTTCCGTCTCCAATGACGCCACATGAAAGATTGTGATTTGTTACCTATCCATCTCTCGGATTTGGCAAGTGATCCTAATTCTCTTTTTGGTCAAAATGCACCGCCATTAGCTTCAACAAATATACATTCATATACGATACTCACCCCTTGGGGTCCATGTTCCCCTTAGGATTAAAGTTCACAGTTCAACTTTAAAAATTCAATACACAAATCTCTGGGGGTGTTACATATTCCCCTCCAAAATAAACACCGCCTCCCTGCATATTATCTGAATTTCTCTAACAGTATTCATTTAAATCAGAATAATTCCCTAAGTCCTATGCTTTTCAAATGGAGACATTTGAACATAAATCCAAAGGGAGTGGACCTCAATGGATAATTATTGTGTGGATGTGGTTAACTATTTATTTATGAAAAAATAAATAAAATATCAGGTATGCACTATGACTAGATGAGAAAGTGAGATCACTTGCCTAATCCATGAGGTGATGGAAAAGGAAAAGACTTTCCAAAATCTTTCAAAAATCCTCGAAAGAAATTATTTCTAATTTAGATTTTTGAGGAAAAATCTAAATTTCCCTAATGAAGAGGAGTAGTTGGAAGAGGTGAGAAAAAGCCTTATGTTTTAGGAAAAGCTTAAAGCAGCTTTTAAAGAGTCCTGCAAAATGGAAGCCAGCTAACAGAATGGCAGCATCCTGAAATTAGACTTAATTGAAACAATGCTTTGGGGAAAGCACAACGCAATAAGCCGCTTCCGGCACGATTGAAGTTAGTCCGTTTTGGGAGGATCTCTGAACAGGGTGAGTTCGAGATAAAACGAACTCTAAGGTTGGGAGGACTGGTCATAGTAGAGGTATGCATGCATAATTTTGGTAGATTTCTCGCAAGTCCGTATTAAATATATTCCTATTTTATGAATTGTGATGTTATTGTTCATTATGCAATTTATGAATCGTGATGTTATGTCATTATGCAATGTTATGAATTGTTATGTTATGGTGCATTATGAAAATGTTAGATTGATTAATGGTTCAAGAACTTATGTAATTGCAAACTAAAGCTATTGATAGCAAGTAGACAAATGGTTGGGTGTATTAATGAGGTTAGAGATGATAGATCAATTGAAAATGTTCAATCTAATAACTAGGTATAGGTATAGCCATATCTTAAAGGAATATTTAATTTCTGTGTATAAATGACAATGCTGCATAGTATATATTACCTATGGAACAGTTAAACCCAAACAACTAAACCTATCATAACAATACCGATGGCACAGACTCGTAACCAATAACAAAGTAAGAAACAACAACCCCGTGATAGCGTATGGGTTCAGATGCTCAGTCACAGTTCAATGGAAATAATTGTAAAAGTTAGAATTTAAATTATTCTATTAAATGTAAGTGTAAACATATGAAAGCAGGTTGAATCCTAACTAAGGACGAGGATCTAACACTAAACTCATTCTAGCCTGCGTATTCTCTACCTCCATTTGATTTAAGCAAGAGGATTTGTTTCAGTTTTCCCCCGGGAATAACAACTGCACTGTGAGTGTCACATATGCTGAATGTTTGTAATAAAGAAATAAGGGGGGAATCCTATCAACAATCTAGGGGTGTGTGATAAAGTTTAGGTGAGGTAAGATTAAAGTATATGTAAAAATACAATGAATGAAAGACTTGTACCGTCCATATAACTACATCGGGAAAGTAGTTGGAGCAATGGAGGTTAATCGAGTATAGATAGATGTATGCGAGGATGCACACATCTATACTCTATGCCGAAACTTTAAAATGTTGAAAATTTTATAAGGCCTGAAACTGAAAGTGAGAGTAGGAAGGGCCTAGCAATCATCTAGAGTTGGACAAAACTCGAAAAGAAAAACTCGAGAGATACAAAGTAATATATATATATAGCTATATAAGTCTACTAGATGGATCGGGAAGAGGAGGCTTGCTCAAAAATTTTCATGGAAATTCTTGCGATTCCATAGCCACTATAAGACCGAAAACAATTTAAACCTTGACAATAGTCCGAATTTGTACATCCGCAAGATAAAACTATCAATGTTATCTCGGCGCATAAAGCGGAGAATATCTCGAGTTATGTTATATGTGTAGAAAGTTGGGTCTCGGGAGATGCGGACAATGTATCGAGCAAAGTTCAAAAATTGGGCAAGATATGTGCTCACAAAGAAATGGTTAATCGTTATAATTTTATGAATATTAAAAATATTACTTCAAGTATATAAATATCTTGAGATACTTTCGTATACTTTCGTACATATGTAACAGATTGTGAGGAAGTAGAAACATTTCGATATGGGAGTAATATGATAGAGGCTCATATACCAAAATTGTTAAACCTATAATAGGTTTAAAACCGGAAACCGATATCTCGAAAATAGTATTTCGATGTAAAATAATAGAGTATGATTGTTTCTTCAATGGATTTATATATCCACGATGAAAAAAAATATATAAAAATAAATCGTAAGGTTACCATAATTTAACCTCTCACTAGAAATCTTCAATGAGAGGGTAAGATCTTTAACATGGATAACATACAAAGAGATAACTTCAGAAATATTTATCTCTAGATACAGGAACTTCTAGAGATAGGTGAAGTGGATGATGTTTTCTATTTAAAATTGTAGACCTGGCTACATATAGAAAAGTTAATTAAATGGTGTGATTGATTCAGTATTCTAGTTGTAGGACTTAAAAATCCACAGAGTAGGAAACCCTTCCTGCATCTCTGAAACCAAGGTCGGTTTAAATCTGTTTCTTAACCCTGGCGTATGATTGGCTTATTGTTTTGTTCCTTGTAGACACAAATGTGACATTATATGCTTATGTGTATGCTAGAGAACCAAAAGATAGCAACATAAAATTACAGGGTATAAATATGAATGTACCGAAAGTAAGATATTAGAACACGATATTCGAACCTGTAGGCGCAAAAAGAGTACATCTATTCTATCTGATCGTTATAACAATATAAAGGTTTATATTGCATTTCAAATCTACCCTCAAATCTTTGTAGACAAGTACTATAGCAACAAACATTAAAATTATAATTAAATTCCTCTAGTCCAAGACTCTTGGATACATATAGGTGTATTGAAAGAAAAATAGAAATTAAAAATGAAGACATTAGAATAGGTATTCTCATAAAAAATAAAATAAAAAAGGGGGTAAACCTGCACCATCAAAGTGTTACATCATTCATATCCAATATAGAGTGTATTGTAGATTAGATTTACCTCTAAACCTTTAAAAGAAACATTAGGGTTATGGATTAAAATTATGCTTTAATGCACATTTCAGCACTAAATCTTATGCTATTGAATAATAAATCTATCGAATGTCGTGGTTAAATGGACTCATTTCTAAGGGAAAAAGATATACATACACATGCTAACAAGAAGCAAGATCTGTTGGAAGAATTAGATTCTTTCTAATCCTTGACTACACATGGGGTATCTACACAAGGAAACATATACGCCAAGGTATATAGTACATTTAATACATATATAACCCGTAGCATGTTAAAAGAATCAACTATGAATATGACTTTCATACATCTAATGAAACATATACCTGTATAAAATATAACAATAAGCAAAATATATGTAAAAAGTATGTATATATACAGTGAACGTATCGTCGAACGTCGTAAAGAATGGGGAAGGGGAAAGTTAATATACCATGCCATGTATCATTGCCAACCCGTGCTCTGATTGCGACGTGTTGATAAACCACAATGTTGTTTGTAAGACAACCAAACGAACATAGGAAACCCAATAAATAAATAAGTCGGACAAGAAAGATCCTATTAAAAGTGACCACCCCACGTGGTAAGTGACTAGAGGTCAAAATCATAGGCTAAGAAAATAGGGTCACCCAGGACCGTATATGTAGGCCGCGTTCGTATCCACTTCCTGCTCCGCTTTCCGTCAATAACTACCTAGATTAGGGTTTCCTAAAATAACACCGGCACATAATTTTGAGACACCGTATAATTTCCTCAACGTGTACCTCTTTAATAAACCGTTACCCACGTTTAGGGAAAAGGATGCTTAGACTAAAAATCAAATAAGCTCTCCATGAGAGGTTTATGCCATATATGGCGAAAAGAGATATTTATATATAAGCCAGCATAAGTCTGAATGAAATAATGTACATTTGCTATGTAAAATTTTGAGAAGGTATGAGTATTAACATCAACGAAACACAACCAATAACAAAATGATGGAGAAAGGGTCAGACAAGTTAATAAGGTATACATAAAACAAACGAGCAGAGGTCGAATCCCAAATAAAGTAAGCACTAACCATCAACAGAACTGAATCAAATAGCAGAAAGACTTTAAAAAATGTTATATTTTATGTATGTAGAGAGAGTTGTGGCCCACATGACAAATTTTAAACGTAAATCCATGACCAAACTGTGGAAAAAAATATTAACTGTTCATCTCACAAATATTTATTAATAACACTATTTTAACTATAAAAACAAAGAATTGTGAGAGGTCTCAATTCAAAGAGTGCAACCTGGGAAACCGTATCTTTCTAAACCTAACAACCCGAGAATCCATCCACCTTACCTACATCATCGACACCGTACAAACAAAAGAAAAGTATGAAAGAAAGAAAGGATAAAAATGAGCAACCCCTGTGGTGTGCTTTCTTATTGCCAGAGACCACCCAAGATGCCAGGGTATTATCTTCCACGTCACACTCCAGACGGTCCTGCTGAGAGAAGTAGCACCCTGAACACCATCACCTGCCACCATGAAGAAATAACCTGGGCAGACAAGAGATCTCTCCTAATCCATTGTGTTCAGGAAGTTTAAAATTGTGAGACTCACCCTGGAAAAAATCATTAAAATATCTACTTTAAAGCATATGTTAGTTCATATCTCAAAGGACTCACCTTCCGGCATTTCCTCCAACTAAAAGCACGCTGCAGAATTACATCAGTGGTATGTTAACCCTAGCATGCAAACGGCCCCAAGTCATGTGGATTGACGCGCCCCACAGTCACACAGAGAATAAAAGAAGAAACTTGTTTGAATATGTATGGGGGCCAGGTAAAAGGATGGCCCGCCGTTCAACGCTAATTTATGTCAGTGAACCCGGCAAAATCCGAAAAAGAACAATCGATCAGACATCATGTAAACGCATGCGCAACTCCAGAGGTCACTTTATCCAAAGTCACACCGCTGTTTCTGTCAGAGTCATGACGCATAGGCATGTAAAAACTGAGCAGAGGCAGCCGTGACCATGCTGCATTGAGGATGGTGGTAAAATTTGAAAACCTTTCCACCAAAATGAATATAGGAATACAAATTGACGCCACCGTGTTTACACCTGGAATCTCACCACCCATTACCCATGCGCCCATGGTATGGATATTTCTACCCACACAGATATACTTAAAGGACCCACGTGGAGCTCCACAATGACAAACCAGCGCACGTGTTAATGTAACAAACGTACAATGTATTCTAAACTCAATAATCATGATAGGAGGTATTCCACCAGATGAATAAAGAAAGACATAGATACTGCAGGTTAATGTATAACCATGAATAATATAGACCCAAACATATCTTAAGTAGCTCTCTGTTTCATAGTATGAATGCACATTGTAAAGTATACTATAATACATATGTGTGTATTGTGTAACTACACCACACCAGGCAGGGATTATAGATTATACATATGTAAATATATCATATGTTATATGTATACAAAATGTATCTATATAGAAGCATTCATAGTTATAGATGTCTTTGTATATATATATATGATAGAATGTATGGAACTGTAAAAATATAGTGAGAGGTTAGGTCCCCGAGAGAGAGAGACGGTCTGTATATATATCTATACATACTAGGTATTTAATATAGTTCACGAACACACACACACACTGTATGTTATTATATTAAATTATAAAAGATAAAGCACACGAAGGAGAATTAATACATAGACAATAGATGTTTATAGGAAAATAATAATGTTAAGAAAAAAAATCTGTGAGTCCAGGTGTGACAAAATGGTATTCATATATGTGTGTGTAGATTCATATATATATATAATATATAGTAGATTATATTACAGAGAAGGGGACTATATATATATATATTTATATTATATATATAGATAATCTATATATATATATGAAAGATGGAGGATGAATGATAAAGATGGACTATGAATTATATAATAAAAAAAGAGTCAATAAAGAAAGAGAGAGCCTCACTCTATTTAAATATATCTATAATGTATGGAATTATTATAAATATTTATAAAAGAATATATATATCTATATAAAATGACCTTTTAATAAGAAAATGGATATATAAATAAAATCAATAAATGATGGGGATGTTAAACAACCAAAATAATCTTATTGATCCATTATAACAATATTAATTCAAGCCCAAAAGCTATAAATGACAATTGTAATATATGTTCCAAATAGGTTGTATAATACCAAAAGGCTACTACACCATTAGAAAAAAGAAGCAAATTCATGCCATTGGATAAGCAAGAAAGGGGATAATATAAAGAATGACAATGGCATTTAATGTAGAGGTATGTTAAATATGTTACAAATTTTAAATTAACAATTAAGATGAAAATATATATTGATATAAATAATAATCATTAATTATAAATTTATTAGATTTAAAATGAATAGCCTGTAATGATGAGTTAATCATACAATATAAAGATAAGTGATCCTTGTTGCACACTGGAGTGATATTATGAATGTAATAATTGCTATTAATAATATAATTAGGTCTGTTATGTACCTTTGAACTTATACCCATTTGACTGAAGAGAAAGTAACTTTATCATATTAATAAAAGTAAAATTACTAAAAGTTGCAAGTAAAGTAAATAATAGTACATTTACCCTTATGTATTTTAACATTAATACTGAAATAGGTTGGGTGAGAAAATAAACACTAGTCAGATTATAAAAGTTATTATCAAAAATTCATCAAGGATGATATTCAAGATGAAGTATTTTTGTCATGACTAAAGCATGATAAATATATTTTAGCCCCACATACATGGAAAATAATTGTATGAAAACTTAAGCATATTATAAACCCACAGAAATACTGGTTTAGTAATTAAAATACTGTATAATAATGCAGATCCCTATATTGAGTTATGAATGAATGGTTTGTATTGATGAAATCAAATTTCATTAATAGGAATGATTATGAAAAAGATATACATGGACAAAAAATCCAATGGGACATAAAGACTTCCCCAAATTGTACGCTGAATATGGAGAAAGACATACATGTATCTAATTATAGATGATTGTTAGTTATTAATTAAATGGATTGATTCATAAAAGAAAACAATGAGAAGATGGAAGCATGAAGTAAAATGAGAAAGAGTAAGTAAGGATCATAATATGATAATTGTTTTTCATTATGAGCATTTTAAATGAAATGTAAATTATTATCGAGTGTGTAACAGAAAAGCACAATCACTTCCGGAACCGAAGGAGAAAGGCTAAATCACCAGAAACTCGAAGAAAAGCCGAATGACCAAGCTGGGCAGTGAATCTACCCGAAACAGGGAGAAAAGAGCAAGGAAAATAAAAGTAAACAACTATTAAGAACCCTAATCCATGGATTGGTATTTAACCTAATTTCTGGTTATGAAAAATAATGTTATTGTGGATTATAAATTGTATGTACATGACATTACTTACATTGGAAAGGAACGAGACAGAGAAAACAATAAAAGATCTTTCCGAACGGAACTTCTTGCAAAGAACAGTAGGAGAAAACAAACCAGCATCAAGGCATCGACAAAATAGAGTAGAAGCCAGGAGAGTACCGTCTGAAACTAATCAAGGAGCGAAGAAGAAATCTTTATCAAAGTTGAAATCAATGTGAAAGGGGTAGCACCGAGGAAGGTGTTGGAAAGGAGGGGAAAAAATGGCTTATAAACTAGCCCCTACCATTTCTTATTAAATTTCCTGATATGTTTCATGTCTCCTTGTTGATTAATTTATTTTGCATGATGCTTCTCACATGATTGATTGGAATGTGGTCCAGGAACTGAGCGAAGAATTTTCCTTCACATTCGCTTCAAAGCAGATGAGAAAGCGGGAAAGCGAAATGATGAATTGTGAAAGTTAGAATCGCGCGCTGGCGCAAGTAGGTGCGGTGGAGCACTGTGATCTGCTGAAAAAGCTACATGGAACGTCAGTAGGAGCTAAGATGATGGAACAAACATTCATAGTTATGTTCAAAATAAACTAAGTAGATAGTTGTCAATACACCCGAGGACTCGTGTTTAATTTCAGAGGGGGAATATGTAACACCCTAAGTCTACTATGCTTTTTCAAATGAGACATTTGAACATAAATCCAAAGGGGAGTGGACCCCAATGGATAATTAGTGATGATGGATGTGAGATTAACTATTTATTTATGAAAAAATAAATAAAATATTGTGTATGCACTATGACCAGGGATGAGAGAAGTGAGATCACTTGCCTAGTATCTATGAGTGTGATGGAAAAGGAAAAGACTTTCCCCAAAATCTTTCAAAAATCCTTGAAAGAAATTATTTTCTACACTTTAGATTTTTGAGGAAAAAAATCTAGAATTTCCCAATGAAGAGAGGAGTAGTTGGGAAGAGGTGAAAAAAAGCTGAAAAGCCGAGGAAAAGCTTAAAGCCAGCTTTAAAGAAGCTCAAAAATGGGAAGCCTTTCAGGCTAAACAGAATATAAGCATCCCTTGAAATTCTGACGCAGACATTGGAACAGGCTTCTGGGGAAAGCAGCAGCCTAAATAAGGCTGCTCCGAACGCAGTTGAAGTTAGTCCGTTTTGGGAGGATCTCGCCTCGGGGGTGAGTTACGGGAGATAAACGAACTCCTAAGAAGTTGGGAGGAGCTGGTCATAGTGAGAGGTATGCATACATAATGTGGGAGATTTCGGCAAGTCTACATATTAAATATATTCCTATTTTATGAATTGTGATGTTATGGTTCATTATGCAATTTATGAATTGTGAAGTGTTGTGGGTCATTATGCAATGTTATGAACTTGTTATGTTATGGTGCATTATGAAAGAAATGTTAGATTGTTGATTAATGGTTCAATAACTTATGTAATTGCAAACTAAAGCTATTGATAGTGAGACAAATGGTTTAGGTGTAGTAATGAGGTTAGAGATGATAGATCAATTGAGCATGTGCAATCTAATAACTATGTATAGGTATAGCTTGCTATCTTTTAAAGGAATATTTAATTTACGTGTATAAAACGTAGATGTTAACAAAACAAGTACCTATGAATCAAAGCAAGTCCCAAAGCAACTAAACCTATCATAACAATACCGTATGGCATTGTGATCCCCCGTAACCTAATAACGTGAAGTAAGAAACAGCAACCCCGTGATGACAGTGATGGGGTTCAAGATGTACGAAATCTTTGCGTTCAATGGAAAGAAAGCATTGTAAAAGTTAGAATTTAAATTATTCTATTAAATGTAAGTGTGTAAACATATAAAGCGAGAGATTGAATCCTAACTAAGGACGAGGATCTAACACTAAACCTATCCAAATCTGTCATTCTCCTACCTCCATTTGATTTAAGCAAGAGGATCTGCTTTCTAGTTTTCCCACGGAACAGATGAATCTTAGTACTAGGAAAGTGTCACACTATGTTGAATGTTTGTAGCAAAGAAATAAGGGGGGAATCCTATTGAACAATCTGCAGTGTATGATAAAAGTTTGTGTGATGTAAGATTGTGGAAGTATATGTAAAAATACTAATGACAGTCGCAGTACACTAGTAGGTACCCGTCCATATAACCCATTGGGAAAAGTAGATTGGAGCAATGGAGGTTACAGCTGAGGTTTAGATAGATGTATGCAAGGATGTACACATCTATACCTCTATCGTCGAAAGCTTTAAAATGTTGAAAATTTTATAAGGCCTCGCAAACTGCGGAAAGTTGAGGAAGGGTCACTAGCAATCATCTAGAGTTGGACAAAACTTCCGAAAAGAAAAACCTAAGAGATACAAAGTAATATATATATAGCTATATAAGTCTACTAGATAGGGTGGAAGAGGGGGAGGTCAAGCCCATACTCATGGAAATTCTTGCATATTCCATGTCGTATTATAAGTACTCAAAACAATTTAAAAGCTCCCAGATAATAGTCCTGAATTTCATCAAGTGATTCAATGATAAAAACTATCGAATATTGTCACGATTTAGCGATAAGGCGGAGAATATCTCGAGAGTTATGTTATATGTGTGAAAAGTCAGTGGTCCGGGTAGACGTGACATAAACGAGAAATGGATATTTCTCCATCATTTAACTCTTCCCTTTTCCTGTGAGTTTCTTCTGAGAAGATAGCAGTGCTTCCATGCGCACTTTGACTCGACCACCGTTCGTTTTCTCAACTCAATTTCTCCCGCCCAATATTTGAAGCTGGTTTCCTGAAGTAGACTCACCTCGCGGTTCAGCATATGTACAACATTCCAATCAATTATGTGAGAAGCATCATGCAATAGTATCGTTTTTTAATAATGAAACATGAAACACATTATGCACTCCTAAACATGGGTGGTAAGGCCGACTTTGTAAGCCGACTAGTCCCCACCCTTTCTAGAATTTCAAAAGAGCCCACAATATCTAGGTGCAAGTTTTGCAAAGGCAATTTCCGCGACATAAGTGTGCTCTTTTTGGGTTTGATGCGTAAATACACATGATCCCCCACTTTAGTTAAATCTCTGCAGCACTCTTTCTTATCAAAGTTTATAGCTTTTCTCGAGCGATCTTGTGTGTCATTCTGATATTTCTTTGTATCCGTTTGACAATTCTTTCCATCTCTCGTAGTGCATCCGGTCCCAACACCGCTATATCTCTGATTGACTCTGGCCTCGAGTTAGTGCAGCTTTATTTTCTCTCCATAGAGTGCCTCAAACAGACTCATCTTAATAGAGGATTGTGAAAATTCAACCATTATTATAGGCAACCTACACTAAATGCACGACATACTCTTCCCCATTTTTGATGGTCTATCCATCACATACATTCGCAACATATCCTCCAAAATTTGATTCGATCCTTTCCGTACGCCCATCCGTTTGAGGGTGATAGGCATTATCATAAATTCAGCTTAGTACCCATCTCCCGCAAACAATCCTTTTCCAAAATGTCGCTCGTAAATTTAGCATCTCGGGATCAAAACAATTACTTTGGGAACGCGCATGAAGCCTTACTATCTCCTCGAGAAAAACATTTGCTACTTGAGTTGTTCGAAAGTGAGTTTACCTACCGGTATAAAGTAGCGTATTTGGTTAAAGTGTCTACTACTACCATTACTAGAATCATGTTGATATTTGGATTTTAGGTAGTCCTCATATGAGAAATCCACTGGGAAATCGTGTCCCATTTCCATTCACCAGTCTGCAAAGGGTTTAGAAGCCTCCGCCGGATGTTGATGCTCAACTTGACTAGATTGGCATTCCATACACCTACTTAGATACTTCACATACATCTCTTCATTCTCGGCAAGAACAACTTTCTTTTTTCAAGGTCGTTAACATCTCTCAGTATCCCGGATGTCCCGTATAGAAGTCGTTCGTGATATTCATCTAGAATTTCTCTTTTCGAATGACTACTATATTTGGAATCATACAACCCGTGTTTTTAATGGAGCGAGTCTCTTTTTGGTTTTTAGTGAAATCAGCTTTTATCCTTTTACCTGTAGTGTACCAGAGTGCATTCCGATAGTTGGGGATCTTAGTTAGGGGTCGCCTTTCAACCAATTCCTCCTATCTCACATCCGGGCACTACTCCCCATCGTCGTTTAGATGTTGACTTAAAGCATTTTCTACTTAATGCTTATCAAACAACCTTATTTTTCCTTTCCCTTGGATATGCTTTATGTCCATATCAAATTCACTTAGAAAGGACAACCCATCTGCAGGCTTGTCTTGCATTCGAAAGTCTGACTTCTTTGGGAGAAAAAATGCTATTTGAGGCTAATATGATCGATCATCAATGTGAAATTCTTCCCAAGTACAGATAGTGCCTCCACATTTTTCAAAGCATGGATAATAGCCGCAAATCTCTAAATCATATGCCTTTATATCGAGAATTACGTTCATGTAGTTTTCGCTTTCCTAGATTCATGGCAATGACTAAACTTTTCCACATACTGTAGGACTCCTCCCGACCCCTTTCCGAAGCATCATCACATACAACAAAACTCTTTATCAGGGATCAACGATTTTTAATATAGGGGCTGAAATACAGTTTTTTGTTTTTAACTCGCTCGAAACCGTCTATTTTGACATTTTTCGACTCACACAAACTTGTGACACCGTTTCTTTGCAATGGTGATGGGGATGTGCTATGGCACTAAAATCTTTCCACTAAATCTACGATAGTAGTCACTATCCCCATGAACGACCCTACTGCCGAAAACATCGAGCTTGGGACTAGCTACCATTCCTTAATTGCTTTTATCTTTTCTGAGTCAACTGCACAGCCCTTTTTCAAATAATATGACCTAAAATATTGAATTTTATCTTTATAAAATTCACATTTATCGATCTTGGCATATAGCTGAGTCTTCAACGTCAACACTATTCTCGGGACGTTCCTCATAAGTTCATCTTCATTTTTAGAATAGACTAAGATATCATCTACGAGACACAAGAACAAATTTGTCCAAATACTTATTCAACACTGCTGTTCATCGAAGCACATAAACGTGGCGTGGGGCATTCGTCAAACCAAAAGGTAGGACCACAAATTCGTAATGCCCATACCTGCGGGTTCGAAATGTTGTTTTGCCGATGTCTTCTTCTTTAATTCCGAGTCGGTGATACCTAGGTCCTTAGGTCTATCTTGGAAAAGACTCGAGGCCCCTCTCACTTGACTCAAACAGGATCATCAATTCTAGGAAGTGGGATATCCTATATATAATGGTCAACTTGTTCGATTGACGATAATCAATGCACATCCTAAAAGTTCCATCCTTCTTTTTCACAAATAAAGCGGACTCCCCAAGGGAGACACACTTGGTCTGATATACCCTTTATCTACGTAGTTCGTATATCGCATTTTCAGTTCCATTAGTTCAGAGGGCTCATTCGATAAGGTGCGTTTAGGAAAAACAGGGGGTGCTCCTCGGGTACCGCATCGATTGAAAAATCAATCTGTCTCTTTTGGGGGGAAGATGAGGGGATTTCCTTGGGAAAAACTTCCTTAAATTCTCTAATGACCTGCTATAGCATCCGCTAACTCACCTTCCCTCGCCTCTGTCGTTCTATTTCTTCTATATGCACCGCATAGACTTGGTATCCTTTTCTAGTACGTTCTTTTTTAATTGTAAGGGTCGATATTTGTCTTATCGTAAATGGATTTTGGTTTCCCTTTTAGTGTAAAAGGTTTCCTTCCTCATCTACACAATGCGAGTGTTTTATCCCGACATTTCATCGTGGCTTTCTTCTTTTCCACCATAATCCATTCCTATCGCCACATCATAGGATCACAAATGGCAATATGTTCAAATTTCACTTCTTGTTGTAAAGCCATTTAATTGTAGTGCACGTTTTGAAGGCTTCCAATTTATGTGTGACTTTTCTCTTAGTTCAGGGCAAGCCAAGTGTACCAACCATGACTCGCTGAAATTTTTCTTGTGTTTAATTTTACATTTTTCTACAATTCCGGGACTATGCAACTCAAAGAAGCACCTCGGACTCAATCAAAACGCAAGAATAGGTACGTCAGAAATCTTACCCTCCATTTCCACCATGGTTGCTTGATATTCTGCTTGTCACGAGTTTTTCCCAATGCCGCACCGATAGTTGGTATATTTCGGCTATGTCATTGATACGTTGTTGCCTCTCGCTCTCTCGCTAATCATATGAATATTTCGATGGGGACAATCCCTCATGCATGTGAGAGTTCTCTCCAGCGACCCCCAGCACTTCGCAGGTTCCTTCATTCGACTGTCCCTTCCTTTTTATTGTTCTCTTCTACTTTGGTTTGGAAACCACTTGTGACCGAGCGAAATTGGACTTTCTTTTGGTTTATTATTAAATTTTTTCCGCCGATGATCTCTACCAAAATTTCTGGTAGATACGCCGGTTTTGGTCTTTTACCTTTGAACTCACCCTTGTTCACGCTCGTCTTCCCCTGTTCGCCTTACGCTTTAGGCTGCGATAGCATAATCTTGCTTTTCTGGTACCCTCATCCATCGTCTTTGGATTGTCAAATTCAATTTTCTCCTTGTACGATGGGCAAAGCAGCAATTTAAAAACCTTTGCACTTTTTGCCGTTTTTCTCTTCCCTAATGTAAAGGGACATAGCCTCGAAAGAATTAGTGACCTTAGTGACAAACTCATCAATGAACGTGAGTTGTCCTAGCCCTAAGTTCATGGAATTCTTTTGCTTTATCATCATAATAACGTTCATTCAAATAACGGCTTTTGAACTTAGTCTCGAAAATCTTCCCAAGTAATCGTATTTTCATCAATGGCATGCACCATTTTTGTCTCTTCCCACCACAAAGTGTAGCTTTCCTTGTAGTCGTTAGTTACTGACTAATCTAGCCTATCGATTGCTCTCATCATTCATAAACTTGGAAATACTTGATCATGTTCGACAACCAAGCTTCAACATCCTCCTCCTTCTCCCCATCATAGGAGGGAGTGTTTGATCTTTCTAAATTCTCCTGCAATTCTCTTGTCTCGTTTATGTCATTGCCTAGCAAGATCATCATCATCAGAACTCATCCATCTTTCTCTTCTAAGACCACGCCTTCCGGGCGTACCTGTGATTAGTTCTTTGATGAGCTTTTCCCTTCTCCTCTACCTAAGATCGATGACAACATGTCATTCAAAGCTTCTCGACTCAATCACTCCTCATCATGTTTCGTGCAACATAGCTCATTACCGGCATTGGGATCCGGAGTAGCAAACTCATCCCGCATCCACATAAATCCCCTTAACCTTCAACTTTCATTTCAATCGTACACACTTACAATACAGACATTAGCAAAAGTTCATAAAACACAAAATATGTAATAAGTAGTGAGCACAAAATTGACAAAATTAATTTTTGTATACCGGTGCTCGATACCATTTGTCACACCTCCAGATCGCTTAAGGGAATGTCACCCTCTTTTTTTTCTTGTACTTGGATTCCACCGTTATGCATCCGGTTATCTCTGAATACTAAGTTCCTTCCCTAATCACCTTCGCGATTAACCCTAGGTACCACTTTGGAAGAATAATGAGCTCGTGGATTTAAGTTGTCATTTCTCCTTAGTAAAGTTTATTCCCATCACCTAGTATCTCTTTCTTCTATTAAAGGTATTGATCATTCAACCCGTATACATTTCAATACTGATCTATTTAACACACATGAATATTCAATACATATTTTCTTGAACCCGTTATAGATATTCTACATATATATTTTGGGACCTATATATATATATATATATATGTCACCTATATATATATATGGATAATCGTAACATGCTCCCGATAACCTCGCAGGAAAAAATGCATGGAGTTAGGACTTTTTTTCAACATTTACGAATGTGTAACCTTATAAATTTCTTTATATATTTCTGCATTAACCATTTAAATACCCATTATCATCACTTAGAGAAATATTTAGCAAAAATCATAGTGATTTACACAACCATTAATTGTTCTTGTTGTAGCATATTAACTTAAATTTCCTGCTATAACTATGCATCGATCCCATGATCATTTTAATTCAATTAGTAGATCACCTAATTGATAATATCAACATCATATCATGAAAGAAATTAACATCATCAAAACGACACAATTAGCAATCACATAAATAGACACCGATATACCCTGGAAACCCCGTCGGGTGAAAACCAGCAAACTTTTAATTTTATTATTAAACGCTCGTGAGGGTTGTCACCCCTCACTCAATGGTTATAAGGGAGTCCATCCCTTGACCATTGTAATAAAATTTACATATAAAAATAATCTTAAACGAAACATAACTAGCTATAAGTTATTACAATCATCATGATAGCATTTACCCATGAATCATCAATCTTTGTCTTTGTATTCAGACTGTTTCCTTCAGGGGATCATTGTGCAATTGGAACTACTAAACCTGCATGGATTAACAACTCTTTATCTTCCACAATGTTAAACTTGAAATTTCCTTTTCTCAAGTCATCCTTCTTTCCTGCCATTTCTGTCGTCAGCACACTTGATATCATGATTAGATAAAATATTAATAAACCAATAATCAATCTCTGTTTGTGACACTTCAACAAATATTTGTATGCATTTATAAAACATAACCACATTGACAATATTTTCCTTATTTAACATCATTTCACATGCATTAGTAACAAATAAATCAATATCAAGCATCCTCTTTCCACCAAACACTAATAAAATCTTGCATGCACTTTCCTATTATTTCCAAAAGAAAGCTAACATACTATATAATAATATTGTGCATGCAAATGCATAACAATATTTCCAAGATAACTATCCCAACAAGCAATTTCTCTTTTTGCCTATTCGTATGTTTTCTTTTCAATATGGATTAATGCAATAGATGTTATACTTACGCATGTGAATACATGTTCTTTTCCAAAAACATATTTTCCACCCAAGATCTATTCATAATGGTTATTATGTATAACAATGCCAACTCTATTTCAAACAAAGTTAACATACAAGTTATAGTTTTGTGCATGCAATAACATATCTTGTTCTTCCTGCATATAAAACATATATTTCTTTCCAAAAGAAACCAAATAAATATTTCATGGAAAAATAAACACATTTCTTTTCCAAGGGTCAAACGCATACCACTTATCATTTCATGCATGCAAAGTGACATTTCCCTCTCATCCAAAATATATAACCAATAACTATGCATAATATTCTCCCAAGATAAAGCTAATACCATAGCTAATCCCTTTAGGTTGGACAAATACATATTATTTTTCACAAAAGAAGGCTAACACAATAAATATTATGTGATTGCATCTTCCTTTTCTCTAGAAATCTAATACTCAAAAATATATTTTTCCCATGCATGCAAGCATATATGTTTCTCTAAATAATCTTACATAATAAAGCATGTGATTACTCTTTTTCCTCTCTAAAAATCTAATCCAATAATGCATACAAGGATATATTTTTATCTTCTATTCATTTTGAAGAGTTTTAACACAATAATTATTTCCTTGCATACAATTATGCAATGTTCCAAATGGGAAAATATAGGCTCAGTAGGGAATATCTTAAGATATTCCACTATGGAATCAAAACAATATGGAATTACACCAATAGATCTAAACTAGAGATAGACTGGCAGGGCATTTACTAGATGCATCACCTTCACAAGGAAGGGTGAAATCCAGAGGCTTCCTGGCCCATTCCAGACTCTGTCTATAGAAGAATGGTGGAACACAGCAAGTGTGAGAATGACACACTCATCTTAGAGTTTTCTGCTCTTAGGAACCTTAGATCTATAGATCTAAACAATGGATCCAAAAGAGAAGTAAAAACCAACCAAGGAAGAAGCGCTAAATTCCACTCTCAGGAAAATCTGCAATAGGCTCAAGGAGGACATTGTATAAGCAAGCCAGTGTGAAAATAATGTAGAACAGGGCTGGGTTCCCTTGTTTTAGGCTATGTCAGACCTCAAGAAAAGTTTCATCAAAAATAAATGAGTTTAGAGGTTTTAACGGATCTCCCACAATCAACACTAGCTGAAAATCAGCTAAAGGAGAGAGTTGGTAAATAGAGAAACCGTGCTTTAGAAATTGCGCAGTTTCTGCTGGAAGACACTAGAAATCAGCCATTAGACTCATGTTATAGTATGGCATCAAGAAATCAGATCTATAATCAAGTTCCTTTGTAGAAGCATTGGATTTACTTGAAGCAAGAGCAAGAATCCTTCAAAAATAATAGCAGAAACAATTGGAAAAGTTGCAGAAAGACTTGACAACATTTTATATGAGGAGCTTTAGCTGATGTAGGTTAATATTCAGATCTAAAACTGATATATGGCTGAAACATCAGATCCATACCAGATCTGGAACTACTCAGCCTTCTAAACAAGATCCCCCTGGGGTTTTATCAAAATAATGCATAAATAAGTGTAGATCTAGCTTTTAATACATTGAAATTTTTATTGCAAATAAATTCAATCCTTATATAATCATGTTCCATATGAAAACAAAGATATTTTCAAAGGATATGGTTACTCATCTCTTGATGCATGCTTGAAATACTCTATTCCTCTTCCTTGGCTCCATTCTCCATGTATTCTCCCATTTCCCTCTTCTATTTCTCTCATGGGATTATAATAAAAAATAGAATTAATTAAAATGGAATATATTTTATAAATCATAAAAGTATTCCAACTTTTTCCTAAATCATAAAAGAATTCCATCTTTTCTAATTCATAAAATCATTCAAGCTTTTCTAAATCCTAAAAGTATTCCAGCTTTTTCTAAATCATAAAATAATTCCATATTTTCTAAATCATAAAAGCATTCCAGCTTTTCTAAATCACAAAAGCAACCCATAAAGCCTCCATAAATCTGATTTTTCCTAAATCAGAAAAGCATTCCATAAATTCCTCATGCTTTTATTTTTAAAGGTAGATTTTCTTTTTCCTTATGAGAAAAATATCACTTATCCATACTTTTTCCAAATCTATTACTCATTATTTCTAAAACTCATAAAATATACCAACTTGGAAATATAATTTATTTCCATGGAAGAATATAAATTATTATAAATAAAATAATTAAGAATTAATTCTTCCAATATTCTTATAATCAACAATTACAAGAATATTCTTAATTTAATATCAATATAATAATTAATAATATTTAATTATTTAATAACCCTCATTTTATGAGAGTTTTTATGGTGGCTTATCACGGTGCCACAAGCTCCCCCTTGAAAGACATAGGTATCGATGTTCTTCTCTTGTTGGAACATTAACCTTTAATTTTCATTTCCAATTATTTAGGAAATGTAAAATAATACCTAAATCCTAATACTTTCATAAAAACTCAGGGAGCACTTAGCCCTTTAATCATCAAAATGATAAGAAAACTCTATCAAGTGCACATTGCATTTTATTTAGGAGTTACACTAGTCTTTCTCTCCCACTAGTGTTTTTGAAAATTATTATCTTTCTCTCCCACAATAATTTCAATCCAATTCAAACTCATGGTATTTATCTCCAACCATTTCCTTTGCAAATTACTGTCTTTCTCTCCCACAATAATTTCATTCAAATTCAAGCTCATGTCATTAATCTCCAGCCATGTTCCTCTCATATGTTAGGAATTTAAAGTTCAATAAATCATTATTTTATCTAACATGAGTTATTTCAGTCGCCTATATATTCCAATTAATCAATTTCACATTCATACTTTTATCAAGTCTTTAATTTCTCTTTGGTAATTACAGACACTCTTGGTATTATAAATATTCCCATCAGAAATTTTAGCTTAACCTCAATTCCTATCAGTCAACCCAGTCGACTGATATTTATATGTGTATATAAACATATACTCATTTGTATTTCGCAGATCTGTTTTTCAGAGTTTTGTCCAACTCTAACAGACCAATATGTCCCTTTTCTCTAACTTTTTCAGTTAGCAAGCTTTATAGACTTTCTAACCTTTATAATTATAAAATTTCAGCATCTATGTATATATATCTACATATACATCTATCTATATTCAGTTAACCTTCTTTGCTTCAACTACTTTTACAACAGTTTATATTGAAAGTGGATAGACGCTCTTTTCCTAGTATTTTAAATATGTTTACAATCTTCCTTTACCAATACTTTTACCACATATAACAATAGGGCTATTCTCTTATGTTATTGTTAAGATTATTCAGCATACTTGTAATTCTGGTGCATATTACAACTCTTCCCTTGGACTGTACTTGTTGTTCCTGTTTACCGTTTTGTTAAAAATTTCGGTTTATACACACAGCAACTCCATTTTCATTTTAAAAGATAGCAAGCTACACCTGTACATTTGTTATTAGATTTGACATTCAAGAAATCTATCATCTCTAACTTTATTACTACAGGGTACTTATCCCCGGAATCCAACCATTTGTCCCTGCTATTAACCTACTGGATTTTCAGCTAATAGCTCTAATTTGAAATTGCATGAGGTACTGAACAAACAGTCAATCTAAACTTTGCATAAGAAATCATAACATAATGATTCATATAAACTTTGCATAAGAAATCATAACATAATGATTCATATAAACTTATATAAAAATTCATAGATAAATCTCCAAATTTATGTATGCATACCGATACTATGACCAGTCCTCCCAACCTTAGAGTTCGTCTATCTCCAGAACTCACCCCCGAGCTGAGATCCTCCAAGAACAGACTAACCTCAATCTGTTATGGAGCAACTTACTTAAGCTATGCTCTCCCCAAAGCCTGTTTCCAATTCTGCGTCCAGAATTTCAGGATGCTTTTATTCCTGTTTGCCTAGGCTTCCCTTATTTAGGGACTTTAAAGCTTCTTTCTGCTTTTCCAGCTTTTCCAGCTTTTTACCTCTTCCCAACTACTTTCCTCATCATTGGGGAATTTAGATTTTTCCTCAAAAATGTAAATTAGAAATAACTTCTTTCAAGGATTTTTGAAAGATTTTGGGGAAAGTCTTTACCTTTTCCATAACCTCATGGATTAGGCATGTGATCTCAGTTTCTCATTTGGTCATAGTGCATACACAATATTTTATTTATTTTTCATAAATAAATAATTAACCACATCCACACAATAGTTATCCATTGGGGTCCACTCCCCTTTGGATTTATGTTCAAATGTCTAATTTGAAAAGCATAGAACTTGGGGGTGTTACAAAAACTCTAGAGTTATTTCCTGAATACCCCAACTAAAGTATTCATTAAATCAACAATAAAATAAAATATTACCTCATTACATCAATCCCATCATAGCTTCCATAGCCATTGAATACAATAAAAATTCAATGTCTAAAAATAGTCAATGTCTACAAATCCACTGTAATTTACATAATTTTCCATTGCATATTATCATTAAGGCAAAGGAACATTTATGTACACCATGCATCTATACTTGACCCACAACATGGGGTCCAAAATTTGTCAAAGCACATTGACAACAATTCATCGCATGTAATATAGGTGGTATACATTCAAAATTTCCACATAATAATAATAATCATGTAGCTTATAAAAAAGACATTAACATATGTTGCATACCATAGCATGATACTTTATTTAAGGTCTCACCTTAGCATCCGTCAATATTGTAGAGAACTAACAGTCCCATTGAACACTAGGACACAAAATGTGATTTTTTTTTTTTTCGCTTACCATTAGCTTGCAACCATATAAGCGACAACCATTGAGGAATTTTGTGAAAGTAATTTGCAATCATGAAATCTACAATCACTGTAGACTTTTTTTCAAATAGTATGCAAGCATGCAATCTACAACCAATTCGACATTCCATCAAACAATTTTCAAGCATGCAATCTACATCCAAAAATGTTGTATTATCGTTATAACGCCAAGAGTTGGTGGATAAAACACATTCTTCCAAATAGTTGGCAAGCATACAATCTACTACCATTGAGGGACTAGTTAGTAGAGATGAAATAAATTTCCATAAATATGTTTGTACTAGAATTTCTAGCACATCATGAATCATATCAATATCATCAATGGTAAAATTTCTGCTAATAACAGAACCAACAATCCCTACAACAGCGTCTAATCAGGAAATTTGACCAAATTATGGATCCATTTCTAAACATAAATTTTTCTTGGAATCACCATGGGGGTTACATGATCTCAAGGTATGAAAACCCCTTGATATTAAATATTAATCACATCCAAAACTTCCACGGATGAAATTATTTAAAATACAAAACCGTGGATCTCAATTACCACTGTTTGTCGAACACATGGAATGCAAACTTTCCTCTACAACTCTAAATGAAGAAAGAGAACCCACAATTATGCTACTATGATTTTTTCATTGAATTTAAGTTCACTATGTGAGTTCTATTTCACTCATTGCTTATTTTTAACAACTAAAGAGTTTCGTTCAAGTATATATATATTTTGTTTTCAACATTCCATTGTCCTCTTCAGGGTCAAACCCAACTTCTATATTATTTAGTTATCACACCAACCATACATGTATTCATTATTTATAGGTGGTGCATGATAACTTTAGCCATGCACCATAATAATTTTTCTCACATTATGCATGCAAAGGTTGGTAATTAATCTACAATATAAATAGTGAGAGCTCAAGATGGTTCATAGGTACAATAGAAGTTTTATTGTCTTTTATCCACATCCATATTAAAATTTCATGAGCACAACTTTTAAAGAAACATTATAAATGTCTACTCTTTCATGCAGTCATTAATCATGCAACATGCATCTCATGTTAATTGTAGTATACTACAAGTTTAATTAAAATCATACCTGAGATGATGCCCAATAGCATCATACCTCTACTTCCTTTTTGCATAACGATTCCCAAAAGGCGCCAGTGTTGCAACCTTTTGCTTTGATACCATTTGTAACATACCCCGATAACCTCGCAGAAAAATACTTAGAGTTAGGAAATTTTTTCAACATTTACGAATGTGTAACTTTATAAATTACCTTTCATTTGAATAACCATCATCATCACATAGAGAAATATTTAGTAAAAATAATAGTGAGTTACACAGCCCTTAATTTTCCTTGTGGTAGCATATTAACTTAATTTTCCTGCTATACCTATTCATCGATCCCATGATCATTTTAACTCAATTAGTAAATCACCTAATTGATAATATAACATCACATCATGAAAGAAATTAACATCATTAAAATGACACAATGAACAATCACATCATTAGACACCGATATACCCTGGAAACCCCGTAGGGTGAAAAGCAGCAAACGTTTAATTTTATTATTAAACGCTCGTGAGGGTTTTCACCCCTCACTCAATGGTTATAAGGGACTCCATCCCTTTACCATTGTAATAAAATTTACATATAAAAATAATCTTAAACGAAACATAACTAGCTATAAGTTATTACAATCATCATGATACCATTTACCCACGAATCATCAATCTCTGTCTTTGTATTCAGACTGTTTCCTTCAAGGGATCATTGTGCAATTGGAACTACTAAACCTGCATGGACTAACAACTCTTTATCTTCCACAATGTTAAACTTGAAATTTCCTTTTCTCAAGTCATCCTTCTTTCCTGCCATTTCTGTCGTCAGCACACTTGATATCATGATTAGATAAAATATTAATAAACCAATAATCAATCTCTATTTGTGACACTTCAACAAATATTTGTATGCATTATAAAACATAACCACATTGACATTAGTTTCCTTATTTAACATCATTTCACATGCATTAGTAACAAATAAATCAATATCAAGCATCCTCTTTCCACCAAACACTGATAAAATCTTGCATGCACTTTCCTATTATTTCGAAAAGAAAGCCAACATACTATATAATAATACTGTGCATGCAAATGCATAACAATATTTTCAAGATAACTATCCCAACAAGTAATTTCTCTTTTTGCCTACTCGTATGTTTTCTTTTCAATATGGATTAATGCAATAGATGTTATACTTCTGTGACTATTGAAATACATGTTCTTTTCAAAAGATATATTTTTCACCAAAGTCTATTTCATAATGGTTACTATGTGTAACAATGCCAACTGTTCAAGCAAAGTTAACATACAAGTTATAGTTTTGTTTGTGCAATAACATATCTTGTTCTTCACTGCATGTAAAAAATAGATTTCTTTCCAAAAGAAACGAAATAAATATTTCATGGAAAAATAAACACATTTCTTTTCCAAGGGTCAAACGCATACCACTTATCATTTCATGCATGCAAAGTGACATTTCCCTCTCATCCAAAAGATATAACCAATAACTATGCATAATATTCTCCCAAGATAAAGCTAATACCATAGCTAATCCTTTTATGTTGGACAAATACATATTATTTTTCCCAAAAGAAGGCTAACACAATAAATATTATGTGATTGCATCTTCCTTTTCTCTAGAAATCTAATACTCAAAATTATATTTTTCCCATGCATGCAAGCTTATATGTTTCTCTAAATAATCTTACATAATAAAGCATGTGATTACTCTTTTTCCTCTCTAAGAATCTAATCCAATAATGCATACAAGGATATATTTTCATCTTCTATTCATTTTGAAGAGTTTTAATACAATAATTATTTCCTTGCATACAATTATGCAATGTTCCAAATGGGAAAATATAGGCTCAGTAGGGAATATCTTAAGATATTCCACTATGGAATCACAGCAATATGGAATTACACCAGTAGATCTAAACCAGAGATAGACTGGCAGGGCATTTACTAGATGCATCACCTTCACAAGGAAGGGTGAAATCCAGAGGCTTCCTGGCCCATTCCAGACTCTGTCTATAGAAGAATGGTGGAACACGGCAAGTGTGGGAATGACACACTCATCTTAGAGTTTTCTGCTCTTAGGAACCTTAGATCTATAGATCTAAACAATGGATCCAAAAGAGAAGTAAAAACCAACCAAGGAAGAAGCGCTAAATTCCACTCTCAGGAAAATCTGCAATAGGCTCAAGGAGGACATTGTATAAGCAAGCCAGTGTGAAAATAATGTAGAACAGGGCTGGGTTCCCTTATTTTAGGCTGTGTCAGACCTCAAGAAAAGTTTTGGCAAAAATAAATGAGTTTAGAGGTTTTAACAGATCTCCCACAATCAACACTAGCTGAAAATCAGCTAAAGGAGAGAGTTGGTAAATAGAGAAACCATCCTTTAGAAATTGTGCAGTTTCTGCTGGAAGACACTAGAAATCAGCCATTAGACTCATGTTATAGTATGGCATCAAGAAATCGGATCTATAATCAAGTTCCTTAGTAGAAGTATTGGATTTACTTGAAGCAAGAGAAAAAATCCTTCAAAAATAATAGCAGAAACAATTGGAAAAGCTGCATAAAGACTTGACAACATTTTATATGAGGAGCTTCAGCTGATGTAGGTTAATATTCAGATCTACAACTAATATATGGCTGAAACATCAGATCCATACCAGATCTGGAACTACTCAGCCTTCTAAACAAGATCCCCCTGGGGTTTTATCAAAATAATGCATAAATAAGTGTAGATCTAGCTTTTAATACACTGAAATTTTTATTGCAAATAAATTCAATCATTATATAATCATGGTCCATATGCAAACAAAGATATTTTCAAAGGATATGGTTACTCATCTCTTGATGCGTGCTTGAAATACTCTCTTCCTCTTCCTTGGCTCCATTCTCCATGTATTCTCCCATTTCCCTCTTCTATTTCTCTCATGGGATTATAATAAAAAATAGAATTAATTAAAATGGAATAGATTTTATAAATCATAAAAGTATTCCAAATTTTTTCTAAATCATAAAATAATTCCATCTTTTCTAATTCATAAAAGCATTCAAGCTTTTCTAAATCCTAAAAGTATTCTAGTTTTTTCTAAATCATAAAATAATTCCATATTTTCTAAATCATAAAAGCATTCCAGCTTTTCTAAATCACAAAAGCAATCCATAAAGCCTCCATAAATCTGATTTTCCTAAATCAGAAAAGCATTCCATAAATCCCTCATGCTTTTATTTTTAAAGGTAGATTTTCTTTTTCCTTATGAGAAAAATATCACTTATCCATACTTTTTCCAAATCTATTACTCATTATTTCTAAAACTCATAAAATATACCACCTTGGAAATATAATTTATTTCCATGGAAGAATATAAATTATTATAAATAAAATAATTAAGAATTAATTCTTCCAATATTCTTATAATAAAAAATTACAAGAATATTCTTCATTTAATATCAATATAATAATTAATAATATTTAATTATTTAATAACCCTCATTTTATTAGAGTTTTTATGGTGGCTTATGCGAGGGATATTACAAACTCCCCCCCTTAAAGAGAACATCGTCCTCGATGTTCTTCTCTTGTTGGAACATTAACCTTTAATTTTCATTTCCAATTATTTAGGAAATGTAAAATAATACCTAAATCCTAATACTTTCATAAAAAGTCAGGGAGCACTTAGCCCTTTAATCATCAAAATGATAAGAAAACTCTATCAAGTGCACATTGCATTTTATTTAGGAGTTACACTAGTCTTTCTCTCCCACTAGTGTTTTTGCAAATTATTGTCTTTCTCTCCCACAGTAATTTCAATCCAATTCAAACTCATGGTATTTATTTCCAACCATTATGTTAATATTTCCTCTTTATTATTTTCTCCTAGGGATTTTTAGGAGACTTTTAGGGAAGGTCCATGTTGAAATTAACCACCAATAGCTTTCCATAAGCTGGCAAGAAGTCTTCTAAAACTGTCACGTCTCCCATCCCCAGCTTCTTATCCGCATAACATTAACTCAGATATACTCTACTTTTATTCACCTAATTTTTTTCAATAATCAATTTCACATTGATACTTTTATCAAGTCTTTAATTTCTCTTTGGTAATTATAGACACTCTTGGTATTATAAATATTCCCATGAGAAATTTTTGCTTAACCTAAATTCCTATCAGTCAACCCAGTCGACTGATATTTATATGTGTATATAAACATATACTCATTTGTATTTCGCAGATCTGTTTTTCAGAGTTTTGTCCAACTCTAACAGATCAATATGTCCCTTTCTCTAACTTTTTCAGTTAGCAAGCTTTATACACTTTCTAACCTCTATAATTATAAAATTTCAGCATCTATGTATAGATATCTACATATACATCTATCTATATTCAGTTAACCTTCTTTTCTTCAACTACTTTTACAGCAGTTTATATTGAAAGTGGATAGACGCTCTTTTCCCAGTATTTTAAATATGTTTACAATCTTCCTTTACCCATACTTTTACCACATATAAAAATAGGGCTATTCTCTTATGTTATTGTTAAGATTATCAGCATACTTGTAATTCTGGTGCATATTACAACTCTTCCATTGGAATGTACTTGCTGTTCCGGTTTACCATTTTGTTAAAAATTTCGGTTTATACGCACATCAACTCCATTTTCATTTTAAAAGACAGAAAGCTACACCTGTACATTTTTTATTAGATTTGACATTCAGGAAATCTATCATCTCTAACTTTATTACTACAGGGTACTTATCCCCGAAATCCAACCATTTGTCCCTGCTATTAACCTACTGGATTTTCAGCTAATACCTCTAATTTGCAATTGCATGAGGTACTGAACAAACAGTCAATCTAAAATTTGCATAAGAAATCATAACAGAATGATTCATATAAACTTTGCATAATAAATCATAACATAATGATTCATATAACCTTATATAAAAATTCATAGATAAATCTCCAAATTTATGTATGCATACCGATACTATGACCAGTCCTCCCAACCTTAGAGTTCGTCTATCTCCAGAACTCACCACCGACTAAGTCCTCCCGAAACAGTGGCCTCAATCTATTTTGGAGAAAGCTTATTTAGTATATACAAAAGCACATTTCGAATGCAAGTAAAAGGAATTTTAGGATGCTTTTATTCACCAACAATACAAACTTCCCTTTTTGGAGACTTTAGCGCTACCTTTCATTTTCGACTTTTACCTCTTCCCAACTATTTTCCTCATCATTGGGGAATTTAGATTTTTCCTCAAAAATCTAAATTAGAAATAATTTCTTTCAAGGATTTTTGAAAGATTTTGGGGAAAGTCTTTACCTTTTCCATAACCTCATGGATTAGGCATGTGATCTCAATTTCTCATTTGGTCATAGTGGATACACAATATTTTATTTATTTTTCATAAATAAATAATTAACCACATCCACACAATAATTATCCATTGGGGTCCACTCCCCTTTGGATTTATGTTCAAATGTCTAATTTGAAAAGCATAGAACTTGGGAGTGTTACAAAAACTCTAGAGTTATTTCCTGAATACCCCAACTAAAGTATTCATTAACTCAACAATAAAATAAAATATTACCTCATTACATCAATCCCATCATAGCTTCCATAGCCATTGAATCCAATAAAAATTCAATGTCTAAAAATAGTCAATGTCTACAAATCCACTGTAATTTACATAATTTTCCATTGCATATTATCATTAAGGCAAAGGAACATTTATGTACACCATGCATCTATACTTGACCCACAACATGGGGTCCAAAATTTGTCAAAACACATTGACAACAATTCATCGCATGTAATATAGGTGGTATACATTCGAAATTTCCACATAATAATAAAAATCATGTAGCTTAGAAAAAAGACATTAACATATGTTGCATACCATAGCATGATACTTAATTTAAGGTCTCACCTTAGCAGCCATCAATATTGTAGAGACCTAACAGTCCCATTGAACACTAGGACACAAAATGTGATTATTATTTTTTTTTTTTCGCTTACCATTAGCTTGCAACCATATAAGCGACAACCATTGAGGAATTTTGTGAAAATAATTTGCAATCATGAAATCTGCAATCATTGTAGAGTTTTTTTCAAATAGTATGCAAGCATGCAATCTACGACCAATTCGACATTCCATCAAACAATTTTCAAGCATGCAATCTACATCCATTGAGGAATTTTAACAACAATTCGCAAGCATGCAATATATGGTGGATAAGGCATTCTTCCAAATAGTTGGCAAGCATACAATCTACTACCATTGAGGGACTAGTTAGCAGAGATGAAATAAATTTCCATAAATATGTTTATACTCTCATAGAGATAGTAAAACTAGAATTTCTAGAACATCATGAATCATATTAATATCATCAATGGTAAAATTTCTGCTAATAACAGAACCAACAATCCCTACAACAACATCTAATCAGGAAATTTGACCAAATTATGGATCCATTTCTAAACATAACTTTTTCTTGGAATCACCATGGGGGTTACATGATCTCAAGGTATGAAACCCCCTTGATATTAAAGATTAATCACATCCAAAACTTCCACGGATGAAATTATTTAAAATACAAAACCGTGGATCTCAATTACCACTTTTTGTCGAACACATTGAATGCAAACTTTCCTCTACAACTCTAAATGAAGAAAGAGAACCCACAATTATGCTACTATTATTTTTTCATTGAATTTAAGTTCACTATGTGAGTTCTATTTCACTCGTTGCTTATTTTTAACAACTAAAGAGTTTCGTTCAAGTATATATATATTTTGTTTTCAACATTCCACTGTCCTCTTCAGGGTCAAACCCAACTTCTATATTATTTAGTTATCACACCAACCATACATGTATTCATTATTTATAGGTAGTGCATGATAACTTTAGCCATGTTTTCCATTTTTTTATGCACCATAATAATTTTTCTCACATTATGCATGCAAAGGTTGGTAATTAATCTACAATATAAACAGTGAGTGCTCAAGATGGTTCATAGGTACAATAGAAGTTTTATTGTATTTTATCCACATCCATATTCAAATTTCAAGAGCACAACCTTTAAAGAAACATTATACTGTCTACTCTTTCATGCAATCATTAATCATGCAACATGCATCTCATGTTAATTGTAGTATACTACAAGTTTAATTAAAATCATACCTGAGATGATGCCCACTAGCATCATACCTCTACTTCCTTTTTGCATAATGATTCCCAAAAGGCGCCAGTGTTGCAACCTTTTGCTCTGATACCATTTGTAACATACCCCGATAACCTCGCAGGAAAAATGCATGGAGTTAGGACTTTTTTTTCAACATTTATGAATGTGTAACCTTATAAATTTCTTTATATATTTCTGCATTAACCATGTAAATACCCATTATCATCACTTAGAGAAATATTTAGCAAAAATCATAGTGAGTTACACAACCATTAATTGTTCTTGTCGTAGCATATTAACTTAAATTTCCTGCTATAACTATGCATCGATCCCATGATCATTTTAATTCAATTAGTAGATCACCTAATTGATAATATCAACGTCATATCATGAAAGAAATTAACATCATCAAAACGACACAATTAACAATCACATAAATAGACACCGATATACCCTCGAAACCCCGTAGGGTGAAAACCATCAAACGTTTAATTTTATTATTAAACGCTCGTGAGGGTTTTCACCCCAAACTCAATGGTTATAAGGGAGTCCATCACTTGACCATTGTAATAAAATTTACATATAAAAATAATCTTAAACGAAACATAACTAGCTATAAGTTATTACAATCATCATGATACCATTTACCCACGAATCATCAATCTCTTTCTTTGTATTTAGACTGTTTCCTTCAGGGGATCATTGTACAATTGGAACTACTAAACTTGCATGGAATAACAAGTCTTTATCTTCCACAATGTTAAACTTGAAATTTCCTTTTTCTCAAGTCATCCTTCTTTCCTGCCATTTCTGTCGTCAGCACACTTGATATCATGATTAGATAAAATATTAATAAACCAATAATCAATCTCTATTTGTGACACTTCAACAAATATTTGTATGCATGTATAAAACATAACCACATTGACATTAGTTTCCTTATTTAACATAATTTCACATGCATTAGTAACAAATAAATCAATATCAAGCATCCTCTTTCCACCAAACACTAACAAAATCTTGCATGCACTTTCATATTATTTCCAAAAGAAAGCTAACATACTATATAATAATACTGTGCATGCAAATGCATAACAATATTTTCAAGATAACTATCCCAACAAGCAATTTCTCTTTTTGCCTACTCGTATGTTTTCTTTTCAATATGGATTAATGAAATAGATGTTATACTTACGCATGTAAATACATGTTCTTTTCCAAAAACATATTTTCCACCCAAGATCTATTCATAATGGTTACTATGTATAACAATGCCAACTCTATTTCAAACAAAGTTAACATACAAGTTATAGTTTTGTGCATGGAATAACATATCTTGTTCTTCCTGCATGTAAAACATATATTTCTTTCCAAAAGAAACCAAATAAATATTTCATGGAAAAATAAACACATTTCTTTTCCAAGGGTCAAGCACATACCACTTATCATTTCATGCATGCAAAGTGACATTTCCCTCTCATCCAAAAGATATAACCAATAACTATGCATAATATTCTCCCAAGATAAAGCTAATACCATAGCTAATCCCTTTAGGTTGGAAAAATACATATTGTTTTTCCCAAAAGAAGGCTAACACAATAAATATTATGTGATTGCATCTTCCTTTTCTCTAGAAATCTAATACTCAAAAATATATTTTTACCATGCATGCAAGCACATATGTTTCTGTAAATAATATTACATAATAAAGCATGTGATTAGAATCTAATCCAATAATGCATACAAGGATATATTTTTATCTTCTATTGATTTTGAAGTTTATGTGATAATTATTTCCTTGCATATGATTGTAAATGTTCCAAATGGGGAAAAATATAGACTCGGTGAGAATATCTTAAGTCACTCCACTATGAGTCCTAAAAAACTGGAATTACACAAATAGATCTAAACTAGAGATAGTGGCGGGCATTTACTGAATGCATCACCTTCACGAGAGGGTGAAATCCAGGCTTTAAATACATTCTGGACTACTGTCTATAGAAGAATGGTGGAACACATCAAGTGTGGGAATGACACACTCATCTTAGATTTTTCTGCTCTTAGGAACCTTAGATCTATAGATCTAAACAATGGATCCAAAAGAGAAGTAAAAACCAACCAAGGAAGAAGCGCTAAATTCCACTCTCGGGAAAATCTGCAATAGGCTCAAGGAGGACATTGCCTTGTGGCTTGATGTTGAAAAGTAGGATAGAAAGCTGCATTTAAGGTACCCTTATTTAAGGCATATGGAACCTGGAAAAGTAAAAATTTCGTAATAAATGAGTTTGAGTTTTAACGGATCTCACAATCCTTTTGAATTTGAAAATCGACCTTGAAAAGGAAAAGTTGATAAATAAGAAACCGTCCTTTAGAGAATTACTTGTGATTTCTCTTCAAGAAGGTACTAGAAATCAGCCATTAGACTCATGTTATAGTATGGCATCAAGAAATCAGATCTATAATCAAGTTCCTTTGTAGAAGTATTGGATTTACTTGAAGCAAGAGTAAGAATCCTTCATAAATAATAGCAAAAACAATTGGAAAAGCTGCAGAAAGACTTGACAACTTTTTATATGAGGAGCTTCAGCTAATGTAGGTTAATATTCAGATCTACAAACAGTATATATGCATTTGGTATCAGATCCTGCAGGATACGGAACTATAGGCCTTCATAAACGAGGTCTTACACAAGGTTTTATCAAAATAATGCATAAATAAGTGTAGATCTAGCTTTTAATACACTGAAATTTTTATTGCAAATAAATTCAATCATTATATAATCATGGTCCATATGCAAACAAAGATATTTTCAAAGGATATGGTTACTCATCTATTGATGCATGCTTGAAATACTCTCTTCCTCTTCCCGGGCTCCATTCTCCATGTATTCTCCCATTTCCCTGTTCTATTTCTCTCATGGGATTATAATAAAAAATAGAATTAATTAAAATGGAATAGATTTTATAAATCATAAAAGTATTCCAACTTTTTTCTAAATCATAAAATAATTCCATCTTTTTTAATTCATAAAAGCATTCAAGCTTTTCTAAATCCTAAAAGTATTCCAGCTTTTTCTAAATCATAAAATAATGCCATATTTTCTAAATCATAAAAGCATTCCAGCTTTTCTAAATCACAAAAGCAATCCATAAAGCCTCCATAAATCTGATTTTTCCTAAATCAAAAAAGCATTCCATAAATCCCTCATGCTTTTATTTTTAAAGGTAGATTTTCTTTTTCCTTATGAGAAAAATATCACTTATCGATACTTTTTCCAAATCTATTACTCATTATTTCTAAAACTCATAAAATATACCAACTCGGAAATATAATTTATTTCCATGGAAGAATATAAATTATTATAAATAAAATAATTAAGAATTAATTCTTCCAATATTCTTATAATCAACAATTACAAGAATATTCTTCATTTAATATCAATATAATAATTAATAATATGTAATTATTTAATAACCCTCATTTTATGAGAGTTTTTATGGTGGCTTATGTGAGGGATATTACAGAAGAGTTTTAACACAATAATTACTTCCTTTCATACGTTTATATATATTTATTTTCGAAGGAATTTAATACCTTAATTATTCTTTTTCCAGAATATAGATAACTCAATAGCTATTATGCATGAAATAGATAATATTTTCTGATCATTTCACATAACAGAGAGATTTGTTATATTTCCTCTAGAATAACATGAATAACAAATCCTTCTCAAATAATACAACCAATTTCATTTTACGCAAAGGTTTTATGTGACCTACCCCTAACATAAGTTATTTATATATTTTTACATGACTCAAACTCCTCATGCATGTAAAATCACATAATAATTTCTAGTAGATCAAATATACTAGATATTATTCATGTGCACCTAAGCACATACTCTCTTCAAGAGTCAAATATTTATATTTAAAACATTTAATGCATATGCTTGGTAGTTATATAAATTAATTCCTTGTACATAATCATCAACATAATTGTTCTGTATATATGTACGTAAAAAATTATTTTTATCTCATTGAAAAATGAAATGGAAGCACTATATTTCACTCTATTTTTCCTGTTTTAGTCATCCAATTTGGATGCGTATTGTGAACATATGCAAAATAATTTCATAAAACCAAAATAATTCTTTGTTTGGAACAGACATAATAAGACAAACCTCTCTAATTTTTGTCATAGGTGTCATGGTTTTTAAGATTCGAATGCATCTTTGATGCCCATTTTTCCAGATTTAAATATTTAATAATTTCCTATTTTTGTCATCAAATTTAGACACGGTTTCCAACCAAATGGAAACTATTTTAGAAAAACCCAAAGAGGTTTATGTTTCTAATGGGTTCATTAAAAATAACCTCTCTCAGGTTTTACACAGGTGTTACGGTTTGGAATATTCAAATGAATATTTGGAGCTCATTTTTCCAGATTTAAATAACAATTAATTCCCTGTTATTTTACATCCATTTAGGACATGGTTCTCGAGACATGGGAAATTAATTTTTAAAATATAAAAAATACTTTTGGTTCTAACATCCTCTTTTACAAAAACCTCTTTCACTTTTTTCATATCTATTTCCGTTTGGGAGATACAAAGTAATACTTAGACCCTATTTTCCAATAATTCATGCAATTCACATAACTATTTAGCTATGAAAATCTTTTATCAATTCAAAACACATGAATTATTCTCATAATTCAATGAATAAGAAACTTATTCCTCTATGAACAAAATTTTATAGAGGTTTACTAAAGAATTAATCTTAATTCTTTATCACATGAAATTATTCTTGCAAATAAATTCATTCATTATATCATCATGGTCCATATGCAAACAAAAGGATTTTCAAAGAATATGGTTACTTATCTCTTGATGCATGCTTGGAATGCTATATTCCTCTTCCTTGGCTCCATTCTGCATGTATTCTCCCATTCCCCTCTTCTATTTCTCTCCTAGGCTTATAATAAATAGAATTAATAAAATGAAATAGTTTTTATAAATCATAAAAGCATTCTAGTTTTTTCTAAATCATAAAAGAATTCCAGCTTTTCTAAATCATAAAATAATTCCATCTTTTCTAAATCATAAAATCATTCCATAAAGCCTCCATAAATCTAATTTTTCCTAAATCAGAAAAGCACTCCCTAAATCTCTCGTGCTTTTATTTTTAAAGGTAGATTTTATTTTTCCTTATAAGAAAAATATCACTTATCCATATTTTTTTCCAAAACTATTACTCATTACTTCGAAAACCAAACTATTAATCATTATTTTTAAAACTCATAAAATACACCAACTTGGAAATATAATTTATTTCCATAGAAGAATTTAAATTAATCTAAATAAAATAATTAAGAAATAATTCTTCCAATATTCTTATAATTAATAATTACAAGAATATTCCTCATGTAATATCAATATAATAATTAATAATATTTAATTATTTAATAACCCTCATTTTATGAGAGCTTTTACAGCGGCTTGCACGAGGGATATTACATTATTTTAATAAAACGGTTATGCCTTCAACATGAAGAAGAGGAGCAAAAATATGACATACATTGTAACACCCCCAAGTTCTATGCTTTTCAAATTAGATATTTGAACATACATCCATAGGGGAGTGGACCCCAATGGATAATTATTATGTGGATATGGTTAATTACTTATTTATGAAAAATAAATAAAATATTGTGCATGCACTATGACCAGATGAGAAAGTGAGATCACATGCCTAATCCATGAGGTGATGGAAAAGGAAAAAAGACTTTCCCCAAATCTTTCAAAAATCCTTGAAAGAAATTATTTCTAATTTAGATTTTTGAGGAAAAATCTAAATTTCCCCAATGAAGAGGGGTAGTTGGGAAGAGGTGAGAAAAAGCTGGAAAAGCTGAGGAAAAGCTTAAAGCAGCTTTAAAGAGTCCCAGAATGGGAAGCCTAGGCTAAACAGGAATAAAGCATCCTGAAATTCTGGACGCAGAATTGGAAACAGGCTTGGGGAAAGCACAGCTTAAATAAGCTCCTCCAGAACAGATTAAGGCTACTCTATTCTGGGAGGATCTCTGCTCAGGGGTGAATCCTGGGAGATAAAGAGGATTCTAAGGTTGGGAGGACTGGTCATAGTAGTGGATTGCATGCACAACTTTGGGGATTTCTGTAAGTTGAATTAAGTGTATCCCTGTTTTATGAAATTGTGATGTTATATTCCTTTATGCAAATTATAAAATTGTGATGTTATATTCCTTTATGCAATTTATGAAATTGTGAGGTTATAGTCCTTTATGCAATTTATGAAATTTCAATGTTATAGTGCATTATGGAATGTATGAATTGTGTGTTAAGTTGCAGTATGCCACTGTTAGATGGATTAATGGTTCAGTAACTTATGTAATTGCAAATACAACTATTGACAGTAGAGACAAATGGTTGGGGGTAGGTATGAGTACCTGGTAATAAGGAGATTTGAGATGATAGATTAGTTAAACAACAAATCTAATAACTATGTATGGGTATAGCTTGATATATTTGAAAGGAGTATTTAAGTTTTGTGTGTAAGAACAGAAAATGGTAACAAACCAGTAACCATGAACAGTCAGTTCCAAACAACTAACCTATCATAACAATACGGATGGCACAGAACCCCCTGTAACCAATAACTGAAAGTAAGAAACAATAACCCTGTGATAGTCATATGAGGTTCAGTATGTATGTTCCAATGGAGAGAATGGAAACAGTTAGAATTTAAATTATTCTATTAAATGTAAGTATAATCATCTAAAAGTAGAAGTTGAATCCTAACTAAGTACGAGGATCTAACACTAGGGATTCAAAACTATCCAATTCAGTATTCTCTCCTTCCCTTGGAGTGAAGCAAGAGGAGCTGTTTCCTAGTTTTCATGGAACAGTTGAATCTGTACCATAGTGTCATACATGCTGAATGGTTATAACAGACAAATAAGGGGGGGGAAAAGCCTATTGCAAAATCTATTGTGTAATAACAGTCTGTGTGAGGGAAGATGGTAAGCATGTGTAAAATACCATGAGCAGAGCATCCGGTTGCCATCCAGAGAACTACTGGGAAAGTAGTGGAGCAATGGTGGTGAATTGAGTATAGATAGAGGTATGCGAGGAGGCATATATCTATACCTCAATGCCGAAACTTTCAAATGTTGAAAAGTTATAAGGCCTGCAAACTGGAATGTTTGAGGAAGAGCCTAGTAATCATCCAGAGTTGGACAAAACTCTGAAAAGAAAAACCTAAGAGAATACAAAGTAACCTATATATAGATATATAAGTCTACTAGATGGGCTGAGAAGAGGGGAGGTCAAGCCCAAAAATTCTCATGGAAAATACTTATATTCCATGCCTGTCTATAAGTACATGAAAAAAAAATCTAACCCCGGATAACAGTCTGAATTTGTAACTGAATCAGTATATAAACTATCAAGGTTATCTGGCGTATAAAGCTGAGATTATCTGAGTTTTGTCCAAGTTGAGAAAGATGGATCTGGGAGGCGTGACAAATGGTATCGGAGCCCAAGTTGAGAAAACTGGGCAAGTTATGTGCTCACTTTAAAAAAAAAAAAAAGTTGAGTTACTGTACATTGAATAATTTTCATTAAGGCTAAAGACAGCGAAGAAAAAATTAATTCCAGACTTGAACTGATGATTTAATTTCTAGATTGCATATAACTATCCTTAGATTTGTTTTAATTGAACAAATTTGAAGTTATAATGAAGGATGTAGTCCATGCATTTAACAAAACTGGTCTAGTAGAAAATTTTGAGTACTAGAGTTGCATGAGAGAAGGCTGGGAAGAAACATCTCCTAAAACCTCTAAATCGGTGATGGATTTAATCGGAGGATAGGTATCTTCCAGCATTTTTAATGAACTTCTAAAAACAAATCTAAGCTTTAAGTTTGGTTAATGGAATGAGAAATTAATTCTGGTAGACAAGTAGCAGATGTTGCAGGAATTTCAAGTCCAACCGCTATAATATATTATACAAAATGTAATGATACAAATCTGTTAAAGTGGAGGCCTAGAAAGATCTTCTTGAGAGTGGAAATCAGTTGCCACAGAAACTTAAATCTGAAGGTATTTAGTCTCTACAGAGAATTAGTTCTTAAATTTCATTCCATGTATATATACAAAAGTGAAAGTATATGCTAATATGTCTGCTAGAAAAATAATTGCTTGATTTATATTCAGTCCTAATTTTAATAGAAGGAGCACCATGAGGTGCCCTTTTGCTATGTTGTATGGTTGAAAAATATTAGTATGCAGCATAGAAAAAGAAAAAAAAAAACTTTTAAACCTTGCTTGGTTTAAGCTCTTAGATACTTATATTCAATATACATAATAATATTGAATGAGATACTTATTTCAATGTTCAATAGAAAAAAATTTAGGTAGGGGTTACAATCTACTTCTACCCCATACTATAATCAAAATGGGACATATACATAAGAGAGAATTTTAGTATTGTATACTAAAATATACTCCTTGAAACAATTATCATGGAAAAATAAACATTAGTGCAAAGGAGAGTTCTATTATTAATGTATCACATAAATGGAACTTTCGACTACCTATATATATATATATGCATTCAAAACGCTACAAAATCGAAGAGTTACAAGATTTAATTCTTGTTAACCTAAATTTCAATTGAGCCATAAATATAAACAGATATGAATTTTATATGTTCCGAGAACGAAATAAGTGCTTGATTTTATATCGATGATCAGTTTTATTTTGAGAAAAGCACTAATATATAATAGGTATAGTAGCATATTAGAATTTTTAGCACGGCATGAGCGGAACCATATATATATTAAAAATTTTATATATGTCATCAGCGCTATAAAAACCCAAATTATATAGTGTAATGATGGGTATATAATCTCTTACACCTTTGATGTAACAACCATAGAAATTATAAGGAGGATTGCAGTTTAAAAATTCCTGTAAGAATCTTGAAGTAAAGTTCAGTTAAGGGGCTAAATCCATGTTTAAATATAATACCGAATAAATATAAGTGCGTTCAAAACAGTGAATAAGCATATAGTTTTAACCTAACAGATTTCTGTTCTCCTAACAGAGTGATATGCGGTTCCGATACATAAGATATTTTAGATAGGAACGACCCATATGTGAAAAGGGCAGTGTATCTATATAAAAAAAAAAAAAAAAATATGAAACCTACGTGCCATCAAATATACACATTAAAATTTAATTGTGAAACCCATGAGTTAAGTTAGTCACTCTGTTAACATTGCGATATCAAAGCGAAACTGAGCGACGAGGTTCCACCGAGATTTGAACTCGGGTTACTGGATGCGATATCAAAGCATAGTACAGCGAGTAAATATATCTGAAATTTGCGCGTAACCAGAGGGAGTAGCACTGTCATAGAACATCTGGGGACACTGAAGCGAACCAGTCCCATCCCTGCACATACAACTCATACGCTATTTACATAACAGTGGTGACAACCGAATTCGAGCTAAAGCCACAGTGCCTGAGTTATTAAATTTTAAAGACAGAGGATATATATATAGATAGACAGAAAGAAAAAAAAAACGAAAGATCTAACGATTCACTAGTTATTTCCGACGGAAAGAGAAACAACCAGAAAACCCTATCCGGCTACCTGTAACCTCAAAAGAAGCACGTTTCCATACGCTAAAATCAGTTATCACGCTTAACATAACATAGCATTTATTGCAGAAATCGAGGGTTTTAAGAAAAACAAAATCTGAACCAGAGTTCAGGAATAATATATGAAATCCCACTGTATTCTCCTAAAACCCTCTGCATGCAGTTCGACTAGACTGTGATAAGATAAGCAGCCGGGAATCAGAAAGCTGTTACAAAGTCTAACAAGGAAGCCGTCCCTCTATATCAACATGCTAAGAGACTGTGGATTAAATGAACCCAGAAAATAAGAGCTCTACAAGAACAATAAGAATTCTGGAAATGGAGGGAGTATAAGACAGACCGAGAAAACCTAAGTGAAATAAAACCATTGTACAGGATGAAAACGCAGCAACCCTGCGCTCTGACAAAATCCCGAGGAAGATATTTCGACTGTTGTGCATAGCCATCTTCGTCCCACTCGAGAGGTAAAACCCTTGTTTAAGTGGTACTGGGCCAGCAGAGTTCCAGCGAATGCATCCCTACGGAAACGTCCTTCTCTACCTCGCTGTTGATGGTAGCAGGTTTCCGGGCAAGAAATGGGATATGAGTTATGGGCAGAATCGTCCCATTACTGCGTTGATCACACGCAAAGCTCGCCCCTATCCAAAAAGGCGGATCTCATATCTAAACATATCTTCAAACCAACGACACGTAACGATATCGAGCCAATAAACCGCCGTCCGTCATTCGTAAACTGGAGGCTGCAATATTCGGCGCCGGTACGTTCATGACAGAGGAGAATAATGAACACGCGGTTAGGGCTGAGCTGGAGCTTAGCGATGGAAACGAGGTGGTCCGCTTCCTGATCGGAAGGCGGAGTCCTCATCCTGCGAAAGCAGCGCAGCAGTAACTAGGACGGGGTAGGTTCCGGAAGCGGAACTATGCCTCCTCACGTGCCTGCACAGAACTGGTATAATCAGGGTTACCCTCGAATCAAGAAAGCAAATTCATGATTCAATCGGAGAAAGCCGCGCACGATTCGAGCGACCAATATCATACATGGACGTGGCAAGCTATCAAGTTAAGCCGTCTAAGATAATGAAGGGTATGCGTATATGCAGAGTGCCGACGAAGTAATTGAATGATAAACTCCACCAATAAGGTAAGGACGTAGGGCCGAACAAAAACGGGAAAATTAACCCTCAATGCATTCTATATATGCCTTTGAAAAAAAAAAAAGAGAGGGAAATTTAACAGTGTTACATATATATATATTTATATAGTTCGCTCCTGTGGGGGTAAACGAATGTCTACCAAGATAAAAATACACAAAAAGGGGACCTCTTACAATCAAAATAATACAAAGGGTTAGAAATAAAATATCGTTCATTATATATATATGAATATAGGTTGCGGACATAAACATATGTGACGTGGAAAAAATCGCACCGTAGGTAGGTTGCGCGTATAAACGTGGATGACGTGGAATAAAGTCGCACCTTCTGACATCTTGTTGCTAAATATTGACCCCAATTGCGATTCCTATATTCCATATCACCTCATACTGTTTTTAAGATTAATGGCAACGATTATTAAATTACACTGATCCATGTTTATCAGTCCATATTGCATTTTGGAACAACATTGAATCTACAGGCTAAGTAAAGCCTATTTAAGTAGAATTTATGATTCCTGATAGAGTATAAAACTTAGACAACTTCAATGATTCTTGTCTAAGTTACTACGATACAATAGGCAAATTCAAATGATATTAATATTAATATGGATGCATCATATTTTCAAATATATAAATAAATGAATTACTGACTGATGTATAAAGTCCCATGGTTCTTATTGATGCTAATCCTATGGAAAATGGGTGTTGCAAGGCCCCAAACAACCATCGGTAGAATCCTGCAGCTGGCTGGGTCGTAGAGTAGTTATCTGCGATGGGCAGAGGCCCTATCTTTTATGTTTCTAGGTTTTACTTGCACACAATATAATTTTTTTTCAAATCAACTCTTTATTCTATGCTCCACGGTCGTAAGCCTGGTTTCTACTTACGGTCAATATATAATTATGACCAATTGATCCTATGGTTCGAATATCGTATGCGATCTATAGGGTTCTATGAAGTGAAGGTTATACATATATCTATGTAGCTATATATGTATCCATAAAAATCAATTTATGTATACGATTTTCGAATGTTATATATCGTTAGTTCATGGTAGATAGGTATACATATAATTAATGTTATATATGGAGGTGGGAATAAATAAATTGGATATATTTATTTCACAATAATTATGTATATATGGAGGCTATATATAAAGGTGTGAATAAATAAATGAGATGTATTTATTTCACCTCAATTAATTATATGTGGATTTTAAATGTTAAATATTAGGGATTCTATGTTATTAAGGTAGAGGATACATGTCCATATACATATATACTTCCAGTTTATGTTTGGAGATAACAGACAAACAGGAAGAATAAGTACACTAGTAGAAGATGAAGTAAAATAGTATGTACCTGAGGGAAATGCATCCCTAGGTAACCTCAAATGTTATTTAAGTGGAATAATGATCTTATCATTTAAATAAACAGAACCTTCATAGTGTACCTAGAAGAAAAAAAAATAAAAAAAAATTTAAAAGAGTATTAATTATATATAGTATATATATGTCTGGTGGATATATATATGTGGTGGATTGTATAGGGTGGATTATATATATATATATAATGGAATTTATCTTATGTGTATATATTGTGGATTATATATATAGAGTGGTTATATATATATAAATGAAAAAGAGTGGAGGATTTAAGGATATGAAATATAACGATTCAAAGAATAAACAGCTTTATAAAGAAAACTTTATATGTTTCACGTTATTGGAAGATATATACAATGTGGTGGAATTGAGGATAAATTAAAAAGAAACAAATTTCATGTGGGACATGAGTTAAAATCTACAAGTAACATTATAAATATAGGCGATCTGGTTATATGTTATAATGTTAACCTTGTTGAGTTGTAGGAATATAATATCTTCATACATGTTAAGTTATTTCTCAAACTTTATACCACGGAATTTAAGGAGAAGAAATAATTCACTGAGGATTATTAAAAGTGAATTCACCTTAAAAGCTGCAAGTACAAGGGAAGGGCAGATTTTATCATATGGCTGAATAATATTGCTCTAATTATGGTTAAAGGAGTAATAAATACTATGGGGATAGAATAAGTGGTCCCAGTAGAATGTGAAGAAACTTTTTTCTTTAGGAAATGTATAAATTGTGGTAATTCTTTGAAAAAGGGAAAATTGGGTCAAATTTATATTTGACATTATCAAGTATTAATAATTGTGAATATGATGAATTTTAGAAATTTCATTTATCACTAGAAAAGGAAACATGTATTCACACTATAAATTTTTGTGGTGAAAATTTTATTAAAGTTAAATTTCTTGAGTCTTAAATTCAAAGACAGAGAAATGATGTGAAATCATATAGCTACAAACCGAGAGAAAAGAGGATGAGCTGTATTTTGGACTTGGGTGTGGGGGAAACCCATCAGTTCCAAAATTGTTCACTTAAGTTTTGAACTAGTGGATACCATTTCATGTGAGAGGTAAGCATGGAATGGTAGAGATTATTAATGAGTCTAGTTGTTACTAATTAAATTGATTTGGTTAACAAAAATAAACAATAAAAAGGTACTAGAAGTACAACTATAAAATGAGAAAGGGTAAGCATAAACATGCATATGATACAAGTGTTTTCTTTCATTTATGAGTACTAATGAAAAAGTTGGAAAAAATTGTTTAGCCAAGTGTGTAACAGGAAATTGGGCACTCTGGGAACAAAGAGGAAAAAGGTGAAGATAAATCACCTAGAAAAATCCAGAAAAGCGGAACTGAACCAAGTTGCGTGAGGAAAGAATCTCACTGAAAAAACAAGAAAGGATAAGTAGTGTACTAAAAGTGCACTAAACTATTATGAACCTGAACGGTTTGATTAATAACTAAAAGTCTTAAGTTATTGAAATACAGAATGTTGTTGTGAATTATCAATTATATGTACCTGATATTACTTACATTGGTATGGATTGTGGACAGAGAAACCAGAATAAAGGATCTTCCATACAGACTTCTTGTAAAGAAGTAGGAAGAAAACCAACTGCGGAAGGCATCAGTAAATATAGTGGAGGCAGGAGAGTACTCTGCTGGAAACTAATGGCTTATAAATTAGCCCTACCATTGCTTATTAAATTTCCTGATATATTTCATGTCTCATTGTTGGAAAAGAAAATTTATAATTTTTACATGATGCTTCTCACATGATTGATTTGAAATGTGGTCCAGATGGAACCAGAAGAGGAATTTCCTTCAAGAGTCGCTTCAAAGGTGAAAGCGAGAAGGAATTGAATTGCGAAAACGAACAGTAGCTATAGTAAAGGTGCAGTGGAGCACTTTACTGCTGAAAAGCTACATGGAACAGAGAAGCTAAGATGATGGAAAAGCATTCATAATTATGTTCAAAATAAACTAAGTAGATAGTTGGCAACACTGAGGACGGTGTTTATTTTCAGAGGGGGAATATGTAACACCCCCAAGTTCTATGCTTTTCAAATTAGATATTTGAACATACATCCATAGGGGAGTGGACCCCAATGGATAATTATTATGTGGATATGGTTAAATACTTAATTATGAAAAATAAATAAAATATTGTGCATGCACTATGACCAGATGAGAAAGTGAGATCATATGCCTAATCCATGAGGTGATGGAAAAGGAAAAAAAGACTTTCCCCAAATCTTTCAAAAATCCTTGAAAGAAATTATTTCTAATTTAGATTTTGAGGAAAAATCTAAATTTCCCCAATGAAGAGGAGTAGTTGGGACGAGGTGAGAAAAAGCTGGAAAAGCTGAGGAAAAGCTTAAAGCAGCTTTAAAGAGTCCCAGAATGGGAAGCCTAGGCTAAACAGGAATAAAGCATCCTGAAGTTCTGGACGCGGAGAGGTGGGGGGGCAGGCGAAGCACAACCGTCATTTGCTCGAGCAGTTGGCTAGTACATTGCGGGGAGGATCTCTGTCGGTGAATCACGGGAATAAAAGAGGATTCTAAGGTTGGGAGGAAGTGATCTCATAGTAGTGGATTTATACGCTTTGGGGATTTACGTAAGTTAGATAAGTATATCCTGGTACATAAATTGTGATGTTATATTCGCCCTTCACAAATTATAATTATGATGTTATATTCCTTTATGCAATTTATGGTGGCAAAGTTATAGTCCTTTATGCAATTTATGAAATTTCAATGTTATAGTGCATTATGGAATGCATGAATTGTGTGGCATGAATTGTGTTAAGTTATGATATACCAACATTAGATGGATTAATGGTTCAGTAACTTATGTAATTGCAAATACAACTATTGACAGTAGAGACAAATGGTTGGGTGTAGGTATGAGTACCTGGTAATAAGGAGATTTGAGATGATAGATTAGTTAACAGCAAATCTAATAACTATGTATAGGTATAGATTGATATCTTTGAAAGGAGTATTTAAGTTCTGTGTGTAGGAACAGAAAATGGTAACAAACATATTATGAGCGATGGTGTTTCAACAACTAACCTATCATAACAATACGGATGGCACAGAACCCCCTGTAACCAATAACTGAAAGTAAGAAACAATAACCCTGTGATAGTCGTATGAGGTTCAGTATGTATGTTCCAATGGAGAGAATGGAAACAGTTAGAATTTAAATTATTCTATTAAATGTAAGTATAATCATCTAAAAGTAGAAGTTGAATCCTAACTAAGTACGAGGATCTAACACTAGGGATTCAAAACTATCCAATTCAGTATTCTCTCCTTCCCTTGGAGTGAAGCAAGAGGAGCTGTTTCCTAGTTTCCATGGAACAGTTGAATCTGTACCATAGTGTCATACATGCTGAATGGTTATAACAGACAAATAAGGGGGGGAAAAAGCCTATTGAAAAATCTATTGTGTAATAACAGTCTGTGTGAGGGAAGATGGTAAGCATGTGTAAAATACCATGAGCAGAGCATCTGGTTACCATCCAGAGAACTACTGGGAAAGTAGTGGAGCAATGGTGGTGAATTGAGTTTGATTAAGAGCCTAGTAATCATCCAGAGTTGGAAAAAACTCTGAAAAGAAAAACCTAAGAGAATACAAAGTAACCTATATATCGATATATAAGTCTACTAGATGGGCTGAGAAGAGGGGAGGTCAAGCCCAAAACTTCTCATGGAAAATACTTATATTCCATGCCTGTCTATAAGTACATGAAAAAAAAATCTAACCCCTGATAACAGTCTGAATTTGTAACTGAATCAGTATATAAACTATCAAGGTTATCTGGCGTATAAAGCTGAGATTATCTGAGTTTTGTCCAAGTTGAGAAAGATGGATCTGGGAGGCGTGACATACATACTAAATTTTTGGCCACAATGCTTTGTGATAGTTCATTCAAATTGGAGTTGTATTTATCCATTATAAAATTGAATTTTTCCCCTAATTACGCATCATAATATTATTATTTCAAAATTTAGGATATTTTGTTACACATTTTCCTATATCTACGACACTCCAATTTTACATTTGGGCATAACTAAATATTTTTGTAGCTCCCATATTGCTTATGCATAAAACACTCTCATGAACACAAAAATAACACTTTATATTTTCTTCTCTATTTAATTACATGAACTGGAGTAGTCATCAAATGGTTAACCTAAAAAATGTGAATTGAATCAGAGCTAGATAAAAACCAGATCAAAAATCTGATTTTCCAAAAATACATAAATTATTCAAATTTAGGAAAAAACATATATATTAATGTGTCTCCATATGAATCACAACCAAAATAAAAAAAAGTTTCCATTTAACATGAGTTTTCATGGGCACAAATTTGGAGGTTTCACAACATGAAATTCCTAAAGAATATATTATCCTGAAGCCCAACATTCACTATATCATAGTTAAAATCTAAAGTCTTTGGCACCCTCAACCTTGGAACTATTTTGAGAATCCAATACCATACTAAGAACATGTTTTTGATAAGAGTGTTCACCATGCATTTACAACCACATTTTTTCTTAAGGGTGAAAGTGGTTTCTTGTTTCATAACATAGTTTGAAGGAAAAATGTCCATATCATACAACATAGGCAAGATTGAAATGCTTGTTCTATGGCTAGAACTATTGTTATGACATGATTCACACACCAACACTAAAAATGAAACTTATTGTGTGAATCCTTAGATATTTTTGAGACTGCAAGCTAACTATTTAAATAAATGCATGTATAAAACTTATATATTAGCAAAATAACCATCAATAATTTTCTTCTAGCATTTTGGGCTGAATTCACAACAATATGCTAAAAAATGTCATTTCCATGTCTATACATTAGGATATATAAATGTGAGCTATATACTCTACATCTTTGGCCTATCTACTTTTCAAATCTGAGTCTATTATACGTAACTACGTTTCCTTCCAACCACTTTTCATAACCTCCATAACCATTATGTAGGGACTTGCAACTTCGATGATGTTTTTCTTGTTTAGTAAAATATTGTTGAGACTTTAATTTATCGAAAGTTGTAAAATTTACAAAGTATAAAGGTTTCAAGATATAATTTTTAAAAGTCTAATTATTTAAAGGGTGCTAGCTCAATGGAAGAGCAAATGCTTTACAGGTAGAAGGTTGGTGGTTTGATTCAATCGTGCTCTGATATTCAAATGGAATGACAACGATCAATTTTTGGTGATAGATGCTCTTTTGACCATCACCAATGAGCTTATGGTGACATTTTTCGAATCTCCCAAAAATATGAAATGGTGATGGTCATCGAATGACACCATATATATGCATCAATAGTGACAACCATGAAAGGTGCGTCACCATAAATCATTGTTGTTAATACCAAATTGTGAGGGTCATTGTTTTTTATTATAGTCATTATTCGTGATAGACCTTGATGTCACTAATGAGCTTATCATGACATTTTTTTACCCTCACCAAATATGAAATGGTGGTGGTCAATGAACGTCACCATATATATGCACAAATAATGATGGCCATTAAATGCCCATCACAAAAAATCATTGTTGTTGATATGAAAAGGTGATGGTTACTATTCGTAATTATAATTAATATTTGTGACATACCTTGAATGTCACCACAACACATACTTTCGGCCATGACACCTTTCATGACGTTTAGGCTTTTGGTGATAGAGGCTAATGTCTGTCACCATTGCTCATATCAAATGGTGACTCTCACTGTCCATCATTAAAAATTATTATTGGTGACAGAACTTAAATGTCACCACAACACCTATACTTTCGGCGATGCCACCTTTAGTGACATTCATTTTTTGGTGACGAAGTCTCTTTTGACCATCACCAATGAGCTTATGGTGAAAAAAAATTCCCCTCACCAATGAATTTTTTTTTGTAGTGATTCATTCTTTATCGGTTCAACATGGAGTACTAACAAGTAGCATATAGTGTCTCTCTGCACAATAGAACCAGAGTATAATGCAACAACGACAACAACATGTGACACAGTTTGGTTGAGAGTAATTCTCAAGGATCTACATGAGTATCAAGAGAAATCCACTTACTTGATATGTGATATTCAAAGTTCTATTCAAATGACCAAGAATAAAAAATTTTGTAAGAAGTCTAAGCTTATTGATATTCAATATATTCTTTTTTTATATTTGGTTCAAGAAGGAGCGATATAGATCATTTACTATTAAATTCATGAAAAGGTACGCGATATATTCACCAAAGCACTATATAAAAGAAATTAATGCGATTTCAAATATGATATTCATATATTTCCAAATAATCATTTTGGGCGATGAATGTTGGAATAATGACTCATTTGTAAATAAGCTAGTTTGAGAAATAGATGTCTTGAGAGATTTGTGGATTGATTGATGAGAGAATCATGGATTGAATGATTGAGATATTTGTGGAGAGGAAAAAATCTCGATACCTTTCTTCATGTATAAATACATTTCTTTGTTAATGAAAGTTTCTAGAGATGAGTTTTATTATTGTTGAATTTATTCCTCTATCCATGTGACGGTGTATTTATTATTCTAGTCACTATGGATGGTTCTTCATTCTCCACTCCATTGGTTCATTATGTTGCTCTTCCTTTTGAGTCAAGGTTTAATTAGTAATTATTTTTTCATGCTATACTTTCGAGGCAAGTTAATCTGAAGTTGATAATTCTAAAAATATATTAACCTTTAAATTTAAGCATCCATGTCTCAATGTATACTTGGTGATTCACTTCTTCATAAAATATCTCAATTATTTTTTTGTGGTGATTGATGATATATGGAACATTAAGGCTTTCCTTTCAATGGATCTCTTCCTATCCACAGTACGTCATTATCTAATAAGAGGATATAGAAATGAGATATTACTGTCATACATCGACACATTAGTGGAAATATTTTTGGAAATTTTTAGTGGGTTTACATCAATGACATCCACTTAATTGAATCAATGAATCTTTGACATCATATACTTTATTGTAATTCATAAATTATACTATGTGCCTAGGGTCAATTTTAATTACGCCGATAGGCGGACCCCCTATTGAAAGTGGCTACTTTAATAATTTTTCTAATTAATCTTTTTGATCGGATGGTGTGAATTGGATGATGCTGGTATATTCTTGTGGTCGCCACTGCATCAACGAATTGAATTAAAATTCATAACTTCCTTGCATATCTAAATCACATGTTTAAACCATACTTAAATTATTTTTTTACACAACATGATTAAAAATTTACCGTGCATATTGTTGATAACCATGTATGCTAATTAGTTATAAATGAAATTAAGAAAAAAAAAACTTATAAAAGATGCATTGCAACGTGGATTAATTTTGAAACTTGCATTATCAAAAGTATACCACTTGGCAATTGTGAGTTTAAAAAAATTTCTACACTCCATTACCCGAATTGTTCGATATGCATTCCATTCAAATTTGTGTCCACTCACACGTTACTATAAAGAACAAAATATTATTTTATTAAATTATTCTTGTTGTTTATTTTTTACTACTTTATATTATTAAATTATTATTATTGTTATATAAAATAATAATAATTATAATAAATTAATATAAATTTAGAATCTATCTTAGTAATACTTTAATCTTGTAACCATTAAAAAATTCTACTTGATCACTATTGTATTTTAAAGCAATCCATAATTAATATATATTAATTAATTAATTAATTAATTAATTAATTAAAGCATTAGAATTTTAATAAATTAGAGCATTAAACATTATTAATTAAAATATTAATTAATATCATTAATTAAAACATTTTACAATATGTAATTAAAACTTTTATATAAAAAATGTTTTATAACATTAAAGATAAATTCAAAAATCTGTAAAAAACACATAATAATATTAATTAATAACAAAGTGAAATAATTATTATATTTTCATTATTACATTGACATATTAATTAAATAATTAATACATAATTATTATACTTAATTACGTTATTCAAATATATCTAAACATGAATATATTGATATTTGGTTAATAATAATAATAATAAGATGTTGGAATTGTATTTAATTGTTTTTAACTTTAAAATATTACTTAAAAATTTTCACAATATCTTAATTAAAATATTTATTTAAAAATGTTTAATTACATTAATTTAAACATGTTTAAAGAAATGAATTAATACAACATTAATTAATTAAATTATTAAAACAATAATTACCATTAATATTAATTAATTAAAACATTAACATTAATTAATTTTAACTTTAATTAATTAATTTTTAGCATTATATGAAACATCGATAACATTTATAAAAACATTAAAATGTTTAAGAACATAAATTAAAATATTTTGCAATATATTAATTAAAACATTTATATAAAAATGTTGAATTACAATAAACATTAACTTTTCAATTTTTAAATTAATATTTTCATATTAATTAATAGTAATATCAAGTTTATTAACTAAAATATTTAATAACATTAATTATTATACATAACAATATATTAATTAACATATATATATATAAGTGAGCAAGGTGAGAAAAGATGAAACCTCATGAGGGGTGGTTAAACATTAAGACAATTATTGTCTTAATAGAGACAATTATTAGGTATAATATTAAGGTTTATATTATTTAGGTTTATATTATTGGGTTTAATAATAAGCCTTATAATATTTGTTTTAATATTAGAATTTTTTATATTAAGTTTTATATATATATGGGGCTTATAATATTTGGTTTTAATATTATGATATACATTATGGAGTAATATGCTGGGTTATAATATATATTCTAATATATAGGGTTTATAATTAGGCTTTAATATTGGGTTTATAATATTTGGGTTTAATATTAGGGTTTATAATATTGTGTTTAATACTTAGAGCTTATAGCATTGAGGATTATAATATTTTAGTTCATAAAATTGATTCTTAGGGTTTATTGATATCTTGTGTTTTTAATATTGATCCCTTCGACTTATTGATCGCTTACATATTCAAAATTTATCTCTTGGGTTCAGAATATATTTGGTTTGTAATATTAAGTCCTTGGGTTTATTATCTCTTTTGGTTTATAATATTAATAACCCGTGGGGTTTATTAATCTCTTGAGTTTAAAATATTAATTCTTATGGCTTATTAATCTCTTGAGTTTAAAGTATTAATTCTTAGGTTTTATTAATTTCTTGGTTTATAATATTAATATTTGTCCCTTTGGTTCACCAATTCTTTTGGTTTATAATATTAAACCTTTGGGTTTATTATTTTATTTGGTTTATATTATTAATAATATTTTTGGTTTATTAATCTCTTCACTTTAAATTATTAATTTGTAGGGTTTATTAATTTCTTAGGTTTTTAGTTTAAGATATTAATTATTAGGGTTTATTCATCCCTTGAGTTTTCTAATTCTTTGGGTTGGTAATATTAGGTGTTAAATATTAGTCTTACACTCTAATATTAATGAATAGTCCAATGTCACGTTGTGAAAAACATTGTCTCAATATATAAATGAGTCATGGGCTACCATTGCTAATCATAGTCAGTCATATTCAATGAAGGTCTTCCATGGTCGAATGTCACATTGTGACAAAGATTGTCTGAATATAAAAATCATCCATGGAAAAACATGGTTATTCTTCTTCCAACGTCGCATTGTGACAAAAATTGTCTCAATGTTTAAATCAAGCATGCTCAACCATGTTTATTTTATAGTTTATAGTATTTATCTAAAGATTTTTATATACGAGGTTTATAACATTTATCTAAAGGTTTTTATATACTTGAGTTTTATAATATTAATATCTTAGGTTTGATATTATTCCCTTGAGTTTATAATATTAATAACAATGTGAGTTAATAAACCTTTTGCTTTAAGATAGTAATGCTTAGGCTTTATTAATCTCTTATGTTCCTCATATTGATCCCTTCACCTTATTTATCCCTTAGGTTTTTAATATTTATCTCTTGGGTTCACCAATTCTTGTGGTTTATAATATAAAACCCTTAGGTTTATTAGTTATTTTCATTTATAATATTAAACCACCCTTGGGTCTCATAATCTCTTGAATTAAAAATATTTATTCTTAGGGTTTATTAATTTATTAGGTTTTTGATATAAAAATATTAATTCTAAGGCTTCATTAATCTCTTGTGTTTTTAATATTCATCCCTCGACCTTATTGATCCCTTATGTTTTTAATATATATTCCTTTGGATCACCAATTCTGTTGGTTTGTAACATAAAACCCTTGGTATTATTAGTTCTTTATGTTTATAATATTAATAACCCCTTGGGTTTATTAATATCTTGAGCTCAAAATATTAATTATTAGGGTTTGTTAATCTCTTGAGTTTAAAATATTAATTATTAGGGTCTATTAATTTCTAAGATTTTTGAGTTTAAAAATTTTATTCTTAAGGTTTAATAATATTTTTTGTTTTTAATATTGATCCCTTTGTCTTATTGATGATGTAGGTTTTTAATATTTATCCCCTCGGTTCACCGATTCCTTTGGTTTATAGTATTAAACCCTTGCGTTTATTAGTTCTTTTGGTTTATAATATTAATAATCCCTTGAGTTTATTAATATTTTTAGTTTTAATATTATGATTTACATTATAGCATAATATGTTGGGTTCTAATATAGATTATAATATATATAGTTTATAATTAGGGGTTAATATTGGGTTTATAATATTTGGGTTGAATATTAGGGTTTATAATATTGTGTTTAATATTTATAGTTTATAAGATTGGGGATTATAATATTTCAGTTCATAATATTGATTCTTAGGGTTTATTGATCTCTTTTGCTTCTAATATTGATCCCTTGGCCTTATTGATCCCTTAGGTCTTTAATATTTATCCATTGGGTTCCTCAATTCCTTTGGTTTGTAATATTAAACCATTGGTTTTATTATGTTGGTTTATAATATTACTAACCCCTTGGATTTATTAATTTCTTAAGTTTAAAATATTAAGTCTTAGGGTTTATTAATCTTTTGAGTTTAAAATATTAATTCTTATGCTTTATTAATTTCTTGGTTTATGATATTAATATTTATCCCTTGGGTTCACCAATTCCTTTGGTTTATAATATTAAACCCTTGGGTTTATTAGTTCTTTTATTTTATAATAATAATAATCCTTTTGGCTTATTAGTCTCTTCACTTTAAATTATTAATTCATAGGGTTTATTCATTTCTTATGTTTTAAGTTTAAGATATTAATTATTAGGGTCTATTAATCCCTTGAGTTTTCTAATTCTTTGGGTTTCTAATATTAGGTGTTAAATATTAGTGTTACACTTTAATATTAATGCATGGTCCAATGTCACATTACGAAAAAAATTGTCTCAATATTAAAATCATCCATCAGTTACCATTGCTAATCATATATAGTTGTAGTCAATGAAGGTATTCCATAGTCGAATGTCACTTTGTGACACAGATTGAATGAATATGAAAATCAACCATGAAAAACCATGGTAATTCTTCAACCAACATCGCATTGTGACAACAATTGTCTCAATGTTTAAATCAAGCATGCTCAACCATGTTTATTTTATGGTTTATAGTATTTATGTAAATATTTTTATATACTTAAGGTTTATGATATTTATCTAAAGGTTTTTATATGCTTGAGTATTATAATATTAATATCTTAGGTTTAATATTATTCCCTTGAGTTTATAATATTAATAATCATGTCATTCAAGCTTTTTTTGATAGGGTTGAGGAAGAAAATAGAGCGCTTATGGAGAGCAGAAGAGTTAGGTTTTGCAGGTTTTGCAGGTTTGGGCCTTATGGCCGCGCGGCTGCGGATCCTCCTGGCTGCGTAATAGAAGGGTTCGGTACTCCTGATCACATGGCTCTCGTTTCCATGAGAGGGCAGCCTCCGAACTTTGGACCTGCACTGGATTTTTGCGGCGCTTGGGAACTGGATTTTACGGTGCTCTCCACCAGAGACCCTCTACCTTCCATCGCCTGCCAAGGGCATGAATATTGGCCTGTTCTAGTTGCCTCGCACCCGCATCTGGTAACTTTTGGTTTTTTTTTCGTTATTTCTGCACCAAACGATTGTTTGTTGCCCCTGGACGGCAGGTATATGGCGAGGGCCGAAAGTCCCTGCGGGCTTGTGGTCTTGCTGGTTGTTGTCACTCCGAGTATTCATTCATTGAAAACTAGTTGTGGGTCCATGGGCGACAAGGGGCCGAGCACCCTCTTTCTCTGTGTGCGTTTCCCTCTATTTCCTGCTTACTTTTTTTGGGGCTCTGGCGCTGAGAGCCATCTTGGTGGTAGAGGTTTGAGTGGTATTTGTGCCGGAAGATGGGTTTTTTTGGCTCCTCGCCCAGCTCTGAAGCCATCGACAGCATTCCCTTCTCTGAAGGCTCTCGTGCCGATTTGGACCTCGAAGGTCCTCATTCCTGCATCATCTGCTCCGCTCAGGTCCTGCTCTGCAGATCTGACTAGGCAGATGCATCTTGCAGGAAAAAATAGACAGCAGCTACAATATCTTATAAAATGAAGAGATTGTGTTTTCAGGCAGGAGAAGTCCGACTGGCTTTTCATTCACCCTGCTTCCCAGTCCTCTGTCTCGTCTCTGTTTTTGCCCAGCAATGACAGTTTTTGTTTGATGGAGACAGTTCCTCCCCATCAAAGCCTTGGCAGAGTTGCTCACGGTAGTACAAGCAATCCTAACACTGTGTCATGGAACCTCTTTGATTCTTTTCAGATCCAAATCTCACAACCAACTGGCAAAACCATCATACAATGGGTCTGTTCCACAAATTTGGTGCTGGATCTCAAGCTGGTTCTCGAACGGCGGAGTGGAATCCCTTCTGGCCTTCAGAGGCTTCTCTTTCAAGGGAAACAACTTGATGATCTTCTACCAATCTCTTCTTACAGCATTAACAGGAACAACTCTTTGGTGTTAACCCTACGCTTGAGAGGGGGTGCAGCGGGACAGTCGTCCACCGCTCCTCCCTTCTCTTACAAAGATGCAGTTCATTCTGAGATCCCCAAACCCTCAGAAGCCCTTAAACCCAAGCCTTTCTTGGTTAACAAAACAGAGGAAGTTCCCTCTGTTGATATTGCCCATGCAGATCCTGTAAATCAACTTCAAGAATATGCAGAAAGAGCCCTCATTTTCAGATTCAACGGACTGTGGCCGCGATCTCAGGACCTTTATGATTGGGTTCATGCAAACTGGACACATCATTGTAAGTTCAGTTTCTGTTCTAAAGGATATTTCATTGTTCTTTTTGATGACAGTAAGCATTATGAAAAGGCTCTAGAAGAAGGCCCTTGGTTCTTAGGAACTGCAGGGCTCTTCTTAACGCCTTGGTTTCCAGATTTTGATCCAGCAACCGCTGTCATCACCAGGACACCTGTTTGGATCAGACTTCCAAACCTACCTGTCCACTTATGGCATGTTGCAGTCTACAAGGCTATTGGCAACACCTTGGGCAGTTTCATTACGGGAGATTACAGGAGGGAAAGAGTAGGTCTCTACACATATGCCAGATTTTGTGTGGAGGTGGACTTAAGCAAGGGACTTCCAGACCAAATCATTCTCAAAATAAACGACTTTTTTTGGACCCAAACATTGGACTACGAAAATACAGCCTTCCGCTGTCGCCACTTCCACCAAACGGGGCATCTGCAGTCCACCTGCCCTTCTCTTCCGGCAAAAAAGAAAAAGGAGAACCTCTCCAAGCACAAATCCAAACGATGGGCTCCTTTCTCTCCACCTCCTGTCGTGGATTCTGATTCCTCTTGCTCTGAAGATCATGCCAGCGATGCTGATTTGGATCAATCCCCTCCAGCTGGGGCTCCTTCCAGCGTTGGTCCGGCACACTCCTCCGGCATAGCCGTCACCCAGAAACGTGCTCATTTGACCTCCTCCTCTGACTCAGAAAAGGAGGGGCCCCCCTCGGGGAGCCCCAGTCTTCAAGTCATTGTTGCTCATTCGCCCCTGGATGGCTGGGTCAAAGTTAAAAACAGGAAAGGGAAAAAGCTTCGTGTTATGACCTCTACCCATTCTGGGTAGAGATCAGTTTTTTAGCTTTCCTGTCTTTGGTTGTAGCACTTCGCTTGTTTTTCTCCTCCGGAACCGAGGTTGATAGTACTATCATTGCCGGTTGCCGGTTTTTTGTCTCTCTTGATTGTATCACCATCTTGTATCATATTTTTACTTAATAGAATTAGTCCAACTTCAGAAAAAAAAATATTAATAATCATGTGATTTTGTCAAACCTTTTTGTTTAAGATATTTAATTGTAGGCTTTATAAATTTGTTATGTTTTTCATATTGATCCCTTCGCCTTATTGATCATTTAGGTTTTTAATAGTTATTTTTTGGGTTCACCAATTCCTTACGTTTATAATATAAATCCCTTCGAATTATTAATTTTTTTCTTTTATAATATTAAACCATGCTTGGATCTAAGAATTTCTCGAGTTAAAAATATTAATTCTTAGGGTTTATTAATTTCTTAGGTTTTTGAGATAAAAATATTCATTCTTAGGCTTTATTAATCTCTTGTGTTTTTAATATTTATCCCTTGGCCTTATTGATCCCTTCGGTTTATAATATTGATCCCTTCGTTTCACCAATTCCTTTGGTTTGTAATATCAAACCCTTGGGTTCACCGATTAATTTGGTTTATAATATTAAACCTTTGGGTTTATTACTTCTTTTAATTTATAATATTAGTAATTTCTTGGGTTTGTTAATATACTTAGTTTAAAATATTGATTATTAGGGTTTATTAATTTCTTAGGTTTTTTAGTTTAAAAATTTTATTCTTAGGCTTTAATAATCTCTTTTGTTTTTAATATCGATCCCTCTGCCTTATTGATCATGTAGATTTTTAATATTTATCCCCTCTATTCACCAATTCCTTTGGTTCATAATATTAAACCCTTCCATTTATTAGTTCTTTTGGTTTATGATATTAATAATCCCTTGGGTTTATTAATCTTTCGAGTTTTAATATTATGATTTACATTATGAAGTAATATGTTGTGTTATAATATAGATTCTAATATATAATATAAATTCTAATACATGTCGTAATATGTTGTCTTATAATATAGATTCTAATATATTGGGTTTATAATATTTGGGTTTAATATTAGGGTTTATAATATTGTGTTTAATATTTAAAGTTTATAACATTGGGGATTATAATATTTCAGTTCATAATATTCATTCTTATGGTTTATTGATCTCTTGTGTTTTTAATATTGATCCCTTGGCCTTATTGATCCCTTAGGTCTTTAATATTTATCCCTTCGTTTCACCAATTCCTTTGGTTTGTAATATTAAACGCTTGGGTTTATTAATTTGGTTTATAATATTAATAACCCCTTGGGTTAATTAATATCTTAAGTTTAAAATATTAAGTCATAGGGTTTATTAATCTCTTCGGTTTAAAATATTAATTCGTATGATTTATTAATTTCTTGGTTTATAATATTAATATCTATCCCTTGGGTTCACCAATTCATTTGGTTTATAATGTTAAACCCTTGGTTTTATTAGTTCTTTTTGTTTATAATATTAATAATACCTTCGGTTTATTAATCTCTTCACTTTAAATTATTAATTCTTAGGGTTTATTCATTTCTTATGTTTTGAGTTTAAGATATTAATTATTAGGGTTTATTAATCCCTTCAGTTCCTAATCATTAGGGTTGGTACTATTAGGTGTTAAATATTAGTCATACATTTTAATATTATTCCATGGTCCAATGCCACATTATGAAAAACATTGCCTTTATATGAAAATCAATCATAGGTTACCATTGTTAATCATAGTTAGTCATAGTCAATCAAGGTCTTCCATGGTCAAATGTCACATTGTGAAAATTATTGTCTCAATATGAAAATAAACCGTTGAAAATGATGGTCATTCTTCAAGTCAAACATGCTCAACCATGTTTATTTTATGATTTATAGTATTTATCTAAAGATTTTGTCACACCTCCAATTTCACCCCCAAAAAAATTTTCCTTTGCGAATGCAAGCTTGTGAGCCTAGGGTTATTATGACATATCAATCCTTTCACTATGATAGTTTTCATTTCATCATGTTGCAATAATACCCTCTATCACTATCTCTCGTCTTATGTTATTTTTTATTATAATTAGGGATATGATTTATACGAACCTAACCTTTACACAGGTCTTGTATAGCCATTCTTATTTAGCTTAATGGTCATGTATCCCATTTATCAAATTATTGAACTCACACGTAACCCATATGGACTATGAACATATGTTATATAAATTGCGTTGTATGAGTTGTTTCCCCCAAGGCATTTTCGACCTATCTAATAGCCATCGTTACGTTGTTTAAGTTATATATATGGTTATAGCCTTGTCATAAAATTCGAAATGCATATTATTATGAATGGACTTTCCTCATGTGTTTGGTATTATCATGTACATGCGCCTGGGTTGATATGACCACTCACCCTGGTACCTCAGATTTTAAATCGATTTAATATATAGTACTGGCATTGGTATTACTCTGCACGTACAGTGCATTATCACTCCAGATTGGGTTTCTCTGGGCCTCGTCATGGTGGAATGTTTTTCCACGTCAGGCGTTGTGCTAACTAAATGAGTGTTGTATGGTTTTATGCCCTTTCGTTGGCTTACATGGTGAGTCCACGTCGCTGGCATACTCAGCCTACGTGGTGATCAACACCTACGCCGAGGCATACTCAACCTACGTGGTGATCAACACCCACGCCGATACTGGTATAGGACATATATAATTCAATTCGCATCTGCATCCATAAATTTTGATACGACGGTATTAACTCTCCCAGGCTACCCCTCGATCCGTTGCTGAACTATTCCGATGCTACCAAGTGGATGATGGCGATCGTTTTCAGCTAGGGTCCATGTGGTTTAACGAAGGCTTATATAAGTTTAGAGTGTGGAGTTAAGTCAGTTTCCGCGCTCATCAGTTGCAGGCCTCCTCCGCGTCTGCGCCATTCCACTTCTGCCGAGGGTTTCGAATTTCCGTTGCAGAGAGGAAGTATGGCGCCTCTCGTTCCTCAACACGTGGTCAGGTCATTCCCCCACGCACATTTTAATTATATTGCAGGCGTGAATGATTCATAATTAGTTTGTAAAAGCCATACGCTTGCTCTGAATATATATATATTGAATGATCAGTAAGGTGAATGCATCTGGTTTGTTTTTCGATGTTCAAGGTCTCCGTTCAGTGCAAGGTGTAGTTGGTTTCTATTTTCAGGGTTATCGTCGACCCTTCTCTGGTTATATTTAAATTTCGACTGATTTGTGCTATACCTCTTGGGTAGGCTGCGTTGCCTGTCCTCAGGCGGACGCCTCCTGTTCCATGGAGTTATATGAGGTATGTTCTTTATTCGTGCCATTTCAGCATATAATTGTTGATTTCGTCGTGTTATACTCGAGGGTAATTTATATTAATCCCTCTCTGTGTAATGTTCGATTGTAGGGCTCTACGCGTCTGAGGGTTTGCATTCCACAGGTAATAGTTCTAATACCGAGCTTATTTTATTTATGCGCTTATTTCTCTACGATGGCGCAATGACTAACTCGCGTTTTGGGTCATTTTTGTCTTCTACAGGTAAATCCAGAGGACTCCTGCATACTTATGACAGTAGAGAGTGACCCTTTCAATCGTATGGACGCTAACATCGGTCTCTTGGCCGTCCAGGTCGGTATACTTATGGGGTTACTTCTCCGCTCCTAATGCATTGTCTCGTGAGCAACAAAACAATGCTTCTCTTGTGATGTTGCGCAAGGTTGCTTATGGAACGAGACTCACTCTCCGAGTCGGGGTTTTCGTTTTCTTCTTGTTAGCATTTTCATCCTTGGATGGCGCTTGTCTAAATTCGTTCTATTGAGATGGGGGTTGTGATTTATATACCCCAGCCTAATAGGCTCAGTATGTCTTTTGAAAATTTTGGACAATTATACACTCCCTATTGTCTTAGGTCGATTTTAATATACTCTACCACAGTTTTAAATGTACAGGGACTGTATGAATAATGCATATGATTTCACACCATGGAAATTGGCTTTGTTTAATTTGCTCGTCTGAACCTTATTTTGTTTTCCGGAGATGCTACTGACATTCCAGATTTCTTAATTGCATACATCATGATTTACAGGTAGTTATATATGATATTTATCTATTCTTCTGATGTAATTTGTTCACTCTTTTCTGTGGAAAATCTACACTTTGGTATTTATATCATAAGTACAGTTGCCTCTGCTCCTGGTTACACTGAACTGGTTTTATACCTATCTGTCTAGACATATGAAAAGCTTGCTGGACATTTATGAGACCATTCTTATTTATCAATAGATGATTAATATGTATGAAAGTCTAGAATTTATGTTTTCTCATTTCTCAAAGGTATGCAAGCATAATTCTATTCTCCAGTTTCTTCTCATTTTCTTGTAATTAGTTACAGCTCGTATCTACCTATGTGTCTGGCGGTAGCTGGATTCTAAAGAGCTGGTAATGGGATTTGAACTCTTTTCACTTCCCTCATAGTCAAGGGAATGTTGGTTATATAAATGCTACTATGTATAATGTTGCAATTTACTTACTTCTTGCTCCTATGCTTCTCAACTGCTTACTCATAATTTATGCACTCTATGTATTCATTCTTAGTACTATGATATTAGAATAGTTCCATGAGACCATTGTCTGGTCCTTTATTTATTTATTTATTTATTTATAAATATCTACTACTTTCCTTCACTAGAGTAAGGGCTTATGGACTACCTTGTTGCCTAAGATCATTTGATTTCATGGAATTATAATGGAGTGTTTGGCTGAACCTGAGGTCAGTATATTGAGTCTCTCCATCTGTTCTTTCATAGACAGTATACGTTGTAACTCATATCCTGCTATTGTTCTGGTGTACTATAGTTAATTCCATTTCTCTCTATGATAGTTGTACTAAAAATTATGCTTGGAAACAGAAGCAGATTAAACACAATTCCATAGTGTTTCCTGAAAGAACAAGGTTTCCTCAGATTTAGACCCACCCTGGGTTTAAACATTCTGTGGAATTCTACTTTACAGGATGTTCCTCTACAACTATACAGAGTGATCAGGTTACTACCTGGTGATTACATTCTGTTAAATGTAGACTAATAATATGAACTAACTTAGAAATAATTTTTGTTTTTATATGTAGCTAATTCATACTATAACAAACAATAAGAAAAATTTTCTCAGAGACATACCACTCGTGCAGTAGACCAACCTCCCAACCTTAGAGTTCTTCTGTCTCCGAGAACTCACCCCCGAGCTGAGATCACCTCCTATAGCAGATTAACCTCTAATCTGTACAAGAGCAGCTTATTTAAGCTATTGTTCCCCAAAGCATGTTTCTAATTCTGCGTCCAGAATCTCAGGATGCTTTTCTTCCTGTTTGCTTAGGCTTCCCACTTAGGGATTCTTTAAAGCTGTTTTATGCTTTTCCTCAGCTTTTCCAGATTTTTTACCTCTTCCCAACTACTTTCCTCATCATTGGGGAAATTCAGATTTTTCCTCAAAAATCTAAATTTAAAACTTACTATCTTCCAAGGATTTTTGAAAGATTGTGGGGAAATATTTGCCTCATCCATCCTCACAGATTTAGCAAGTGATCTCATCATCTCATTTTTGGTCAATTTTCACCACAATAATTTATTCATTTCCTCAATTAAATGTTTAATTACATTCACAAAATAATTATCCTTTGGGGTCCACTCCCCTTAGGATGTAAAGTTCAAGTATCTAACTTTAAAATGAAATCACATGAATTGGGGGTGTTACATATTCCCCCTCTGAAAATAAACATCGTCCTCGGTGTTGTTATTCAACTACTAGAGTTTATTTTGCAAATAAAAATGCATATTTTTCCATCATTTCAGTCTCTCGTTCCCAGGTAGCTTCTTTAGCAGTAAAGTGCTTCCACTGCACCTTTACTCTGGCTACCGTTCTGCTTCTCAATTCAATTTCTTCCCGCTCCAATATTTGAAGCGGTTCTGGCAGAAACTCCCCTTCTGGTTCCACTTGTACAACATTCTAATCAACTATGTGAGAAGCATCATGCACATATCTTTTTAACAATGAAACATGAAATACATCATGAACTCTAACATGGGGTGGTAAGGCCAGCTTGTAAGCCACTGGTCCCACCCTTTATAATATTTCAAAGGGACCACAATATCGAGGGGACAATTTTGCACAACTCCCAGCATAAAGGGTGCTCTTTTTGGGTTTAATACGCAAATATACATTCTCCCCAACTTTAAATTCTCTATGCACTATTTTCTTATCTGCATAACTCTTCTGGTGATCTTGTGTTGTCTTGATGTTCTTTTGTATCTGTTTGAAAATTCCTTCCATTTCTTGTAAAGCATCGGGTCCCAACATCAGTTTGTCTTCTGGCTGACTCCAGCTCAAAGGGGTACGACACTTACTTCCATACAGTGCCTCAAACAGACTCATTTTAATGGAGGATTGATAGCTGTTATTATAGGAAAATTCAGCTAAATGTAAGAAATATTCCCACTTTGAGGGTCTATCCATCACATACATTCTCAGCATTTCCTCCAAAATTTGATTAGTTCTTTCCGTTTGACCATCAGTCTGGGGGTGGTAGGCGGTGCTAAAATTCAATTTAGTGCCCATTCCTCCAAATAACCCCTTCCAAAAGGCTGCTGTAAACTTAGCATCCCTATCAGACACAATCACCTTAGGAACTCCATAGAGCCTTACTATCTCCTTCCGAAACACATTCGCTACTTGAGCTGTTCCAAAGGTAGATTTCACTGGTATAAAGTGAGCAGCTTTGGTTAAAGTGTCTACTACTACCATTACAGAATCATGCTGGTATTTGGTTTTGGGTAATCCTGTAATGAAGTCCATGGAAATGGTGTCCCACTTCCATTCTGCAATGGGCAAAGGGTTCAGAAGGCCGGCAGGATGCTGATGTTCCACCTTAACTAATTGACATTCCATGCATCTACTTAAATATTCTGCTACCTCTCTCTTCATTCCTGGCCAGAACAACTTTTTTTCAGGGTTGTTAACATTTTCTGATACCCTGGGTGTCCTACATAAGGTTGTTTGTGATACTCATCCAGAATTTCTCTTTTTAAAGACTCTACATTGGGAATATACAATCTTTTCTTATAACAAATCAACCCTTTTTGGTTTTGGGAAAAATCAGTTTTCTCCTTTTTCTGTAGTTTTACCAGAAGTGTTTCATAATTTGGGTCTTGATTTGCTGCCTTATTCACCAATTCTTATATATCTATCTGAGCACTACTTCTAATATTATTGATATGCTGACAAGCATTTCTGCTGAATGCATCAACAACTTTATTCTCCTTCCTTCTAATATGTTTTATATCCATGTCAAACTCACTTAAAAAGGACAACCATCTGGCTTGTCTGGCATTCAATTTAGTTTGAGAAAAGAAATATTTGAGACTAATATGATCAATCATCAATGTAATTTTTTTTCCAAGAAGATAGTGCCGCCACATTTTCAAAGCATGAATAACAGCTGCTAACTCTAAATCATAGGCAGTATAATTATGTTCATGTATCTCCAGTTTTCTGGATTCGTAGGCAATCACAGAATTTTCCTGGAACAGAACTCCTCCCAATCCTTCTCTACATGCATCCGTACATACCACAAATTCCTTATCAGGATCTGAAATCTTCAGTATAGGGGCTGTGGTAAGTTTCAGCTTTAATTGGTCAAAACTGTTTTGGCATTTTTCAGTCCATTCAAACTTGACACCTTTCCTCTGTAAGGAAGTGATGGGATGTGCTATGGCAGAAAATCTCTCCACGAATCTGCGATAATAGCCGACAATCCCCATGAATGATCTAACTGCTGAAACATCAGAGGGTACTGGCCATTATTTTATAGCCTTTATCTTTTCCGGATCAACAACAAGGCCTTGTTCAGAAATAATATGACCCAAGTATTGGATCTTGTCCTTATAGAACTCACATTTTCTAAATTTAGCGTATAGCTGATTTTCCTTTAGAGTTTGCAGCACTATCCTCAAGTGTTCTTTGTGTTCCTCTTCACTGTTTGAGTAAACTAAAATATCATCTATGAACACAAGGACAAATTTATTCAAATACTTGTTTAACACACTGTTCATTAGGCACATGAATGTGGCAGGGGCGTTTGTCAAACCAAAAGGTAGAACTACAAATTCGTAGTGGCCATACCTCGTTCTAAAGGCTGTTTTGCTGATGTCTTCCTCTTTAATTCTGAGCTGGTGGTAACCAGTTCTTAAGTCAATTTTGGAGAATACTGAAGCTCCTCTCACCTGATCAAAAAGATCATCAATTCTAGGCAAAGGATATCTATTTTTAATGGTCAACTTATTCATTTGCCTATAATCAATGCACATCCTGAAAGTTCCATCTTTCTTTTTCACGAACAGCACTGGTGCTCCCCAAGGAGACACACTTGGTCTGATATACCCTTTGTCTAGCAGTTCTTGCAGTTGCATTTTCAATTCTATAAGTTCAGGAGGACTCATTCGATAAGGTGCTCATGAAACAGGTGTTGCTCCTGGCACCAGATCGATTGAGAAGTCAATCTCCCTTTTGGGGGAAAGATGAGGGATTTCCTTTGGAAAAACTTCCTTGAATTCTCTTATTACTGGTACAGTATCCAGTAATTCTTCTTCAATTTTATGTTCTGTGTCTTCCACATGCACTGCATAAACCTGATATTCTTTTCTAGTTGTTCTTTCTAATTGCAATGCTGAAATTTGTCTGACAGAAATTGGTTTTGGTTTCCCTTTGAGAATAAAAATTTTCCCTTCCTCATCTACACAATGCAAGGTCCTATCCCAGCAATTCATCAAATCTTTCTTCTTTTCCAGCCAGTCCACTCCTATCAATAGAACATATGACCCTAAAGGTAGAATGTTCAAATTCACTTCTGTTCGAAACTCATTTAATTGGATTTCTGTTCTGGGCAGTTTATGTGTTACCTTTCTTTTTGTTCCAGTGGCCAGTTGTACCAACCATGACTGTTGAAATTTTTCAGTTTTTAAGTTACATTTTTCTACAATCTTTGGACTAATGTAACTCAAATAAGCACCTGGATCAATCAGAACAGAAATAGGTAGGTCAGAAATATTACCCTCCATTTCCACCATGGTTGCTTGATGTTCTGCTTGCCGATTTTCTAGGGCTGCACTGATAGTTGGTATGTTTCTGGCTATATCATTTACTGTTGTCGCTTCCTGATCCCTCATGAGCATATGAACATTTTTATGGGGGCAGTCCCTCAAAAGATGGGGTTCTCCACAGCCCCAACATTTCAAGGGCTCCTTCATTCTGAATGTTCCCTTATTTTTACTGTCTCCCTCTATTGGTTTCGATGCCACTTGAGACTGTGCAATTTGACTTTCTTTGGGTTTTCCAAATCTTTTCCGCTGATGATCTCTGCCAAAATTCTTCAAATAGGCTCGTTTCTATTTTCTCCCTTTGAATTCATTCTTACTTACCCAACTTTTCCCTTGATCAGTTTATCCTTTGAACTGTTGGTAACACAATCTAACTTTTCTAACAGCTTCGTCCATTGTTTTTGGGTTGTCAAACTCAATTTTCTCCTTGTATACCATAGAAAAACAATTCAGAAACCTCTGTACCTTTGCCTTTTCTTCCCTTATGCAACGTACATATCTTAATAGATTGGTAAATTTAGTAACAAACTCATCGATAGTGAGTTGTCCCAATCTAAGCTCATGAAATTATTTTTCCTTGTCATCATAGTACCATTCATCCAAGTAGCGATTCTTGAATTTAGCCTGGAAATCTTCCCAAGTAATTGTCTTTTCATCTATGGCATGCACCATCTTTGTCTCCTCCCACCACAAGGTAGCCTTACCTTGTAGCTGGTAGACAGCTAATCTGGCCTTCAGATTGCTTTCATATTCATAAACCTGGAAATACTTAATCATATTCAGCAACCAGGCTTCAGCATCCTCCTCCTTTTCCCCATCATAGGAGGGAGGTTTGATTTTCCAGAATTCCCCTTGTAATTCCTTTTTCTCCTTATTCTGATGTCGAATAGCATCTTCCTCATCAGATTCATCATTTTTCCTCTTCTCGGAACCTTCGCCTTCTTGGCTGTTCCATGAGGTTAATTCCCTGATGAGCTTTTCCTGCTCCTCACTGGCTAATGACAATATGTCATTCTGGCTTTTTATCTCAGCCAATTCTTGTTGCAAGTTTCGCAACATAGCCATCATGGCCGCATTGGAATCTGGCTCACCACGCAAATCTACATAAATTCCACCACCTTCTTCCATTCTATCACCTCACTGTACACTTCATAGCACAGGTCAGTGAACAGAAAAAACAAAACAACAAAAACAAAACTTTTGCTACAGCAATAAAATTACACAGTGAGTACACAGCAATCGTGAGCACAAAGTCACCAGCCCAGTTTTATAACTTGGGTTCTGATACCATTTTTCACACCTCCAATTTCACCCCAAAAAAAAATTTCCTTTGCGAATGCAAGCTTGTGAGCCTAGGGTTATTATGACATATCAATCCTTTCACTATGATAGTTTTCATTTCATCATGTTGCAATAATACCCTCTATCACTATCTCTCGTCTTATGTTATTTTTTATTATAATTAGGGATATGATTTATACAAACCTAACCTTTACACAGGTCTCGTATAGCCATTCTTCTTTAGCTTAATGGTCATGTATCACATTTATGAAATTATTGAACTCACACGTAACCCATATGGACTATGAACATATGTTATACAAATTGCGTTGTATGAGTTGTTTCCCCCAAGGCATTTTCGACCTATCTAATAGCCATCGTTACGTTGTTTACGTTATATATATGGTTATAGCCTTGTCATAAAATTCGAAATGCATATTATTATGAATGGACTTTCCTCATGTGTTTGGTATTATCATGTACATGCGCCTGGGTTGATATGACCACTCACCCTGGTACCTCAGATTTTAAATTGATTTAATATATAGTACTGGCATTGGTATTACTCTGCACGTTGAGCGCATTATCACTCCAGATTGGGTTTCTCTGGGCCTCATCATGGTGGAATTTTTATCCACGTCACGCATTGTGCTAACTAAATGAGTGTTGTATGGTTTTATGCCCTTTCGTTGGCTTACGTGGTGAGTCCACGTCGTTGGCATACTCAGCCTACGTGGTGATCAACACCCACGCCGAGGCATACTCAGCCTACATGGTGATCAACACCCATGCCTATACTGGCACAGGACATATAGAATTCAATTCGCATCTGCATCCATAAATTTTGATACGACGGTATTAACTCTCCCAGGCTACCCCTCGATCCGTGGCTGAACTGTTCCGATGTTGCGAAGTAGACGATGGCGATCGTTTTCAGTTAGGGTCCATGTGGTTTAACGAAGGCTTATATAAGTTAGGAGTGTGGAGTTAAGTCAGTTTCCGCGCTCATTAGTTGCAGGCCTCCTCTGCATCTGCGCCATTCCACTTCTGCCGAGGGTTTCGACTTTCCATTGCAGAGAGGAAGTATGGCGCCTCTCGTTCCTCAACACGCGGTCAGCTAATTCCCCCATGCACATTTTAATTCTATTGCAGGCGTGAATGATTCATAATTAGTTTGTAAAAGCCAGACGCTTGCTCTGAATCTATATATATTGAATGATCAGTAAGGTGAATGCGTCTGGTTTTTTTTTCGATGTTCAAGGTCTCCGTTTAGTGCAAGGTGTAGTTGGTTTCTATTTTCAGGGTTATCGTCGACCCTTCTCTGGTTATATTTAAATTTCGACTGATTTGTGCTATACCTCTTAGGTAGCCTGCGTCGCCTCTCCTCAGGCGGACGCCTCCTGTTCCATGGAGCTATATGAGGTATGTTCTTTATTCGTGCCATTTTAGCATATAATTGTTGATTTCGTCGTGTTATACTCGAGGGTAATTTATATTAATCCCTCTCTGTGTAATGTTCGATTGCAGGGCTCGACGCGTCTGAGGGTTTGCATTGCACAGGTAATAGTTTTAATACCGAGCTTATTTTATTTATGCGGTTATTTCTCTACGATAGCGCAATGACTAACTCGCGTTTTGGGTCGTTTTTGTCTTCTACAGGTAAATCCAGAGGACTCCTGCGTACTTATGACAGTAGAGAGTGACCCTTTCAATCATATGGACGCTAACATCGGTCTCTTGGCCATCCAGGTCAGTATACTTATGGGGTTACTTCTGCTCTCCTGATGCGTTGTCTTGTGAGCGTCGAAACAATGCTTCTCTTGTGATGTTGCGCAAGGTTGCTTACAAAACGAGACTCACTCTCCGAGTCGGGGTTTTTGTTTTCTTCTTGTTAGCATTGTCATCCTTGGATGGCGCTTGTCTAAATTCGTTCTGTTGAGATGGGGTTTGTGATTTATATACCCCAGCCTAATAGGCTCAGTATGTCTTTTGAAAATTTTGGACAATTATACACTCCCTATTGTCTTAGGTCGATTTTAATATACTCTACCACAATTTTAAATGCACAGGGACTGTATGAATAATGCATATGATTTCATACCATGGAAATTGGCTTTGTTTAATTTGCTCGTCTGAACCTTATTTTGTTTTCCGGAGATGCTACTGACATTCCAGATTTCTTAATTACATACATCAGGATTTACACGTAGTTATATATGATATTTATCTATTCTTCTGATGTACTTTGTTCACTCTTTTCTGTGGAAAATCTACACTTTGGTATTTATATCATAAGTACAGTTGCCTCTGCTCCTGGTTACACTGAACTGGTTTTATACCTATCTGTCTAGACATATGAAAAGCTTGCTAGACATTTACGAGACCATTCTTATTTATCAATAGATGATTAATATGTATGAAAGTCTAGAATTTATGTTTTCTCATTTTTCAAAGGTATGCAAGCATAATTCTATTCTCCAATTTCTTCTCATTTTCTTGTAATTAGTTACAGCTCGTATCTACCTATGTGTCTGATGCTAGCTGGATTCTGAAGAGCTGGTAATGGGATTTGAACTCTTTTCACTTCCCTCATAGTCAAGGGAATGTTGGTTATATAAATGCTACTGTGTATAATGTTGCAATTTACTTACTTCTTGCTCCTATGCTTCTCAACTGCTTACTCATAATTTCTGCACTCTATGTATTCATTCTCAGTACTATGATATTAGAATAGTTCCATGAGACCATTGTCTGGTCCTTTTTTTATTTATTTATTTATTTATAAATATCTACTACTTTCCTTCACTAGAGTAAGGGCTTATGGACTACCTTGTTGCCTAAGATCATTTGATTTCCTGGAATTATAATGGAGTGTTTGGCTGAACCTGAGGTCAGTCTATTAAGTCTCTCCCTCTGTTCTTTCATAGACAGTATATGTTGTAACTCATATCCTGCTATTGTTCTGGTGTACTATAGTTAATTCCATTTCTCTCTATGATAGCTGTACTAAAAATTATGCTTGGAAACAGAAGCATATTAAACACAATTCCACAGTGTTTCCTGAAAGAACAAGGTTTCCGTAGATTTAGACCCACCCTGGGTTTAAACATTCTGTGGAATTCTACTTTACAGGATGTTCCTCTACAACTATACAGAGTGATCAGGTTACTACCTCGTGATTACATTCTGTTAAATGTAGACTAATAATATGAACTAACTTAGAAATAATTTTTGTTTTTATATGTAGGTAATTCATACTATAACAAACAATAAGACAAATTTTCTCAGAGACATACCACTCGTGCAGTAGACCAACCTCCCAACCTTAGAGTTCTTCTGTCTCAGAGAACTCACCCCCGAGCTGAGATCACCTACTATAGCAGATTAACCTCTAATCTGTACAAGAGCAGCTTATTTAAGCTATTGTTCCCCAAAGCATGTTTCTTATTCTGCGTCCAGAATCTCAGGATGCTTTTCTTCCTGTTTGCCTAGGCTTCCCATTTAGGGATTCTTTAAAGATGTTTTATGCTTTTCCTCAGTTTTTCCAGCTTTTTACCTCTTCCCAACTACTTTCCTCATCATTGGGGAAATTCAGATTTTTCCTCAAAAATCTAAATTTAAAACTTACTATCTTCCAAGGATTTTTTGAAAGATTGTGGGGAAATATTTGCCTCATCCATCCTCACAGATTTAGCAAGTGATCTCATCATCTCATTTTTTGTCAATTTTCACCACAATAATTTACTCATTTCCTCAGTTAAATGTTTAATTACATTCACAAAATAATTATCCTTTGGGGTCCACTCCCCTTAGGATGTAAAGTTCAAGTATCTAACTTTAAAATGAAATCACATGAATTGGGGGTGTTACAGATTTTTATATACTTGAGGTTTATAATATAAATTTCTTGAGATTTATAATATTAATCTCTTAGGTTTAATATTATTCCCTTAAGTTTATAATATTAATAATCATGTGAGTTTATCAAACCTTTTTCTTTAAGAGATTAATTTGCAAGCTTTATTAATCTCTTTTATTTTTCATATTGATCACTTCGCCTTATTTATCCCTTACGTTTTTAATATTTATCCATTGGGTTGACCAATTCCTTGGGTTTATGACATAAAACCCTTTGGTTTATTAGTTCTTTTCGTTTATAATATTAAACCACACTTGCGTCTTAGAATCTCTTGAGTTAAAAATATTAATTCTTAGGGCTTACTAATTTCTTAGGTTTTTGAGTTAAAAATATTAATTCTTAGGGTTTCTTAATCTCTTGTGTTTTTAATATTGATCCCTTGGCCTTATTGATCACTTATGTCTTTAATATTTATCCCGTGGGTTCACCAATTCCTTTAATTTGTAATATCAGACCCTTGGATTTATTAGTTCTTTTTGTTTATAATATTAATAATTCATTAGTTTTATTAATCTCTTGAGTTTAAAATATTTATTCTTAGTATTTATTAATCTCTTGACTTTAAAATATTAGTTATTGGGGTTTATTAATTTCTTGGTTTATAATATTAATATTTATCCCTTGGGTTCACCAATTATTTTGGTTTATAGTATTAAACCCTTGTGTTTATTACTTCTTTTGGTTTATAATATTAATAATGTCTTGGGTTTATTAATATATTTAATTTAAAATATTAATTATTAGGGTTTATTAATTTCTTAGGTTTTTGAGTTTAAAAATTTATTCTTAGGGTTTATTAATCTTTTGTGTTTTTAATATTGATCCCTTGGCCTTATTGGTCTTGTATGTTTTTAATATTTATCCCTTGGGTTCACCGATTCCTTTGGTTTATAACATTAAACCTTTGCATTTATTCATTATTTTGGTTTATAATATTAATAATCCCCTCGGTTTATTAACCTTTTGAGTTTAAAATATTGATTATTATGGTATTAATATCCTAGGTTTTTGACATTAAAATTTTAATTCTTGGGGTTTATTTATTTCTTGTCTTTTTATTATTAATTCCTTGGCCTTATTGATCCCTTGGTTTTATTATTTCCTTGGGTTTTTAATATCAATCCATTAGGTTTATTAATAGTTTATATTTTTAATTCTTTGAGTTTATAAAATTAAGAATCCATAAAGTTGATTGTTCTCTTTGGTTTATAATATTAATAATCATGTGAGTTTATTAATCTATTCACATTTTATTATGGATTCGTTTGGCTTCTTGATCTCGTAGTTTTTTAATATTTTCCCCTTTGGTTCACCAATTCCTAGGGATTATAATATTAGACCCTTGGGGTTATTAGTTCTTTTGGATTATACTATTAGTAATCCCTTCGTATATTTGTAAGAGATATATACTTATTATAAATAGTAATAAAATACTAGTATTATGTTATATTTTAATTTTAGTATAGTTTGAGTTATAACTATTAATGTATTGAAATTTTTTAATAATATTTTATTATTATATATTTTATTATCAAATAATAAAATATTATATATTTTAATATATATATATATTATAGTTTAATATATAGTATCATTATAGGTTATATTATTAATATATTACAAGTAGATATATAAGATATATTGGTAATTATATTCATAAATATCTAATGATTATTTTGGTAAAATACATGTGGTGGGTGGCGAATATAGGCCTCTTGATGTATATCAAACATATTAGTGAATATGGTTGTAAATATATTTCATATACGCCTATCGGCGTATATCAACCACATTGGTAAATGTGACTGTGCTAGTTATAGGTGGGTTCCATCAATTTTTTTTTAATCACGCACTCATCATATAAATTCTTTTTTTATGGCTGATATTATGTTTTTCATCCTCATAATGTAGATTTGTGTGATTGTTGAGTTTTGATTGAAAACCTTAGGCTAGGGGCATTTTCTATCAATGCTACTTTCTAGGCTATGTGAGTATTGTCTCACTATTAAATAATTTTTTTTTGAAGATCATATTGCACTCTTATTCATTTTAATCGTCTTCCTAATACATAGAACCACGTTGTATTTGTTAGTGTTGATAATAATTTATATTACATGAGTCCATAATGTATTTTGTCATGGCATGGCATTACACGACATAGATTCATAGTGTATTACATTGGTGACCATTTTTACTCATATATGTTGGCATGTGTTTTTCTATCCCACGGATGATATATATTTAATTGGCTGAATTTTTGTATATATAATGTATTTTTTCATGGCATGGCATTACACGACATAGATTCATAGTGTATTACACTGGTGACCATTCTTACTCATATATGTTGGCATGTGTTTTTCTATCGCAAGGATGATATATATTTAATTGGTTGATTTTTTATTATAGGTTATTCATAAGTCCTTGATTTCCAATTTTCCTCATTATTCCACTTATCACCATCTATTTTTGGATGAATTTAAATTATTAGTTCCTCATTTAACCTCTTACATAAAGGGTCACCTATTACAATTATATTTGGAAACATAGGCTACATAAACATGTGATCAGATACCATGAATATAAATTTGACTTCAAGAAATTTACATTTTCTTGTTCCTAGTAAATCAGCATCCAAATGTGATTTCCACATAGAACAATTATGGCTATTCATGTGATTCCTATACAAATCCTAAATTCAACCCATGGAAACTTAAGAAATTGAAACTTAAGAGGGGGTAAACAAGAAATGGGTTGGAAAATGATCATAATTGTGAATGAAACCCATTTTTGACCTCTATTAGTTCAAATCACATGCAATGATGTTGATTCTTAGCTCTTGAAACATTTTATAAGAAGTTCTAAAGCCAAGGGAAGAGACTAGAGATTGAAGAGTCTATCCCAAAGCATCCATTTGTTATTAGGGTAAGACTCCATCTATAGGTTGTTGTAATTTTTCAGTGTTAAGAATCAACAATAGTGTGATGAGGGCCTAGGATAGAGCTATGCTGGTTGTATTAGTATGATATTATTTGAAATTATTCATGTTTTACAGAGATAAGATTATGGATAAGGAAAATTATTTCTAAGGCTTGGAGCTAGGAATATAACAATAGTTGTAAAGGTGAATCATCTTAGTTGTAATTCTCAATTTTGGAAATATAGATTTACATTCTTCGCCTCAAGAATATCTATGTCTACGTTTTTTTCTTCTATTCTAGGTCAGATTTTGTTATTCTAAGTAAGCTTGAGTTCCTATATTAGGGATTAATTCATGCATGACTTCATTTTTTAAGTTGTGAAATAATGTAGAAGGTTTGTCTTGTTTGATTCAATGAAATAACATTAAATGGAGCTATATGTAGTTCGAACAAGAAGATATGTTGGATGGGATTACGAGTATTCCTTTAGTCTCATATTTACATATGAAATTTCATGATTAGTCTTAGTAAAAATTATTATGTTCTCTATCGTTGGTTTGTTTCATTGGATCACCATTTCCAATGACATAAATTTTGTATCCATAATTTTCCTTCAACAATTGGTTGCACCCTTTTTTATTTTTGGATTATAGTTAAAAAATATTACAACTCTTATCTTTAAGGTTGAAAACAAAAGCCTTAAATTGATCCTTGAAAAATTAATTTCCATATACCTCCACATTGTTTACACTAATTTCCTAACACGAGGAGGGAGCTTGGAGGGACTCAATCCCATTAGCAAAAAAATTGATATCTGAGATTTTTTAGCTTGATACCTATATGAAAGGTGGAATTATGGATAGGAAGGGATCTAGCTATACCATAGGGAGAATTATGATTCACTAATATTTAGGTAAAACAAATATTTCTTGGAGTAATTTTATAGGAGTAGAGTGTAAATGTCCCAATATTTTAAAGTATAAAATTATTAGTTGTGTGAGTGCTAGACACTTTGAATTATGATTGGATTTTATTAACTAACATGCTTATATTTTTTTTGGTGATTTATTTATTCGTACACTTCAAATTTGGTTCAAGGATAAGTGGTCATTTGGGATCTCAATGATTTATTGATTTTAAGTAAGAAGCAATGCTATATTCCTTATTATTTTTTATTTTGTTTTAAGAACTTTGAATCATATTGATTGGGTTTTCGCTAGAGCTATGTGTGTAAAGAGACTTTATACAAGATTTATTGAATTGTGAAAATTTGAATGTGACATGTGTTCTTCTATGTTTCTTGTGCAATAAACATCCTCTAGGTTAGATTTTCCATAAACCATTTTTAATTTAAATTCTAAATACATTAATAAGGCATTAGGAATAATCAATTGTAACCTACGTTTATTCTTTTATTCAACTTCTAAAGTTCATGAGCATAAACATTAATCTCTCTCACAACATTTAATAACAATGAACCTTTTGATTATGCAAGGAAAAAGTGAAATGTTTTAAATATTTTGGATTTAGAAAAGTAGCAATAAAAATTAACAAAGATGTCGAGTGCACACCATCCAATAAGAATATGTGAATTGACTCAATTTAGATAAATTAAATAAAATTCAATTTAAAAATAATTATAGCGAGTAAATCCTAGACTAGCTTAGGTGGTTTGGAGGAGTCAGTGATGGGGTGCACTATTAATGCACTTTGTTTGCAAGGTCACCGGTTTGAAACCCGTGAGTGATTAAGATTAGTCTAAACTACCCAAAAAAAAAGTAAATACTAAACCATTAAAAAAAATGTCATGAATATTTAATAGAAAATTTCTTTTTCACATAAAAAATCATATATATATATATATATATATATAATCTTTGATACTTACTAAGGGTTGTCATTTTGTTGAAGAACTTTATATGTGTTTGTCTTTGTCTTCATATAATTGCAATTAGCTTATTTACATCTTTTTATAATATAATATTTTCTTTCGAGTAAAAAAAGAAATTATTAGAAGGGTGGAAAGAGCAGGAGAACTCTTTTACAGTTTTAAAAGAAACCTTGTTATGAAATATGAATAATCTTATATGAATGAAAAAAAATACTAAGAAAAAAAGTATGGTTAATTACAAGGTTTGATATTGGCCAGAACTTTAGAAGTGTCCAACTGTAGAATTTGGAGAGACTTACTTATTACCATTCAACACGTATGGAAAACGACATCACCTTCAGATAATTATGATAAGTATTTAGGAACCTATTCAAGGAGATAAGGAGGATCTGTTAAGTCCCTATATTAATAGTGTAGTCCCTTATTATGTTAGTGTAGCCCCACTTATTGTTATTGTTGTACCCCTGTAACCCCCATATTGTTATTATTGTGCCCTTAAATTATTATTGTTAGGTCATTGGGATGCATGTATTTATGAGATTATATTGTGGCCCCATGGACTCCTATATATAGAAAGGAGGTTTTGTCATTTGTATCATCCAAGAATTGTTCATTCATGTAATGTATTAGAGGTTGCCCCCTCGAAGTGACTTATTTCTAAGGCGTTGATATCTCTTTTCTTCTATTTTTGGAGCTGGTTTCATAACATTTGGTATCAGAGCTTTGGATTCTAGGGTTTCGCTGCTCCAAACAGGTCATCGTGGCATTTTCGCTATAATTTTTTTTCTACGAAGTTTCAGAAGCTGAAATTTTTAGGGTGCGAAGCTGAAATCCTGAGGCAGATTGTCTAAAAATGTCAGAGCTTGGTTCGCAATATTTTCGGAGATATCATCTGTGGAAGTTAGGTATTTTTTCAAGCTCCTAAACAGGTCATCGTGGAATTTGCGCTATAAAAAAATTTCTACGAAGGTTCAAAAGCTGAAATTTATATGGCGCGAAACTAAAATCGTGAGGAAATTCGTCAAAAAATTTCAGAACTTGGTTCGCAATATTTTTGGAGATATGATCTGTGGAAGGTAGTGCTTTTTCAGGCTCCTGAATTTCATCTCAAACAGGTGATCGTGGGAAAAGTTCAATAACTCTCTCTGTGGGCATTGGATTGGAGTGCCATGAAAATTGGTCGCAAGTACACGGACTGTAGTTTCTTGGCTATCAATTTCAGAGACAAAGGACGAAAAAGTGACACGTGGCAAGTCCTACAAGTTCGCTCTACTGGACCATGCCAGAATTAGGTCATTGTGGGAGATTGGACACAACTTTATCTTGAAGAATCCAAATCAGGTCAGACCTATGGCATTCAAAAGATAATTCATAGGGCTACTTTGGTATTGAAATTTAGATATTGAAGTGCTACAATCACAGAGATAATACAATTTCAATATCGAGCTCCTCAAAGCAAGTAAAAGGTGTGTATTTTTTTCCGAATTGCATAAGTCTTGTTTGAAGAATCAGTTTGAAGTGATTCCAAGGGCCTATTGAGCATATATTTCAGTATTGTGTTCTGAAATGCCTCCTAAAAATAATTCAACACCCATTAAGCCCCCAAATCTATACTATGATGCATGAAGTGGAAGAATTACAGTATGAGATATCAAAATTACGGTACCAAGTGAAACAAATTTCGATCTTAAGAAGAGCAACCGAAGCTGACATAGATGGTTTAAAAGAAGAAATAGAGGCTAAGTTGGATGGTTTGAAGGATAAAATAATAGCTAATATGGATGATAAATTAGTGGAAGATGACATCGAGCATCAACAACAAGTTCTCCAACTCTCAAAGGATAACCTAACTTTGGTGCAAAATCTAATGAAACAACAAGAATATCAAAATCACATCGAAAGAAGTTCTGAAGCAATCACAGAAACAATAACTCGACAAGTACGATCAATTCCAGAGTATCTTAGCAAGTGGAAGAACTTTCCTGTAGAATATTCCACATGGGAGGATGAGAATTTTATACAGAAGCATCAAGAAATAATCAAGCGTTGAGGACAACACTTGTTTGAAGGAGAGGGGCATGTTAAGTCCATATATTAATAGTGTAGTCCCTTATTATGTTAGTGTATCCCCACTTATTTTTATTGTTGTACCCCTGTAACCCCCATATTGTTATTATTGTGCCCTTACATTATTATTGTTAGGTCGGCTAGGATTACATTGTGGCCCCACTAGGATTATATTGTGGCCCCATGGAATCCTATATATAGAAGGAGGTTTTGTTCATTTGTATCATCCAAGAATTGTTCATTTATGTAATGTATTGGAGGTTTCCCCCTCGAAGTGGCTTATTTCTAAGGCGTTCATATCTCTTTTCTTCTATTTTTGGAGCTGGTTACACAACAGGATCCTTGCATATATTCCATAAAACTAAGTACATTAATATCGTTAGACGTCAAAATGAAGAAGCAATGAACCAAGCCTACCAGAATTAGGTAGGGAATTTAGAAATAAAAAATGAATCCAGGTGATGGGCTTTTCCATAACACAAAAAGCCGAGATTATCTCTAAGGAAGGATGTTTGATTTACCTTAAAAATGATTACATGAAACAACTTATGCTTGAGGGTTGGTTCCATTTTATAAATTGAAAGAGAGCCTGTTGATGTCATGCACCCCAATTAAATTTCGTGCATGAAAAATACATTAGACGTCGAAATGAAGAAGCAACGAACCAAGCCTACCAAAATTAGGTAGGGAATTTAGAAATAAAAAATGAATCGAGGTGGTGGGCTCTTCCATAACACAAAAAGCCAAGATTATCTCTAAGGAAGGATGTTTGACTTACTTTAAAAATGATTACATGAAACCACTTATGCTTGAGGGTTGGTTCCATTTTATAAATTGAAAGAGAACCTATTGATGTCATGCACCCGAATTAAATTTCGTGCATGAAAAAGATATATATATAGATATATCAAATTTTATAAATTATATATATATATATATATATATATATATATTAATAATATTTTATTCTATATATATAATTTTTTTAATTTAAAACTAGATAAATTAACTAATAATTATTTTTATTATATATATATATATAACCCAGTCGCATACCTTGCCAATATTATGCTACGTACCCACTCACTGCAAAAGTAATGAGAATCATTGTACGTTACAAAGGGGATTCGGTAGGACTAATTCACACCGTTCAGTGGAAAGCTTAGTGTAAATATCAGTCACGGCTGTATTAGATTGAAACTTAGTGAAAGGCAAGAATATTGTTGTCTATACTGATTTATCTCCGTAAGTGCACTTACTTTTCGATTCTCTAGGGACTTGAATCATACGCATATATCCTCATTGTAGGGAAGGGTAGGGTGCCATATAATTAGTGCCCTTCATATAGGCGGTTGAGAGTTTCATTTGGAAATTATGTTTTTAAAACAGTGATATTAAAAATTTTTTGGGGCTGATTTTTAAGATGTTTACATTAAATACTAAGAGATATAAATCATCATATTAAAAATGAGATAATATGAATGTTTATATATGATATTTTAATATATATATCTATATATATATATATATAATTTTATATTTAAATAAATATATTGAATGATATTTATTTATAATTATGTTAATTGGTCCGTTTACTTAAAAAATTATAGACAATATTATGTGAATGTTACACATGTTATCATATGGCATTTTTAAAATATGATATATTAGATGTTTTTAAAAAAAATTGAAGACATGTCAGTGGGGTCTTTCTTAAATGGTGATGAAGTAGGGTGCTATGGCACATCACAGGTTCAATTTCCTTCCCCGATCGGGGTGATGTATTTGGACATGTTGATGAAGATGAAAAAAAAGAGAAAAAAATAAAAATGAAAGGTCTCACAAAATTCACAAAAAAAAATCTTTGGACACATATATATTGATTTTCAACTTTAAAATAATTACTATATGTCCCTACTTCCACCTTCATCAAATGAGAGTAATTTTAATTAATTATAGCAGTTAACTACTATAGTGATTCACTACCACCCTTCTCCAAAATATAGTCACCTTTAAAATCTATATATATATAACTTGACTACCATATTTATCTTTTAAATGATAGTTACCTTCCTAAAGTTTTCAGGTGTTGGGATTACTTTTTGTCTATGTATTTTCTCAAAATACACTGTCAATTGGTTGTTAAGATATGTGGAAGACATATGTAATTGAAAAATAAAGAAAATAAATTGATACTCACCTTTTATGTATGTAATATAGCTAATAAACAATCCAATGCATGAATTCAAACACATATTTATACATACTTATTCGTAAAACATGTAGTATATGGATTTTAAAAAATTAAACAACATATGAGAAGGGGAGATATCAATGATTCATTAATCCATTGGAAATGTATAAAACTAAACAATATCACCTACATAGTGGCCTATAGATACGAGCTTTAGTCCCTCTCCATGAGAGGGTCATTTGTATCCTCCAATGGTATTTCTCTATTGAAGCCATAATCAAGAAACACTTTCCCTTTTATAATCGATGCTTTTAAGAGCAGTTTGGTTCACATGGTGCCAAGGAAAAATTAGGTAATATCAATGAAAACAAGTGGCTTGTAACCCATTCACAAAATCTTGGTAATTTCACTTTAGCACAACAAAATATTATAGAATGCATCAAAGAGGTTTGTGGTCAAAGATGGGATTGAAATCTAGTTAATGAAATGTGAATCCAAAAGATTCAATTATGTGAAATCATGTTATTGGATCAATCAAGAGGAGGTAATTTATACTCCTATTGAATGAAGGAGTTACATGACTATTGTCAAGCACTTACCTACTAGGTTTCGAAGTTAGCTGCCGCTGGTATTAATTCGCATTGAAATCCCTCAAATAATGCCACTACAACAAAATTACATGATTATTAATATAATTCATGCATGATCCATGCAACTAATAAAACAAAAAGTTGAGAGGCGCCTTTGTTGGTTAATTCTCGAATTTTGAATTTGAGTTTGAGTGCAGAATTGACTAAAATTCGATGTGTTTACATATATATTAAGTGTAATTAATGATGATATGAGCTATGTTAGGATATTTCCACTTCAGTCTCATAGGCATATGAAATTTATTTGATAACATATTCCCTATATTTTTTGATGTTAGGGGAACATCATATAAAATAAATGTAACATGTATTTATTTCCCAACCTTGTAAAAGGAGAGTGAGCTTACATTAGATGGAAACCATAATACAGAAAAAAGGATATTGTTTGAAAAATCATTGATAAGGTATGCTAGCTCTCCCAATGAGGTAGTCATAGACATTCTTATATCATTTTCAATTCATGTAAAATATGGGATACTGGATTTATAAATATATCTAGTCCACGTTATATGTAAAATAAATGTCACCTCCATTTACAGTTGTGATGAAGCCATCTCACCCTAAGGAACATAAACCTACAAAAAATGAAGAACATCTAAATAGGGTCTATAGCATGTACAAAAATTTGTGAGATAAGACATACTACATGCTTAAAACTAATGTGAAATAATATCCATAAGTGTCTTTGGTTTGAACTACATCTAAAACATAGTTATAATAGAGTACAAATATTCATAATGTTATTAAAGGAGTTGTAGTTGATCATGGGGGACATCATTTGGTTAGTGATGAATGATGTAATTCATTTCCACCTATGAGGTATACCATTGATAATGGTAACATATACCTAGAGGCCAGTAAAAATTTACATTATGTAAATGTATCTATTAAATTTGAACACTGAGAGAAGTGAGTGACGAACCCCAATATTGCAACAAGATTGTTGCAACACCCAAGTCTACCAACTTAAATTAACAACCTGGAGTTTGTACAAAATTAATAGGTGTTAACACTATATGTGAAAAATATAGTGTTTCCTTCTTTCATTGATCTGATGCAATGAAATAAATATCATTAAATCAAGCCTAAACTAATTGCAGAAATGGAAATGCTTAAAATGGAAATTGTAACATATAAAAGACAAGGAAAACAAACATATTATATTTGCATAAATAAAAGAGGACGAACCATATATACATCACTACATTCTTAATATGTTATACCTAGTAGGAGATTTCATTAGGTGCCTCATAAAGTGATCATGAAAATCATCACCATGTCATTCAATTAATGGTGTTGTCTACTAACCCTTAATTGTTGGAATGTGTTGCAATGGTAAAAATGTAAGTCCTAAGTGTCCTTCGGTATTCCCCAATCATGGTTTTAGAGCCTAGTGGTAATTAATCAAGGTTAAAAGGAAAAAATCAAGTTTTTGCAACAAATCTGGCCAATTTTACACGATGTTGGAGGATTGTTATATGATGCTACAAGATTGCCTTGTTTTGGTACAAGATTGGACCTGTGAGCATTATGAGTGTGTAAAAGGTGATATAAAGGTGGGAAATGGTATTAATATATATAATGGTTGTATGTCTCTTTTTCCAATATTACAACCTCCCATAGGCCCATCTTGCACAAAATCAAATGCATAAGTCGTCCTTCAATGACCCATAAATGTACTTACGATGATAATGTTTTGAGGGTGTTGCGTAATGAGGAGAAAGATGATGATGATGGTAGGTAGAATGTAATATGAAAATGATAACCCTGAAAATATATAGTAGTACCTTAACACCATAAAATATTATGATCTTTATACTTACAAATACTAAAATACCTAGTCTTCCAGCTAATTTGTCGTCGAATTTATCTCATTGAATGACCAAACAAATAGAATCTAATGATATGTGGTAAATTTTTATATTATGTAGGATTTAATAAGACTCAAATATAAGTGAAATAAATACTAAATACCCTTTTCAATGTGTGTTAAAAAATAACATAAAATTACTATTCGGAAAACTAGAAATTCAAGAATGAGTGAGCTAGTTAACCTACCAAATGGCTAACCTGATGAAGCAGAAATGTCATGCGGTAAATTTTTTTATTAAATAAAAAAAAAATTATAAATCAATCCAAGAGGAATTAAATATAAATAATATCATTAACACATTCTAAAAATTAGCATGAAATTACTACTATTTTTCTACAAGGGACATCCAAGAATTCTAGATTTTTGAACTAGTAAACCGATTTAGGTTGCTTAATGATGAATATAATTTTTCAAAGTTATTATAAGAATGCATCATGATTGTTACCTTTTAAATTTTTTTTAAGATAAGTCACTTAAATCATTTAACCAATATAACCTCAAAAAAGGAAGCATGAACGCTAAATAGATAAATAAGAGATGTAAGTGAAAAAGAGACTCAAAGGAGATAAAGAAATTGTACAATAAGGATTTGAGCCTCTGTGAATGGCCAAGCCCAAGGATACTCAGAGTCCTATGAAGAAAAAAAACCTTTGGAAGCGAAAAATGACACCAAACTTCATTATATAGTCAATCCAAGTACATCTATGCTAGAAATGAAAGTAGAGATGCTAAAAAACAAGTATTTACACAAGAAGAATAAGAAATACATGACCCCAGAGGAAAATTCGAATTATTACTTATAAAATTTTATGGGGAAGAATCCTTCTTAAAAGAAGGTTTATTTCCCCACCAAAACCCCTCAAAAAGTGGATTTGTTCCCCAATAGGAGGAACCTTCATTTAATGTCAAGAAACACATTCTTATCCATTCTGGTTCCATCCTATAGTAAGGAGTAAGTCCCTGTATTATCTCATTCATAATTTACATAATATTCTCTTATTATACAGTAATAGATAAAATTAGGCACATAATATGAAATTATCTCTAAACCTTTCTAAGAACATATAAAAGCTTAAAAAATATTATTAAGTGTAGAAGGATAGATTTAATATAGCCTTTATGTTCCTAAAAAAGGTTATATGTTCCCTAATTCGTGTCCAATTTAGAGGATCGTCAGTCACCATGGCATTACAACTCAATAATGAAAATCCAATGCTAAATGCAATGAAAATTTCCAGTAATGGAAACAAAAATAAAGGTATTGGGTCTCTAAATCAAGTCACAAGATTTGATGACTTGGTATTGGTAGGACTAGATCGATCGGAGAAATAACGGTGATAGTTCCCCTAAACCAGCAAAAGGATAGAATATATTGATAATTGTAATGGAATTCAACTTGAGACAATGGAGTGAAGAAAATTAATGAGTAAGATTCTTAGGACATCCCTTGAATGAAATGTAAACAAACATTGGTTTAGGAATGGTAATAAAACTAGGTATAAGAACTTAACCAATGATAACAAACCATATAGGAAGAAACATATGATAAATGTCACCAAAGACCATTGAACAAAATTCATGTTTATCATATAAGGAAGGACACTAGGGCATCAACTTGACAAGGTTAAAAACATTCTATATACAATTCCAAGGAATTAGATTATGTATGTGGGATATATATGAATAATCAATTAAATAGGAATTGATAGCCATTTCTTACTCATTAAAATGGTCCAAGAGATAGATTGATAGTCACATTCATCTTTAATTAGAAACAATGGGCGAGGAAATGAGTATTTTTATTATTCATGATCATATATTTTGGGTTCTCAAGCATAGTTGTGTTTTTATTTAATGATATTATATGTGTTTATATGAATTCTTAAATATCTACGTGTGTACATATGTTACCATCAATTATCTGTGGTTTCATGATTCTTACAGTGAATCTATAGAAAAATAAATACCCTCGCATAGGTTTTCCACAAAAGTAGTCTAATCATGTAACAATATTTTTTTGGTTGTCAAAATTTCATCACATAAGAACTCAAATACTCGTTAACTTTCAAAACATAATAGATTTTCCAAGGTTTTGGGTGAATAAATTGGACAAAACACTTGAAGAAATAGTTCCATAATGAACGAAGCTTGGATGAGGGGTAAATTTGTTTCTAGATTCATATCAAATTTGTCACCTAAAAGACATTTTATTTCTCAACGTAACAATCTAGCTCTTAAACTCATTTTAAAAGTTAAAGCATTCCCAAATACATTTATTAGAGTAGATTTATATTTAAAAATTATTAAGATTTATAATATGCCTTTTAAATAATTTTGGAACTATTTTTAAGCCATTTAATGAAATGTTAAGTCTTGAGTTAATTATGTTTAGGATTCCTTTTTAGAAATTACCACAAAATTTTCCTCTCCAATCCAAGCTAATTATGAATTCATCATATGTTTACCATGTTTTTATGAGAATAATTAAGGAGTTTCATTTTCTTGTGAAATTTCTAGGCCTATTTTTATCGTTGAGTTACTTCTAAAAATAGCGTAATCTTATTTCATGACTAGAATTATGATATGTTACGAACATAGAAATTGAAACTTGTGTGAAACATCCCTATAAATTAACTTTATATGCTCATTATTATACTTTTCATCAATGTTGATGTCTTTAGAGTAGAAAAATTTGAGGAATTTGTGGACCAACCTATTTTTCCTGATGGGATGCAGTTTGGAAAATTGAGATTTAAACCTTTAGAAGCATTTTTAGGCATTAAATGATGTATTTTAGGAGAAAAAGTATGTCTCTTAAGCATAAAACATCTTTTTTCATGTTCCACGCACATGTCTTTCCAACAATGTAAGAATTGGCTCAATTAGAGCTTGAATGAAAAAGTTTTGTCACTCAAAAATTCATCTTCCTATTTTCACTACCATAATTCGAGAGGATGTTAGGTCATCCAACATTATTCTTTGAAAATGGGCTAGCCACATGATTATGATGAACAATAATCTATAAGAGTCCATATTGTAACTCTAGTTAACAATAAAAGTAATAAAACCTAATCACTAGAAGGTTATCGGGTTGTGTCATACGTAGACCACTAGGAGGAAAAGGGGTTCCATTATTTTAGAGTGCATTTTTTCCATAGAAGGTAGAAAATAGATAAGAGGGATAAGAGATAGAGCAAACAAAGAGGATTTTTACACTTTAGTATCCAATAGGACACATGCCATACTTCTTTGTAGTTTCAACGATTTTATATTCATATAAAGGTAGTAAAGTGGCATGAACTTCCAATTAGGTTCCTAAAATGGTTTCCCAGGTCATATATTATGTTAGTCATGGTTTGTGACTTTTTTTTTTCTTTTAATTTTATCTTTTTTATTCATAATTTTAAATTTCATGTATATGAAATTACGTGTAACCTACATATCGAGTACTCTAAAAAAAAATATAACCTTAATAGTGTAGGTTTTAGATTTTTAAATATAAATTTATTAGATCTATTGTGATTAATTGTCGAGTGGAATATCCATGAAAATTTACAGATAAAACATTGTTTTTTGCATGTTTTCAGAAATATCCCATGAGTTTATTGAGTATTATAACAATCCTTGATTTGAGCCTCACGAGGGGATCTACTAAATAACTACTATATATAAGTAATAATATTGACTACTTCATTGTATCATTCTCCATTTTTAAGGTTTTTATTTTAATTATTTTGTGATGGAGAGAATAATTTTTTATTGAATGTTTGCCTTAGATTTCTTAATATAATGTCCCTCAACTTCCACATACGATTTTTTTTTTTTTCTAGTTGTCTCTCTAAAACTAAGCTCTCCTTTCATTTTAAAGCTATCATTTTCTTGGGATTGATGAAACTCAATTCTGTTCATTTAACTAAGTCATAGGTATTCAAAACTACCTTTTCAATTTTATATTTAATATACTTTTATTAAATATAATTTATATGTTTAATATATTCCCCATTGTATATATATTCCAATAGAGTAAAACATATAAAATTTTCTTTATAAATCTCTTTGTTATATTAACCATTATATTTCATATCATTAAATCTTCAACTCTATCTCATATATATATATATATATATATATATATATATATATATATATATACATATTCCACAATATATATATAAAATTCACTATAGATATATATATATCCATATTCCACAATATATATATAAAATTCACTATAGATATATATATATCCATCACATATATATATATATATATATATATATAATCCACCATATATAATCCAAAGGATTTAATTAATCCTCACATGTATATCTATAGTGAATTTTATATATATATTGTGGAATATGTATATATATATATATATATATATATAATCCACCATATATAATCCAAAGGATTTAATTAATCCTCACATGTATATTTTTTTCTTATTTAATGTATAAGTTAGCCTTATGCTTTCGTACCCAATTCCATTTTCACTTTATGATGGACTTATAAAGTTTTAATTTGAACTAATACAAGGAGAATTGAAATGGTTTCCGCTATTGTTAAATCAATACTTTATAATAGATTTTTCTATTATTTTCAGCCAAGTAAGCAAATTCATAAACTTACAGGATCTCTATGTTTATGTTTCGAATCTTGCCATAACGTAATGTTCCTCTTTTCCACAAAATATTTTTTTTATTTCGATATTTATTTTTCTATAACTTTTCTTAGTTTATTTATATGCCTTATATATATATATATATATATATATATATATATATATATATATATATATATATATATATATATATATATATATCCTTTCCATATAAAATGTCGTTTAATCTTGTACTCACATGATTGCTAACTCCCAACTTTACTTTTTCCAAAAGTATTGTACCATATGCAATTATACAATCTCTATCATGCTATTAGCTATCACTATAGCACGTTCAACTATATATAAATATACATGCATCTTTACATCTATTTATAAAGAAAATTCGTCTACTCCACCTTCACTTTTAAATATATGGATATATTTATTTTTGATCCATGGGGATATTGTTCATACTATAAACAAATCAGATTTTTATTGGTGAGGTTAATGTTATTATTTATCCACACATTCGTTCTAACCATTATATAGTTTGTGGGATTGATATTTAATTTCTAATAAATCGAACCCAAATTACTTAATAACTTCCTGACAACGATCATTCTTAATACGTCATGTTATTAAAGTAATCTTAATGTATATACGCCCTTTAACAATAGAATCAATCATAATTCCCGCATTAATCTTTTAGGGTTTTTACAGTTGTTTTTCGTCCGTGACTGGGTCTTCATTTATGAGAGAAGGACATATGTTTTGTCAGTGACTGTTCTAAATTTTTCAAACTTCGTTTAAATCTTAGTTACCGTAGCTGGAAATGCTATTGTGTTTAAGAGCTGGTACTATAGTTGGAATTTTCGTACTTCTATAATTAAGATGGCGTAAATTTTCCTCCAACAAATATTTTGGTTGCTCCTTCGAGGAATTTCCCGTGTCCTTCCCAATATACAATTGGGCATCTAACGACAAGTGGAAGGCTATTTTCATTTCACCTCTTCTTATGGTTTATCTCTGTTAGTATAATATCTGGGTTTCTCCTCATACCGCCTTTTTCTATCTCTAGTTCGTAGTGTTGCTGAGAAATTATTTTCGACCTGTGGTGTTTCACAAATTATGACACAACAGATTTCTATTCCTTGTTAATTGACTCAGGTTTGCTGCATTCTCAAAATTTGTATGGGTATCGAACCACCTCTGGACATGAGTGTAACTTTTCTATGGCTAATTTTTATGAATGTAATATCAGTGCATTATTATTAATATTAAGTTGGAGGTTTTTATAATCATTTTCGTCATATGATGCTTAGTTTATTTTGACTATATTTTTTTTTTCAAAGTATTCTATGAAGACCGTTGTTTCTGTTATGGTGCTTTGCGCCACCATAAAACTCAAAGTTGTACCAGCGCCTGAGAAAATTATGTGCAATGGGTAACATATTTATTTCTGCAACACTTTTTAACTTTGATATTTGTATCTTATTATCTTTGCAAAATCTGGAATTCTTTTTGATAATTTCAAGTCACTCATACCTGTAAATTTTCTATTGCAGATGAAATGATTTTCGTGATTTTCGATGATCCAGGTAAGAGACTTACGCTTGATTTCTGAGTGACGAGTTATATAATCACTATAACTCTATGTAATAACTCGATTTCTCTTGCTTTTTATTGCAGGTGAGGTTGTCATTTCCTAGTTCGTTTAACTCGTTCCGGGAACCCTTCCTATTCAAGCATGTTAACTCATTTTTCCTTCTTTGTTCAGGTTGGTAAATTTTGGTTTTAGAAGACGCTCTATATTTGATATATCGCTATGGAATGGCACCACTTTATTTTTGGTTACAGTGTTATAACATTTCTCCATTTTTAAGTGTTAATATCCTAGGACTACTTGTAGAATTCTTTTCGAAGACAGTAGATGTGTACTGTGGATTTTTCCTTCCTCGGGTTAAATTGTTCAGAGCACACATTTAGAATGGTCGTTCTCCTTACTATTCTACTTTTAAATTTATTTTTTCCATTTGTATTGCTTATCTATTCTTCAGATTTAAGAACGATCTATTTATGAAAGATTCACATCAATATATATACTAGTCAGATTAAAAACATAGATTCGAAATTTATATTTTATTTTTCCTCTCGGTGAATATATCCTTTATCTATTTGATTCTTTCCAGAATCGATTTTTTTTATATTTTATTATATAAATACTGTTGTGCCTTTCGATACGTTGCATTGAGATAAATTTCCTCTATTCTTAAGTGTCGGTTGATGGAATTTTTGTAAATATTCCTACTACCATTTCGTGCCATCATTGTTTATACTGTTTAATATTTGGATATATATTACCTATATAAGTCTTGCGTTTATTTATTTTCTTAGTGTAAATTAAAATAAATATACTGGATGACAACTCCTCTTAATTCTAGAGGATAGATGCAGCTTCCATTTGACATTGTTATTCTGAAATAGATATAATTAGAGAGCCATTATACTTTTTCTTTTCCTAATGAGTCTTTCCACAGACTTGTCGGCACAAAATAATCCATTTCTAAAATATGGTTTTCTTTTTTTCTAAATTCCTCGGTTGTTTATATTATTTTGACATTTCATCAAAGTATAAATTTGAGTTTTTCTTTTAGCCACAGTATAGAATAACTACGATATCCAGTTTACTTTTCTCTATTACATTCATCTCAGAGCAAGTTATACCAGTCTACGAAGTTCTGAATAGAAATTAATTATTTTGGTTCCCTTACAGTTATTCAATAGTACTAAATTGTCTCTCTAAAGGTATAATACTGATTATCATGTACATGAACAGAAAGTTGATATTTCTTAGTCATGTTGAGACTTACAGGTTGAATGTTTTCATTATAATTTATCTACATGTGATGAAGCCATTTTATCTAAATAATTATTTTAGATGATTGTTTACCATGTCATACAAATACAATTTCTTCTATATTCACAATACAATAATTTGATATCATGGTTATAAATAGTACGGAAGTTACCATAATTACATGCAGACATTTTTCAGGTACATATAACTTAATACTACAGAAATAGATTAAAGTTAAAACTTTATCGTTTGTGCAAATAAATTATATCTTCAGGTTTAAACCAATAATGGTTTAGAGATTCTGAATGATGCTTCCCAAATAACTTATATTCCTAGAATGATACAGAATTTAGAGGATTATTTATTCCTATAATTTCTGTTAAACGTGAGGAATAACAATTCTAAAAAAAAAAGGTTAATTCAACTAACATCTACAACATTTACCAATACTGTACCACAACACCTATTTTATCCATTCATAAAATTCATGTACATACCACTTCTTCTGATGACCAGTCCTCCCAACCTTAGAGTTCCTCTGTCTCCAGAACTCACCCCTGAGCTGAGATCCTCTCCCAGAACAGATCAACCTCAATCTGTTTTGGAGAAGCTTATTTAAGCTATGCTCTCCCCAAAGTCTGTTTCCAATTCTGCGTCCAGAATTTCAGGATGCTTTTATTCTTGTTTGCCTAGGCCTCCCTTATTTAGGGACTTTGAAGATGCTTTCTGCTTTTCTAGCTTTTTACCTCTTCCCAACTACTTTCCTCGTCATTAGGGAATTCAGATTTTTCCTCAAAAATCTAAATTAGAAATAATTTCTTTGAAGGCTTTTTGAAATATTTTGGGGAAAGTCATAGCCTCTTTCCATAACCTCATGGATTAGGAAAGTGATCTCAATTTTTCATTTTCTCATAGTGCACACAAATTTTTTTATTTATTTTTCATAAATAAAAAATTAATTACATCCACACCATAATTATTCATCGGGGTCCACTCCCCTTTGGACTTAAGTTCAATTGTCTAACTTAAAAAGCATAGAACTAGGGGTGTTACATATTCCCCCTCTAAAAACAAACACCGTCCTCGGTGTTAACAATGAACTACTATAATTCATTATGAACATAAAGATGGATACTTTTCCATCATCTCAGCTTCGCACATAGCTTCTTCAGCAGTAAAGTACTTCCATTGCACTTTTACTCTGTCTACTGTTTGATTTCGTAGTTCAATTTCTTCCTGCTCCAATATTTGAAGCGGCTCTAGAAGGAATTCCCCTTCTGGTTCCACCTGAATCACATTCCGACCAATAATGTAAGAAGCATCATGTACATTTTTTTTTCCCAATAAAGAGACATGAAACACATCATGAACTTTAATATGTAGGGGTAAGGCCAGTTTATAAACCACTGGTCCCATCCTTTCTAGGACTTCAAAGAGTCCACAATATCAAGGAACCGATTTTGCACAACTACCAGTCTGCAAAGTGTTCTTCTTGGTTTTAATGTACACCTACCAATAGACGTGATCACCCAACTCTTTTCTTGTCGGCATATCTTTTCTGTCTATCGTGAGCTGTTTTAATGTTTTTTCTGAATCTATTTTACAGCTCTTTCAATTTCCTGCAAAGCATCTGACACTATGATTTACTTGTTTTCAAGTTGACTCCAGCTTAAAGGAGTATGGAATTTTCTTCCATAGAGTGTCTCAAACAGACTCATATCTATAGAAGTAGGATAATTGTTATTATAGGCAATTTCAGCTAAATGAAATTAGTCTTCCCACCTAATTTCCATATCCATTAATAGCATATATTTCAGAATTTGATTTGCCCTCCTCCTTCATTTCAAGAAAGCTATTTGGACGAACCGTTTATTCCACTTTCTCTCTGTCCACAATTCATACCAATTTATGAAATATCATATACATATATTGATAATCACACCTACATTCTGAACTTTAATAATTTCAATAAATTCAGTGGTTAGCCCCAAAACGTTCAGGTTGATAGTAGTTTTAGTGCCCTTTTTGCACAACTACTTATCATTCCTTGCATTTCGGTGAGATTCCCTTCTAACACAAACTTAGTCTAGTTCATCTTTTCTTGCTTTTCCAAGTGATTTATCTGCACTTATTTTCACCATTTCCTCTTTGTTTCCGGAGTGTACAATTTCCTGTTACACACTTGGCTAAACAAATTTACAACTTTTCATTAGTATTTATAAATGAAAGAAAGCAACTGTATCATATGGAGTGTTATACTTACCCTTTCTCAGTTCGTAGCTGTACTACCAGTACTTTCGCATTGTTTTCTTTTGTTAGCAAATCAATTTAATTTGTAATAATCAGGCTCATTAGTAAGGTCTATGATTCAATTCAATTTTTCAAGAATCTTACTATTTCTTTTCTGAATTATTCCTAGTATACCAAATATTTGTCTAACACTTAGAAATTTGTAGAGGAAATTTAATAACTTATTACTTGAGAATTACTCAAATTTTTGAGATATTCCTCCTCTACAACCATCCCAACACTTTATTTCTCTAAGAAATTACCACTTCCATTCTTTTGTTTCCTGAATCAACCTCTTCAAGCCTATATATATAAGATTTTTTTTTTCATTCAATTCAAATTTTGTTTTTCAGCATTTTATGCTTTTCTTTAGGGTTTTATCTCCCCTTTTGAACCAACATGACCTATCAGGAATCTACTTAGTCTTACATATATTTTAAATCAGTATTACTTCTTATGACTTCTATTTTAACGCCCACCAAGTTTTTCATATAACACTAGGTTTTATCTTTATCTTATAACTAACTTCCTTATTTGGAACTAATTCTGGAATTTCATCCATAACTATCCTCTTACCCTCCTTGGGTCTGAAATTTTTCTTATCTTTTTCCCAACCTCGTCTAGGTTCATTTATCAACATAGATTCCTGTTGTTTATTTTTCATATCTGGAAATTTATTTTAAAATATCTCTAACCTCTTTTATTCTATTTGAGAGTTAATATTCCTACTGATAATGAATCTTGATATGTAGTTATGTACCACTTTATGTTTCATTATTCAATTCTTGGAACTTTGAGAGGTTTGTGGTTCTTCCACCCTACACCACTCTTTTTTTTTTTTTTCGAATCAAGTCATTTCTCTGTGAATTTTTCATTTTATCATCTTCCTACACAATTGAACACCATAATTCTGCATGTGTATATATCAACTACTTAATTATGTTTTCCGCCTACACTGCATTCCCATTGTACATTCATTTCTCATCCTTAATGGATGTAGAACTTGATTTGACATTTCTGAATTTATATTGGTATGCTTGACTAGTTCATTAGAAGTTAAAACTTCTTTTTCCATAAGTTATAAGTTCAATAATCCCTCTGATTGTATTTATAGTATTCATTTTGATGGTTTATTGTTCCAACTGTATATAACTATAGGCATATTTTTTCATCAGAATTTCTGATACTTCTAACTTACATACATGATTTAATTAAAACTCAAATTTTGCATTGCTTCAATTATAATTACTGCTTTTTTTTCAACTACTATCCTTTCATTACACGTAAAAGAGAATATGTTATTATACCCCATAACTGTATAGCTTATTTTTCAATTTGTCCTGGATTGAAATGCTCCATTGTAACTATCAGTTATTTCAATATGATATATTCACTATTATATATTTCCAATTATTCCCCAATATGCTGCTGGTGATATTATGAATTTATTATTTTTCTTTTTTTTTTTCCAACTAGAACAGAAATTTTCAGAACATGCTGATATAGACCTGGTCTCTAATGCAGATAGAGATTCCTTCTTTTTTCTTTTTTTTTCCTGCCTCCAGGTAATCTTACTATCAGTTGTAGATACCCCCGATTACTTCGTAATACATGGCATCAATTTCTAACTTCCATTTCTCACCTATACAGGTCTGAAAACTAATTTTCTTCGTTGTCTTTAGCCTTAATTGGAAACGGCTTACATTACTTTCTGTTAACCATTAATATTCCATTAAATATTTTGACACCTATAAACTGATCATTATTATAGTAGAAGATTAACTCATATTCAATCGTTACCTTAACTTTACCGCTACTAAGATTGGTATATGAGTAAGTACGAAACAAGTTTGTCTCGCTTCTCATGGGTGAAAAATAACCCCTTATCATCAGTCATCATTCGTAGGTCTGTACTATGGTACTGTTTCTATATAAAAAAAAAATTCATTAATAAAATTTAAATTTCATACAGTAGCATCCAATATTTTTGGGTGGTTACATAGTTTGTCCAGTGTTTTAACCTTTCTCTTATTTTATATATCCTAGCCTCTCATTGTGACTTTCAAGCTATACCATTCCTCGTCGCATTCTAAGCAACATAGCTTTCCATGGAGCATTTCGATCTGGCGTCTTTTCTCCTTCACCCAAATCCACATACCTCTTGTCCTCTTCAATCATGGTTTGTAGCTATATCCATTAATACTGTTAAATATACAGTAAACCAACATTGGTAAAATTTAAAATTCATAATAGCAACATAAGCTTTTCTGTGTGAGCACATAAGTTGCCCAGTGTTTCAACTATTGCTCTGATACCATTTGTAATGTCCCTGAACTTCCACATACGATTTTTTTTTTCTTTTTCCTAGTTGTCTCTCTAAGACTAAGCTCTCCTTTCATTTTAAAGTTATCATTTTATTGAGATTAATGAAACTCAATTCTGTTCATTTAACTAATTCATAGGTATTCAGAACTACCTTTTCAATTTTATATTTAATATACTTTTATTAAATATAATTTATATGTTTAATCTATTCCCCATTGTATATATATTCCAATAGAGTAAAACATATAAAATTTTCTTTATAAATCTCTTTGTTATATTAACCATTATATTTCATATCATTAAATCCTCAATTCTATTTCATATATATATATATATGTAACCACCATATATATATATATATATATATATATATATATATATAATCCACAAAATATATATATATATATATATATAATAAATTCCACCATATATATAATCCAAAGGATTTAATTAATCCTCACATGTATATTTTTTTCTTATTTAATGTATAAGGTAGCCTTATGCTCTCATACCCGCTTCCATTTTCACTTTAAAATGGACTTATAAAGTTTTAATTTGAACTAATACAAGGAGAATTGAAATGGTTTCGGCTACTGTTAAATCAATACTTTATAATATATTTTTCTATTATTTTCATTCAAGTAAGCGAATTCATAAACTTACAGGATCTCTATGTTTATGTTTCGAATCTTGCCATAATGTAATGTTCATCTTTTCCACAAAATATTTTTTTTATTTCGATATTTATTTTTCTATAACTTTTCTCAATTTATTTAATTTATTTATATATCCTTTCCATATAAAATGTCATTTAATCTTGTACTAACATGATTGCTAACTCCCAACTTTACTTTTTCAAAAAGGTATTGTACATATCGTGCTATTTTCTATCACTATAGCACGTTCAACTATATATAAATATACACGCATCTTTACATCTATTTATAAAGAAAATTCATCTACTCCACCTTCACTTTTGAATATATGGATATATATATATTTGATCCATGGGGATCTTGTTCATACTATAAACAAATCGGATTTTTATTGGTGAGGTTAATGTTATTATTTATCCACGCATCAGTTCTAACCAATATATAGTTTGTGGGATTGATATTTAATTTCTAATAAATCGACCGCAAATTACTTAATAACTTCCTCACAACGATCATTCTTAATATATCATGTTATTAAAGTAATCTTAATGTATATTCGCCCTTTAACCATAGAATCAATTATAATTCCCGCATTAATTTTCTAGGGTTTTTACAGTTGTTTTTCGTCCGTGACTGGGTCTTCATTTATGAGAGAAGGACATAAGTTTTTTCAGTGCCTGTTCTACATTTTTCGAACTTTGTTTAAATCTCAGTTACCATAGCTGGCAATGCTATTGTATTTAAGAGCTGGTACTATAGTTGGATTTTTCGTACTTCTATAATTAAGATGGCGTAAATTTTCCTCCAACAAATATTTTGGTTGCTCCTTAGAGGAATTTCCCACGTCCTTCCCAATATACAATTGGGCATCTAACGACAAGTGGACCGTTATTTTCATTTCACCTCTTCCTAGAGTTTATTTCTGTTATTATAATATCTGGGTTTCTCCTCATACCGCCATTTTCTAACTCTAGTTCGTAGTGTTGCTGAGAAATTATTTTCGACGTGTGGTGTTTCACGAATTATGACACAGTATATTTCTATTCCTTGTTAATTGACTCGGGTTCGCTACGTTCTCCAAATTTGTACGGGTATCGAACCACCTCTGGACATGAGTGTAAGTTTTCTATCGCTAATTGTTGTGAATGTAATATCTGTGCATTATTATTAATATTAAGTTGGACGATTTTATAATCGTTTTCCTCATATGATGCTAAGTTTATTTTGACTATTTCTTTTTTTCAATGTATTCTATGAAGACCGTCATTTCTGTTATGGTGCTTTGCGCCATCATAAAACTCAAATTTGTACCAGCGCCTGAGAAAATTATGTGCAATGGGTAACATATTTATTTCTCCAACACTTTTTAACTTTGATATTTGTATCTTATTATATTCGCAAAATCTGGAATTCTTTTTGATAATTTCAGGTCACTCATACCTGTAAATTTTCTATTGTAGATGAAATAATTTTCGTGATGTTCGATGATCCAGGTAAGAGACTTACGCTTGATTTGTGAGTGACGAGTTATATGCTCACTATAACTCTATGGAATAACTCGATTTCTCTTGATTTTTATTGTAGGTGAGGTTGCCGTTTCCTAGTTCGTTTAACTCGTTCTGGGAACCCTTCCTATTCAAGCCTGTTAACTCATTTTTTCTTCTTTGTTCAGGTTGGTAAATTTTGGTTTTAGAAGACCCTCGATATTTGATATATCACTATGGAATGGCATCACTTTATTTTTGGTTAGAGTGTTATAAAATTTCTCCATTTTCAAGTGTTAATATCCTAGGACTGCTTGTAGAATTCTTTTCGAAGACAGTATATGTACACTGTGGATTTTTCCTTCCTCCGGTTAAATTGTTCAGAGCGCACATTTAGAATGGTCGTTCTCCTTACTTTTCTACTTTTTTAAATTTTTTTTTTTTCCATTTGGATTCCTTATCTGTTCTTCAGATTTAAGGACGATCTATTTATGAAAGATTCACATCAATATATATATATTAGTCAGATTAACAACATACATTAGAAATTTATATTTTATTTTGCCTCTCAGTGAATATATCCTTTATCTATTTGATTCTTTCCAGAATCGAAATTTGTTATAGCTTATTATATAAATACTATTGTGCCTTTTGATACGTTGCATTGAGATAAATTTCCTCTATTCTTAAGTGTCAGTTGATGGAATTTTTGTAAATATTCCTACTACCGTTTCGTTCCATCATTGTTTATACTGTTTAATATTTGGATATATATTACCTATATAAGTCTTGCGTATATTTAATTTCTTAGTGTAAATTAAAATCAATTTACTAGATGACAACTCCACTTAATTATAGAGGATAGATGCAGCTTCCATTTGACATTGTTATTCTGAAATGGATATAATTAGAGAGCCATTATACTTTTTCTTTTCCTAATGAGTCTTTCCACAGACTTCTTAGCACAAAATAATCCATTTCTAAAATATGGTTTTCTTTTTTTCTAAATTCCTCAGTTGTTTATATTATTTTGACATTTCATCAAAGTATAAATTTGAGTTTTGGTTTTAGCCACAATATAGAATAACTACAATATTCAATTTACTTTTCTCTATTACATTCATCTCAGAGCAAGTTATACCAGTCTGTGAAGTTCTGAATAGAAATTACTTATTTCGGTTGCCTTACAGTTATTCAATAGTATTAAATTGTCCCTCTAAAGGTATAATATTGATTATCATGTACATGAACAGAAAGTTGATATTTCTTAGTCATGTTGAGACTTACAGGACGAATGTTTTCATTCTAATTTATCTACATGTGATGAAGCCATTTTATCTAAATAATTATTTTAGATTACTGTTTACCATGTTATACAAATATAATTTATGCTATATTCACAATACAGTAATTTGATATCATGGTTATGAACAGTACGACAGTTACCATAATTACATGCAGACATTTTTCAGGTACATGTAACTTAATACTACAGAAACAGATTAAAGTTAAAACTTTATCTTTTATGGGAATAAATTATATCTTTAGGTTCAAACCAATAATGGTTTAGATATTCTGAATGATGCTTCCCAAATAACTTCTATTTCTACAACTATACAGAATTTAGAGGATTATTTCTTCCGATAATTTTTGTTAAACATGAGGAATAAAAATTCTTAAAAAAAAACTTAATTCAACTAACATCTAAAGCATTTACCAATATTGTAGCACAGCACCTATTTTATCCATTCATAAAATTCATGTACATACCACTTCTTCTGATGACCGGTCCTCCCAACCTTAGAGTTCCTCTATCTCTAGAACTCACCCCTGAGCTGAGATCCTCTTCCAGAACAGATCAACCTCAATATTTTCTGGAGCAACTTATTTAAGCTATGCTCTCCACAAAGCCTGTTTCCAATTCTGCATCTAGAATTTCAGGATGCTTTTATTCCTGTTTGCCTAGGCTTCCCTTATTTAGGGACTTTAAAGTTCCTTTCTGCTTTTCCAGCTTCTTACCTCTTCCCAAGTGCTTTCCTCATCATTGGGGAATTTAGATTTTTCCTCAAAAATCTAAATTAGAAATAATTTCTTTCAAGGCTTTTTGAAAGATTTTGGGAAAAGTATTAGCCTCTTTCCATAACCTCATGTATTAGGCAAGTGGTCTCAATCTCTCATTTGGTCATAGTGCACACAAAACATTTTATTTATTTTTCATAAATAAATAGTTAATTACATCCGCACCATAATTATCCATTGGGGTCCACTCCCCTTTGCACTTAAGTTCAATTTTCTAACTTAGAAAGCATAGAACTATGGGTGTTACACTTAGCTTCTATACTAGCGTTGTTGATCATGTATATACGAGTTTGGATATATTTTCTTTGGTAGTTTCTAATATGATCTTCATGGAGCCATGACTTATGTGTTCTGATCTCACTTATGGTAATACATTTTTCCTTATATTTTGATATTTCTTATTAAAACTTATGCCTTATGTTTCAACTCACCATATTTTGACATTAGTCCTATTCCATGTTGCATATCATAACATGTATTGTAAATCCCACCCTTCATGATCCACCTTAGTTAGCATCCATACCTTTCCATTTGGCACTCATGCTACAGTTATTCATGGGACTAGGAGATCTTATTTTCCCCTAGTGTGACTTAAAATTTGAGATGTAATATTTGTCTCTTCTCTTTTTATAGCCATAGCCTAAATGTGTCTTCATTATTTTTGTTGCTTTATGGTTGTTTTTTATTTTAATTTGACTTACACCTTAGTGCATATCATTAAACCATAACTTTTGTCGTCATGCTTGTTTGGATTATAGTCACTATTAACCATTTTCCATTTGTATCCATTTTCATCTGTTTTCTATCCATTTATCCTTGGAAAAAAAAACTATGAATGAGAATCACTTTCGAGGAACATTTTTTGCATATATTTGTTCCATGTATTTCGAATGTATTTGAATTCCATTGAGCCACTTTTTTTCTCTATTATAACACACTTTTATCTCTTTGTTTCTCTCATAAAAACATGAAAAGGTAAAAAAATTAAAAAAAACATAAACATGAGATTAAAGGAAAAATCATTTCAATCGTTATTTGATTTAGTTTGACTAATGCCCATCAATTATTTTATCTCTCAAACCTGAAACATGTTTTATTGATTGTATTACAAGTGGGTTTTAGGTTTTGTTAACAGTTCTACCATAATTATGAGTTATTTGTTCCTCTAGCTAGTTATTCCTCTATCCACTATGGAGAGTGCTTTAGTGCCTATTATTAAAGTTAGGACATTAGGGGAATTTTGTGGTCAAAATAGGCATCAAAAAAAAAAAATTTAATATGAAAATACACTTTAAAATAACAATTATGTTTCAAGGTAATGATTTCTTCCCGAGGGGAGAATATTTTGGAGGGAAAAGAAGAAAATTAATTTTTTTCCTTAAAATTTTGGCTCATCTCCTTGTAGGTTTACTAGAATTTCGAAATTAAACACCCATTAGATTCATAATTAAATTTCACACTAAATGAGTACCCACTATGCATACTTTTGAGTAGAGGCACATTAAAAAAAATTTGAAAATACATAAAAAAAAAAAATATCTTGAACATGTTTCTTTTTTTTTAAATATTTTCATTTTTTTATATGGTTCAAGTCACAAGAATGCAAAGTGGGTACTCATTAGATGTGAAATTCAATTCCACATCGAACAAGTGTTTACAATTAACATTTGAATAAGTCTATAAGGAGATAACCTGAAAATACAATTGAAAAAAATAGTAGTTTCCTTTTTTTTTCTTTAAAAACTCATTACTCTTATTTTATTATTTTACCTAATATGTTTACTAGTTTCCTTCAGATGCCCATATTAGAATTTGAAATTCTCTCAATGTTTAGATTTCCTTAAGAATTGTACAATAATTATGAGTTATTTACTCCTATAACTAGTTATTATTCTAGTCACTATGGAGAGTTCTTCATTTCCAACTACATTGTTGCATTATGTTATTGGTCCTTTGGAGTCAAGGTTTACTAAGTCGTTACCTTTTCATGCTATATTTTCAAGGTCAATTAGTACCAAGTTGATAATTATTAAAAATTATTGACATTTAAATTTAAGTATCCATCTGTCAATTTGTACATGGTGATTCACTTCTTCATAAAATCTCTCAAATATCATTCTGTGTTGATCGATGATATATGATACATTAAGTATCTCATTTCAATGGATATGTTCCTATCCACACTATGTAATTATCCATGAAGATGTTCTAAAAATTATATATTACCTTCGTAGATCAACCCATTAATGCAAATATTCATGGATATGTTTAATTGGTTTACAACAATGACATCCACTTAATTGATTCAACGAGTCCTCAACAACATATCCTTTATTTCAATTCATAAATTATACTATGTACCTAAGGGTCTATTGATCCAAACTTAAACATGAATGCAAGAGGATACATATATAAACATAAATACAAATATGCAACATAAACAACACTTCATCTCATTAATGTAAAAGAATTGAAACATGGCCACATGTAGAATGGAAATAAACTAGCTCGAGCGATGGTATCTTATCCCTCAGAAGAGATGTAGTAGCTACATGCCTTCAAAATATGCTAAAATGAGGCTCAAAGTTCTATTTATTATTTATAAATAATGAAAACCCTATACATCTAAAAACCTAACCTTAGGAGATGAATTTCCAATATTATGGGCCCTGTTGGGGTAAATTTGTACACCAACTTTGTGGTGGTCGTAACTTTGGCATACGATATTTGTTTGACATGAAAAATACCTTGTTATAAATCTATATCTGGCTACAAATGGCCATCACATACCTATTTTTATTTTTTTCTAAAAAAATTTCCTTTAGGGCCTAAAAATGGCTCCAGAAGTTGAGGACCCAAAAAAATACCAAGAATAGTAAATTGTGCCACAATTAAGGAAACTGAAAAACTGAAAGAATTTTTTTTGGGGGTCCAAGTGGAATAGGATGATGGAAACCAATATCCACTTGGATTAATCTTGTTCTCCTAGGAAGAAATGGTCCCCGTTGTGTTGAGTGCCTCCATGCGATGCGGATACATCCGTTGAACTTTGTCCCTGGTGAGCCACTTGCATTGGTGCAGGAGTTAGTCAACTTTGATAACCCGATATAGCTAGATATTATACTATAAAGTGTTAATGCTACTCATGTCCATGATCCAATCAATTTTGGCCTACTCCATGTATTCTAGTTTTAGCTCCGTTAGTGGGACCTATTCTGCAATTTCTGATGTGTTCAGTAATGGTGTAATGTATGGCCGAAGGCGGTCAACCTCGAACATTGGGTGGAGGCCAAGGAATGGTGGAATTATGAGCTTGAAATAATTGTTCCCTATAACCTTAGTGATAGTGAAAGGCCCACTTTGGAGCATGTGAAACTTGAAGTGGGGCTCTGCGAGGCACTCCTTCTGTAAATGTAACCAAACTTTATCACTCACTTGGAACTTGTGTGACACCCATGTTGATCATGTTGCCACTTGTAATTAGCATTGAATCTATCAAATATTTCATGGATCTGCTAGCGAATGTGTTGAATGGACTCATTGAAGTTGTTATCCCTATCAACTTAAGACTAGACATGACTCAAATCTGCCTCAATGGATACAATTGGTATAGTGGCATCAATGGGACATAGTGGCTTTAATCTCAACCCCACCTGAAATGGGTTGTGGCCAGTTGAGATATAGAGGATTTTTTGTAGTTCTATTGTACATAGGAGATTATTTCACCCCATATGTGTGGATTCTTCAAGTTTTCCATGGACATAATGTGTATGATGATCTTGTTGATGACCTCTCTTTGGCCATTACTTTAGGCGTGGAAATTCGTGGACTTCCTGAGATTGGTATCCAACATCGACCAGAGACTTAATGAAAATGTACTTAGGAACATGTTGTCTCAATCTGAGATAATGGACATTGAGATCCAAAAGTGTACCTTCACTCATTCAAATAAGAGATTATTAATGGCTTCTGATGTGATACTCTTCTCGCATTCCGCCAGAATGGAAATCTTAGAGAATATATCAATGACTGCGAAAACACATTTGTTTCCATGATTAGTAGAAGGATGGCCCAACATGTAATCCATGGAAATGGATTCCCAAGGTCGAACAAGAGTAGGAAGAGAAGTATATAGGCCTTTCTTCTTGATGGTAAGTCTATTAATGGCACATGCAATGTAGGATCTTAGGTACTTCCCAACATTATCTTAAAGGTTAGACCAATAAAAATACTTCTACAACACTCCCACTATTTTCTCTACCCCGAAATGTCTAGTGACCCTACTGTAGTGCGCCTCCCAAATAATCCTGACATGCTCACTTGAATGAACACAAAGTTGTCCCAGGTGGCATAATAGTGCATCATGGAGGTGTAAATTTGGAACTTTCTTTCATTCCAGTAGAAGCTGGTGTGTGTTGACGAATTTTGGATCACTCTTATAAATATGCTTCCACCCGGACGTCTCGTTCCCACAAGAGTCGACCACGATGGTCAGTGCCATGACTGGAAGTTGGTTGAGGAAGTGTGTAACATTGTTGGTGTTTCCCTTCTTATCGTTAATTTTCATATGGAACTATTGCAGGTATGTGGACCATTTCTGATGGTGATCATTCTGTAACTTCCCTTGTGTCTGTATGAAATGCAGGGGTCAATGGTGTGTGTGGATGACTGTTTCCTTCCCCATAATATAATGATTCTATTATCAACATACCTTCACAATGGAATATATCTATTTGTTATAAGTGGGATAATTTCAGACTATGTCCAAAATTTTCTCATTGTGATATTCCCCTGGATGACCCTGTGGAGTAAGAATCGCACCAATAACAGAGTTGGAGGAATTTTCCTCAATCTCAAATGGTTGTTTTAGGTATGGTAATGTGATAAATGGTGCATAGAAGATGAGATTCTTTAACTTGGAAAATAATTTTTGTTGGGATTAAGACCAAAATAGATTTTCTTTCTCTCCTCCCTTGGTGACTTGACCTAAAGGCCATGTGATATGAGAGAACCCCGACATGAACCTATGGTAGAAATTGGAAACACCTAGAAAGTTGTGGAACTATGTTAGAGTGGTTTGGGTGGGCTAATACTAAATGAATTGTATCTTGGATGGGTCCACATGCACACCCGTCTCATCAATGATGCACCCTAGATATTGAAGCCAGGTCATAAAAATGGTGCATTTCTCAAAATTCTCAGGAAACTTGTGTTTCTAAAGGGTTTGGAGGACCGTTTGAATATCTTGTAGGTTTTGTTCCCAACTGTGGCTAAAAATCAGGATGTCATCCAAATACAACACCAATAATGAGTTGGTGAAGGGTCGCAAGATGTCGTCCATCAGCCTCATGAATGTTTTTGGGGCATTCTTCAACCCTTAAGGCATGACCAAGCATTCAAAAATGACCTCCTTGGATTTGAAGGTATTCTTCCACAAATCATAGTGTTCAATTGGTATGTGGTGATAACTAGACTTCAAGTCCATCTTGCTAAAAATTCCCGCCCCCCTTGAGCTGGTATAGAAGTTCATCAATCCATGGGATTGGATAACTATTCCAGATAGTGATCTTGATCGAGCACCAAAAATTGATTAACTTGGCCTAATATTCCCTTCAATTTTCCTCTTGATTTCATCATTGTCCAGAACATAGCATCAATAGATAGGTCCATTAGGTGGTGATGCACCCGGGGTCATATCGATGGAGTTATTGACCTACAATGTAAAGGTACCTATGTGGGTGGGGTGAAGATGTCGACGTACTCCTCCATGACATTTTCCATCAAATACTGCCATGTGCAGAAGCCATGTTTGGAGGCCGTGGCCATAATATTTTTCTTTCCCCAAGGGTGAATTATACGGAAAGAAAATTTCCCAGTCTCTGAAAGGATCTTACTACATATCTTTGTAGCACTGAAAGTGATGGTTGTAGGCATTTCTACCACTAATATCCTATACAACTTATTGCACAAAGTAATAGTAAAAATGCAAGGCCTAGACTCATACACATCATCTCTAAAAGGCTTGGTGTTGTAGGGAAGGTGACACTACTAGCTGACGCGGATATCTCATCATTGGTGAGCCCACCCGATGGTGTATGGTTAAGGGTGTGTTGTGGTCGGTAGGCCAAGCCACTTCATGACCTCTACTCAAATTGGGATTCTTTTGGCTGCTGTCGTCGACAACTAACTGGAGTGGAGAGCCATTCACCCACATCTATGAATGGAAGAGGCTCTCTGCCTCCTCTATATCTTCAGGCTCATTATTTTGTATCTCGGTGGTCAAAATATTCACACTAGTCTCTACGTTAATGATCTTCTTCCCTTTATCATTCCCCTTCTTAGGTTATAACTCAGAGTTAGAACATGTGTATGATTTGGAAGCCTTCACCTCGACCACCAATGACTACTCACCCTGACACTAACTTCTGTTGTGAGTGGGGCGCTTATGGAGCTCACATCATTTTCCTGTGTCCTAATTTATCTTTGAGGTGTTTTTATTTTCTTGCAGCTTCAACAAGTTTTCCAATTTCACCCGACATTGAATTTGTCCTTTGTTCTGTGATTTGGAGGCATCTTTCCCTTTCTTTAGATTCACAGATCCAAAGTCTCTCTTTTCTTTTTAAATTTCTTCTCAATCTTGGATGCATATTGGTATGCTGCACCAAGAGACGTGATGTCGAGAAACTTCATTTCCTCTTGAATATATTTGTGCAGAAAAATGTGGTACTTAAGCATAGGATGTTTCTCCGAATATTTGATATGCAAATTTTTGCATAGGGTATGGAATAGAGTCGTCATCTCATGCACATTTTGATTCATTTGTTGCTGCAAAATAGTCCATTTTATGTACTTTTACTCATAGCTCCCTATGGGTTGATAGAGTTCCTTTATGGCATCTCTGAAATGATTCCAAGTGGGTGCGACTGAAAATAATGACAGTTCTCTCTCAACCCTATTTCTACATTAGGTTTCCGACCAGTCCTTGACATTGGGGGTGGCTTTGAGGAGTGAAAAAAAATGTTTTCCCTATTTCAAAAATTATGAACTGAAAAATATCCTTCCAATAGACCTAACCATTTATCTACGACATCTAAATCTATCTCACCTTGAAATGTGGGAATGCCAATGTTGAGTTGTACCTTAAAGGGAGTGGTGGCTCAAGAGTGGTTGTCAGATGAAGATGCGTCATCTGTGGGAATCCACAAAAGGATCTAGGAAAATTTTTCCATCATCACATTCCTCTATCACTCGAGGGCTTCTTTGAGAAATATTTTGAAAGGATCTCCTACTCCCTTCTCTTTATTTTCTTCTAACATGGCATGTCGTCAGGGTTTGCGAGGATGGTCTTGCAAAGATTCAACTAGTTCGAGCCCTAACTCCTTATACCCTGACCTCATTAGAGACATGCCAATAAAATCAGAGGAAGAGTAGAATATTCAGATACCAATGATCCGAAATTAAACAAGAATGAAAAATAATAACGATATAAAAATGAATAAAGAGGTGCAATATAAATAACACTTCATTTCACTAATGTCAAATAATTGAAATATTCTTATACACATAATGGAAATAAACTAGCTTCGACGATGGTAGCTTATCTTTGAGAAGAGATGTGGCGGCTACATGCATCTGAAATATATTAAAATGAGTCTTAAATGCTTATTTATTCTTTATAAGCAATGGAAAACCCTAAACATCCAAAAGCCAGACCTTGGGAGATGAATCAACAAAACTGTGGGCCCCATTGGGGTAAATTGGCACATCAACATCCTGGGGTCATAAATTTGGCATACTATCTCCATATGACATGCACAATACCTCGTTAGAAATATCTATATGAGGAATAAAAGTCTGAATCCAATTCTTATGTATTTCCATTTTCCAAAAAAACGCCGTCTACTGCCTCAAAATGGCTCTCGAAGTTCACGACCCAACAAACTGCTAAAAATAGTAAATTGTGCTACAATTAAGGAGATTCAAAGAAACAATGGTGGGGCTCCAACTTGAATAGGGAGGTGGACACCAATATCCACCTAGATCATCCATTTTCATTATAGTGGGTTCCATCACATTTTTTTTAATCACTCACTCACCATTAGAATGCTTTGACATGGTTAAGGTTATGCCTTTGAACTTGATGATGTACATTCATGTGATTGTTGAGTTTGGATTGAAGACCTTAGGCTAGGAGAATTATATATAAATTGTACTTGATGAGATATGTAAATATTTTATCACTATTAAATAAATATTTTTTAAGATCATATTGCAATCTCATTTATTCTAAGCCTCTTCCTAATACCTATATCCATGTTGTATTTGTTAGTGATGATAATATTTTATATGACATCAGATCATAATTTATTTTTTCATGGCATGGAATAACACTTGATATATTCATAGTGTATTGCATTAGTGACCATTCTTACTCATATATGTTGGTATGTGTTTTTATATCTAAAGGATGATATATATTTAATTTGTCGATTTTGTATTGTAGGCTCTTCCTAATTCCTTGATTCAAAAATTCCTTACTGTTCCACTTGCAACATCTATTTTTGGATGCATTTCAATGATGAGTTCCTCCTTTAACCTCACACATCAAGGGGTTTCTATTATGATTATATTTAGAAAGAAAGGCTATAAAAAAACATTTGATTATATGTCATGAATAAAAAGTGTAATTCAAGCAATGTGCATTTTCTTGTTCCTAGTAAAAGAGAATTCACGTGCGTTTTCCTCATAGAATAATTATGGATTGTCATATGATTCTTATACAAAACCTTCTTTCACCCGCTAGACACTTAAGAAATTGAAAGTTAATTTCCATATACCTCTACATCCTAAACATTAATTTCTTAACATGGATAGGGAGATTGTAGGGACTCAATCCCATTCGTAAACATTGATATTTTGAACTTTTTTAGTTTTTTACCTATATGAAAGGTGGAATTATGGATAGGAAGGGATATAGCTATGCCATAGGGAGATATTTCAATGAGTAATATTTAGGTAATATCTTTTTTGGTTTCATGGAATAATGTTATAGGAGTAGAGTTTAAATGTCCCAACATTTTAAAGCAGACATATGTTAGTTGCGTGAGTGCTAGATTATCTAAATAGTGATTCGATTTTATTTGTTGGTGTACTTATGCTTTGTTTGTTGATGTCTTTATTTGTAAGTTTGAAATTTGGTTCAGGGAAATGTGGAGATTTGCAATCTCAATGCTTTATTGATTTTATGTAAGAATAATCTAGTATATTCCTTATTATTTTATTTTGGTTTTAAGAACTTTGAATCATGTTGATTTGGGTTTTTCTAGAGCTATATGTGTAAGGAGAATTTCTAGAAGTTTTAGTGAAGTGTGGAAGCTTGAATGTGACGTGTTCTTCTATGTTGCTTGTGGAACATAAATCCTTTAGGTTGTATTTTCCTTTAATCATTTTTAATTTAAATACTAAATACATTAATAGGGCATTAGGAATAATCCATTATAACCTACGTTTCTTGTTCTCTTCAACTATCAAAGTTCATGAGCATAAATATCACTATGCTTCACAATATTTAATAATAATAAGCATTTTTATTATGCAAAAGAAAAAATTAAATGTTTTAAAAATTTTGGATTGAGAAAAGTAGCAATAAAAATTAATAGACATGCATCGTCGAAAAATTCCAAAAAAAAGATGTCAATTGACTCAATTTTATATAAATTATAAATAAACCTCAATTTATAATTTAAACATAATTATAATGAAGAATTCATGGGCCATTAAAAAAAAATATCATGAATATTGAATAGAAAACTATTTTTTTCACATGATACTAGTAAAATGGATAACGAGTCATCATATTTTTTATTAGCTTATATATTTTTTATATCTATATATATATATAGATATCTATATAATTATAATTTATTTTCAACACTCTACATAAAATGTAAAATAGCTCTACTATTCTAAAATAAAGCCTCTTTGATACTTTGGATTTTTTATTTTGTTCAAGAACTATATGTTAGTCTTTATTCATATGCTTGCAATTAGCTTATCGACATCCCTTTTATAATATAATATTTTCCTTCGATTAAAAAAATAGATGATTACAGTGGTGGAGGAGCCAAAAATTTTCCTTCGATTAAAAGGAGATGTAATGGTAGATGTGGGGTTTCGTCAAAGAGAGATAATGGTAGTTATTCTATTTTGTATAGACATGAAGGAAACTTTGTTAGGAATTATGCATGAGAGCTTGTATCAATGAAAAACAACCAAGAAGAAATATATGGTTCCTTAAAAGGTTTGATATTTGCTATAACTTCACAAGTATGTAACTAGAATTTTAAGAGAAGTGCTTATTATCATTTAGGAATATCATTTTGAGATTAGTATTAGGGAAATTATTGAAGAGAATAAAAAGAATCCTTGAAATATATTAGGTTATTATCATTCAACACTTGTGAAAAGGAATATCACCTTGTGATAAGTATTGGGGAACAAATTTAAGAAAATAAAGAGAATCCTTGAAATATATTAAGAGCCATTTGAAGAGAATAAAGAAAATAATTGAAGATATTTCATAGAAAGAATACTTTAATATCCTTAGAATTCAAAATGAAGAACAAACGAACCAATCATACCAGGTTTAGGTACAACATTTAGAAATAAAGAGTGACAACACGTGGTGGCCTCTTCCATAATCCAAAAGGCCAAGTTTATCTCTAAGGAAGGATTTTTGAAGTTTACCCTAAATCAATACATGGAAAAACATATACTTGAGGGTTGAGTCCATTTTAAAAATTTGGAATATGTCGTATTAATTTTGTGGCACCCCAATTAAGTTTGTATGCAAAGGAACATCACCTTAGAGATAACTTTTGGGGAACCTATTGAAGAGAATAAAGAATATCCTTGAGGACATTCCATACAAAGAGTACTTTAATATCCGTAGAAGTCAAAATGGAGAAGAAACAAACCAAGCCTGCCATGTTTAGAAAGGTATTTAGAAATAAAAAGTGATTGTAGGTGGTGGCCTCTTCCATAATCCAAAAGGCCATTTTTATCTCTAAGGAAGGATTTTTGAAGTTTATCCTAAATCATTACATGGAAAAATGTATGCTTGAGGGTTGGCCCCATTCTAAAAATTGGGAATGGGTCGTATTAATATTGTGGTACCCCAATTAAGTGTGGAACCACAATTAACTTTGGTGCACGAAAAATACAAATATGACTTCATTTCCATTCTACATCCACATTTCGCGATGAATTTCCTAGGAATAGAGGAACTTATGAATAGTTATGATGAAAAGATGCTCAACTCATGTGGGATCTGGGAGACAAAGTGTGAATTGAAGTGGATGTAGAATAAGAGAATGTTGTGGGATACCATTTCAAGAGGCACATTGGCCACATAAAATTTCGGGAAGTTGAGAGGAATTTGATAGGTCCCATGGAATAGAAGCATACTCAGTGCATCATCTTTCCTCAAGACAATAAAATTACAGGTTCCTGTCTTTGTTCATTGTTTTGAATATCTTTCATCCATAATTATGATATATTTTTAGCTACATGTTTACGGACATGGTGGGTGAAATCATGGCGTAGGGTTATAGCTATGCATTTCGATCATGGAATAGACTCATGAAGGGTCACCTTGGTTTGGATTCTATTGCAATAAAAATTGTTTGGCATCTATATAAATTTCTACATTAGTGCCAACCACTGCGGAATCTAAGGAAACAAAGTGTGCCTCATGGCTATGCATATTTGACTCCCTCAAAGGTCGATTTTTTGGCTTTCTTTGTGCCTCAAATTGGTGGTAAAAAAATTACCTCTCTGGGCTCTAATTCAAGCCATTAGAGTATTGAGAGTTTGCAAAACAACCTATTTTGAGACAATTAGTGGCTGGGGAAAGAGATGGAGAGGAGTCTGGTGACCCTAGGCTAGAGATTTATGAACATTGGATATCACCTTGGGCTGCACTTAACTAAATTAGATGGTATATTAGATGATACCAGGGGTGACCGTGTGGTATAGTAAGGATGATTAAGGCTTATTATAGATCAGAGATATTAAGACATGGCGAGGTACAGGGAAAACTATCGGTGACAATAGTGGGTGACCATGTGGTACACTAAGGATGCTTGATTATTATCAGAGATATTAAGATGTGGAGGTACAAAGAAATCTATGGGTGACAATAATCGTTGAAAGGTACATTAAATGAAAATGAAAATAATGGGTCATTCAATTAGCAGAGAAAATTGATTCCATGTAATGGCATATGATGGTGATCAACATGACATGCAAACTAGTGTGAATGTAAAATTTTTTAAAGAAAATATAGTTAGGAAAATTGATGAGTTAAAGGCACACATCGGAATCAGAGTGCAGCCTTCATAGAAAAAGTTCAACTTTTGTATACTAGCGTAAGGAAATGTTATGAACATTGTGCAAATTTGTAGTCTGTCACAAGTTTTATTTGTGCCAACCGGTCTAGAAATAAGTGAAGTGATGAGAAATCAGCAATATATTTTCTAAATATATACCATGTCCAAACGTAGATTTATTGAAATACAAAAACTCATTCCCTATTTAAAAAAAAAAAAGATTATAAGAGGAGATAATTGAAGAAAATTATGAATGACAAAGGTAAAACACCATAACCGTGATAATAAAATGGAATATGTTGGTTCAGTATTTAATGTTACATAGGCTAGATACATACTTCTATTATCTCAATGACACATGGATTCATGTAGTTTAATCCTAAATTCATCTTAAACTCTTTGTAATTAGAGCAAGGATGCACACAACTCCTCCTGACCAATGGTTGTAATCTCCAAACTAATCTGGGTACTTTCACTCTGTTGGAATTTAGTCCCAACTGCAAACTTAAAGAGCAGGGCAGAAAACATCAATTTTTGATTTGATTTTGAAGGATAGGAGTAGTAGCATTTTGTATGGTATTGCACTCAATCAGTGCATTGAATTTATGTGTTTAAAATCCCTCCAAGTAGTTGAATTATTTACACATGCCGTAGCCCTCCCGATTTTCCAAATCGTGTTTGAACCACACGCAAACCCCGCCATTACTCCTATCCACAAACCATAGTAACTCTCGCGCCATCATTTCAATTTAAAACACTCGATGTCTTTCTATGGACCCCCTCCAGTCCACGTCAAAAAAAATTTGACCAATCACACATTTATCGCACATATCCTTCACCTAGGTCATCCCTATTCTCGTTTGTGCGATGAGTGGACGTTGTTTTTCACCATTTCCCGTCTACGTTAGCATCGCACGACCCCACCAATGCTAGATCACTAGTCCCTCAGCCTATGGTGCATCGTCACAAGGTTTGGATGCCTAGTGAGTCGGTGCTCCATTCAATACGATAAACCATCGCATAGCATTCCCGTTTGTTTATCACATGGATTGATGGTGACGTCACCTAAAGTTTTGATCGATGCACTAAACGTATCACATGAGATATATTGTAATGTTTTTTTGTGTTATCAGGTTTTGTTAAAATGCCGCGATGACATATTTTATAAAGGTTAAAACTTAGTTTATAGTTTTATTTCATATAAGTTTTTTTTTAAATTAAGATATTATTTTATATATGTATTGTAAACATATATATGTTTACAATACATAACACAATAGATAGTTTGTAAGTCTAGTGTATGCCAAGAGAAGAAGAAGACTATGTACCAGAAAAAAAAGGAGCTGTGTAAATCTAGAACAATAGTTCTGAAGGAAGGTCTTTTCTAATAGTTGATAGTCATTGAATGAAAAAACAATGTTCTTGTTTCCACTATGTATGTTTTTGCTCCACCTACAAGTTTGTTTACGAAATCTCTGTGTTGACAGAGGAAATTTTATTCCTCACTGTGTGTTAAGGAATTCTCAAAAAATTCCAACATGGTATCAGAGCTAGTCCAGGCTCTCAACAGTTGCTAAAGAAGCTGAAGGAAAGAGTACAAGTTTGTTGAAGCATTTCTCCAGCAGAGTGAAGGTTCAAAAAGTCATAGTTTATCTCTCCAGCAATGAGAAAGTTTTTTTTAAGCTACACAATGACGCTTTATAGTTGTTCAAGTAAAAAAATGGCAGGAACTAGCACAAACACGTGTATGGGAAATACTCATCTCACACAGTTCAATGGGAAGAGCTATGACTGTTGGGAAATCATAATGAGAGCCCTATTTGCATCTCAAGATTTATGGGAACTGATTGAAGATGGATTTGGAGAACCAGGTGATGCAAATGAGTTTAATGCCTTAACAAAAGCGGAGAAATATTTGTTGAAGAGTAATAAGACGAAGGAATCAAAATCCCTCTTCTATCTCTATCAAGCAGTGCATGAAATCATATCTCCGAGAATTTTAGCAGTAAAGAAGTCTAAGGAGGCATGGGATACCCTCCAGACAACCTATCAAGATATGGAGAAAGTAAACAGAGCAAAGCTTCAGTTAATGAGAAGAACGTTTGAAGTCATTTTCATGAAAGAGTCTGATAGCTTAGACTCATTCTCCACACAGTTGATTGGGTTGGTTACCCAAATGAGATCTCATGGATAGATCGTAGAAGAAAGAATAATATTGGATAAAGTATTGAGGATCTTACCCTCAAGATTTAATGTGATAGTCACTACCATTGAAGAGACAAAGGATTTCTCAAGCTTTACAGTTGATGAGATTCTTGCATCTTTGATGAAACATGAATAACGGTTGAATAGAATAGCAAACTTGTCACACCTCCACCTCCAGTTTCACAATTTTTTTTTTTTTTTTTTTTTTTCTCTTTATTCCCCTAGTGAGTGTGATAATGAGTTCTAACTTTATGCCCTCTTGAAAAAGTTTTCTCTACTCATCTAGCCTCTTTACATTTATAAAAAAAACACATTGAACATTCCACTTATAGTCTTCTTAACCCCATATATATATATATCTTTGGCTTACATATATATATATATATATATATATATATTATCACACATATATCTATATATTCCACATATATATTATTCCCACATATATATATATATATCTATATATTACCTACATACAATAAAATATTTCCCATTTCACATATATATATATACTCCCATATATATATATATAGATATCTTACCTTCATGCAATGAAATATTTCACCTATATATATATATTCCAACATATATAAATATATAGATATATTACCTCCATACAATAAACACCTCGGGGCATCTATGTGCGTCCACCCATATGTAACTATAGCATTATAAAAATACATTTCATATATATATTTAAACCCTTCTTCGTTTTCTTTTCTATAATGATTCGAACGTACCCTTATACATATGGCATGTATATAAAATTCCACAACACCTGTCCGTTAGTATTAACTTGTCAACCCTATAATCATTCCCGATAACAAGGTCATGGAATGTGTGCTAAACTTATCATATTAACTCATGGAACCTCTGTGTACCCGGTTCCTTGGTTACGTACTCATAGCGGGTTATGGTAAAGACTTAAAGGCGGCCAGATCACCATGGTGCTTACCTAACCGAGGTGTGGGTATTCGTTGTACCACGACCACGTGGTTGACTGGTTATGACCGGGATTTAACCATTCATTAAGCGCATTCCGCCATTTCTCATTTCCAGCTACCCGTAGAACTATAACCAACCTTCGGTGGTGTTGTTTTTTAATTACTCTTTTTCTTGTATTGATTTTCATCGCAGTGGTGTGTCCCTTTGCCTTTGTAGGCACGCATCAGTGATCTGTCATGTGTTGATTTAACGTGAGGATATGTATCATGATGGCTAACGTTTTGGAATGCAGGGATGGCGTCTCCCACCCGCGTTCGAGTACCATACACCAACGTTTACGAACTCAGGCCCATTCCATAGGCTACGTGTAGAGTGATCGTTTGCACTCCTGCGCGGCCCAGTACTGGGTGAGCCGATTTGTGCAATTCAGTACCTGGTTTATAACCTTTTCACTTCATCGAGTACAATTCTGTCGATGAGCCGAGTTTTTCCAAATCAACCTGGGGATTCTGTACCCTTCTAGGGTTACGGGATTAGGGTTTTGCACAGCCTTCCGACTTATCGCGGCGGCCTACACTCCATTATCACTTTGCGGCATGTGCCCTATTTATCAGCTCCGGTTTCTGTGGGATCTCGTTTCTGTTGGGATGATTGTTTGGTTGCTAGCTCGCTCACGGTGAGAGCTGATCTAAGTGAGATTGGATACAGGAGAAGCACTCAATCTGAGGTATGCGAGTTTCAGAGTGGTATTCTGTCGTCTTACATTCTTCAAATTGTTCTGGTATTTTTCTTCTCTTTATACCTCTATATCTGAACCGGCAATGGATATTTTGTGCAGAGGGTGGAGATCATGGGGTTTCTGGGCTGCACTCAGCACGCATCACCGCTGATAAAAGCTCTCACCCAGTTTTCCCTTGTATCGATGTCGGATCTACGTTTTCTGGCGACAGGCTACAGATTTAGTTTTATTTTAAAGTTCGTATTTGTACTATAATTTTTTTTTTCTATTAACCTATCAAACGCGGTCGAAAGAGAGCTCTAGTTCCAAGTTACTCTTGGCTCGACCACAGAATAGCATAACTTTACGCACTTACCTTATTGTTACATGTTTTGTTCGAACTCTGTGGTTATTTTCAGAACTTATTTCCAGGACTTAATTCATGGCGGCATGCCGATGATTTGTTAACCTGGTTAAGCCATGAATTCGTCCGGCTCGTTCGACTCCAACTGTGTCGAAGTATGCCAGAGCCGAGCTCCTTCATGATATTCATCTCCATGCGAGGTAATCGGTCATGGTTAACCGTGGGTCAATTTATCGTTTGAAGCGTTGATTTGAGAGTAGATGCGCGTTCTGTCTTATGCTGTGTGGCCTCTGCCTGCTTAACATCTAATTGCTCAGAGTATAATGGATAATCCCTATGGTAGATAGATAATAAAACTCCGCTGTTGGTTTCGAACTATAATTTTTTTGTTTAACCTCATTATTCAGTCCTGTGGACTACATATCATATTCAAACAACCTAGACTGCCGCTAATAACCGTCTCCTTCCACAGTATGACAGTGAATGAAACTACGGCAGAATGGTGGTCATTATGGTTTACCAATGACGGTTATTTAACCTCTCGGTATTCAGATATTTTTTTTTTCTATCTTACTCACAGATCTGACGTATTGCAAGCACTACTGAGACGAACTAATTTCTAACTCTCAGCGTTTATATGCCATATGGAACCATGCTACTATTAACTCTCGGCATGTTCACAGTTTGGTTTTGTTTTTATAATCTCCATACATTAATATCGTAGACCCTACGCTGGAATTCCAATGGGCGTAGAGCTCATGTCTGCACTTCGTTTTAACATAGTTAATTCGTATTTATGTCTTTCGCTCATCCTACATCGTCACATATAAATATATACATAACTTTTTTTTTTCGATATTGGAAAGCTTAGTTGGATTGGTTCCTAATCCGTATTGATATATGTGTATGTATGCTCTCAACATAGTGTAATATGCACTTGTTGAGTGTCCAAACGTCTTCCGGTTAATCACTACGCTTACGTATTAGACCTTAATGTACAAATACACAGGTATTGATATTCTTTTAGCTCCTGACTATTTCGTTTTTTTTCTGCAGAGATATACATATAACACGATGCTATGCTATGTCACGTTGCTTATTTTTGTTTTCCTTTGCAACCTACATACATGTGTTAAGTCGGACTTGAGTAGAGAACAGATATATATATATTTTGTTAAGTGCTTATGCAAGTATTCAGGAGTTCAACAGATAGTGTACATTCAGCACAACTTAATCCATTTCTATAATATTCTTCTTCTTTCTCAAGAGCTAGAAATGAGTTTAAACACAATATACTATACTTGCTAGGACAGCCCTAATACTCATATAGAATAGAAGTACTCTTTATCTAGAGAAATCTCGAAGTCTTCTCTTTGTTTAATGTCCTTACTTTCTTTGCCTTAGTTCTACTACAATATGGTTCTAATATAATGGTGCAATTATCACATTGTTTCTACATAACACAAGATAATATTTCATTTTCCATAGAGATTGAGAAACTTCAGATTTAGACCACACTTGGTTTAGAGCTTCTGAGGTTTCTACTCTATGGATTTCTGGTCTACAACTAGACAGAATCTGGAAGGTAAATGCCTTAGGATGGATTCTGTTAAATGTAGTACTCACATACATCAGACCATTTAATTTTTTTTTTTTTTATATATATGTAGCCAATTCATACCATCAGAAAGTAAAATAACAAAAAATTTCAGAACATACCACAATCTGCAAATGACCAACCTCCCAACCTTAGAATCCTCTTTATCTCCCAGGATTCACCCCCGAGCTGAGATCACCTCCTAGCACAGATCAACCTCTGATCTGCCTAGGAGCAGCTTATTTAAGCTCATATTTCCCCAAAGCATGTTTCTAATTCTGCGTCCAGAATAGCAGGATGCTTTCTTTCCTGTTTAGCCTAGGCTTCCCATTTTGGGACTCTTTAAATCTGCTTTAAGCTTTTCCTCGGCTTTTCCAGCTTTTTTCTCACCTCTTCCCAACTACTCCTCTTCATTGGGGAAATTTAGATTCCTCCTCAAATCTAAATTAATTTCTTTCAAGGATTTTTTGAAAGATTTTTGGGGATTTTGTTGCCTTATCCATCCTCATGGATTTGGCAAGTGATCTCTAATTCTCATCTTGGTCAAAATGCACAATCATTTTATTTATTTCCTCAAATAAAATATGCAAATACATTCACACCACACTTATCCCTTGGGGTCCACCCCCTTAGGATTTAAGGTCAAATGTCTAACTTTAAAAATTCAACACACAAGTTGGGGGTGTTACATATACCCCCTCTGAAAATAAACACCATCCTCGGTGTTGTTATTCAACTACTAGAGTTCATTTAAAAAAAAATGGATATTTCTCCATCATTTCAGCTTCCCTTTCCCAGGTGGCTTCTTCAGCAGTAAAGTGCTTCCATTGCACTTTTACTCTGGCCACTGTTCTGTTTCTCAATTCAATTTCTTCCCGCTCCAATATTTGAAGCGGTTCTGGCAGAAACTCCCCTTCTGGTTCCACCTGTACAACATTCCAATCAACTATGTGAGAAGCATCATGCACATATATTTTTAATAATAAAACATGAAACACATTATGCACTCTAACATGGGGTGGTAAGGCCAGCTTGTAAGCCACTGGTCCCACCCTTTCTAAAACTTCAAAAGGCCCACAATATCTAGGTGCAAGTTTCGCACAACTTCCAGCATAAAGTGTGCTCTTTTTGGGTTTGATGCGTAAATACACATGATCCCCCATTTTGAATTCTCGGTGCACTCTTTTCTTATCAGCATAGATTTTCTGGTGATCTTGTGCTGTTTTGATATTCCTTTGTATCTGTTTAATAATTCATTCCATCTCTTGTAGTGCATCTGGTCCCAACACCAGTTTATCCTCTGGTTGACTCTAGCTCAAAGGAGTACGACACTTTCTCCCATAAAGTGCCTCAAACGGACTCATCTTAATAGACGATTGGTAGCTATTATTATAGGCAAACTCAGCTAAATGCAGATACTCTTCCCATTTTTATGGTCTATCCATTACGTGCATTCTCAGCATATCCTCTAAAATTTGATTTGTCCTTTCTGTTTGACCATCAGTTTGAGGGTGATAAGCAGTACTAAAATTCAGCTTAGTACCCATTCCTGCAAACAACCCCTTCCAAAATTCTGCTGTAAACTTAGCATCTCGATCTGATACAATCACCTTGGGAACTCCATGAAGCCTTACTATCTCCTTTAGGAAAACATTTGCTACTTGAGCTGTTCCAAAGGTAGACTTGACTGGTATAAAGTGAGCAGCTTTTGTGAGAGTGTCTACTACTACCATTACAGAATCATGTTGATCTTTAGTCTTGGGTAATCCCGTTATAAAATCTAGGGAAACTGTGTCCCATTTCCATTCTGCAATTGGCAAAGGGTTTAAAAGCCCTGCTGGGTGTTGATGCTCAACTTTGACTAGTTGACACTCCATAGATTTACTTAGATACTCTGCCACATCTCTCTTCATTCCTGGCCAGAACAGCTTCTTTTTCAAGGCTGTTAACATCTTCTGGTATCCTGGATGTCCTGCATAAGGTTGTTTGTGATATTCATCTAGAATTTCTCTTTTCAATGACTCTATATTTGGAATATACAACCTGTTTTTATAATAGAGCAGCCCATTTTGGTTTTTAGTGAAATCAGTTTTATCTCTTTTCTGTAGTTTCACCAAGAGGGCTTCATAGTTGGGATCTTGATTTGCTTCTTCTCCCACCCTTTCCTCTATCTCCATCTGGGCACTACTCCCAATGCTGTTTAATTGGTGACAAGCATTTCTACTTAATGCATCAGCAAATTTATTTTCTTTTCCCTTGATATGTTTTATGTCCATATCAAATTCGCTTAAAAAGGACAGCCATCTGGCTTGCCTTGGATTCAAATCAGTTTGGGAAAAGAAGTATTTAAGACTAATATGATCAGTCATCGATGTGAATTTCTTCCCCAGTAGATAGTGCCTCCACATTTTTAAAGCATGGATAACAGCTGAAAATTCTAAATCATATGCACTATAATTCTGTTCATGTATTTTCAATTTTCTAGATTCATAGGCAATGACTGAATTTTCCTGCAATAGGACTCCTCCTAGCCCTTCTCTGCAGGCGTCTGTACACACAACAAACTCTTTATCAAGATCAGCAATTTTTAATATAGGAGCTGAAATAAGTTTTTGTTTCAATTGTTCGAAACTGTTTTGACATTTCTCAGTCCACACGAACTTAACACCCTTCCTTTGTAATGAGGTTATGGGATTTGCTATAGCAGAAAATCTCTCCACAAATCTGCGATAATAGCCTGCAATTCCCATAAATGATCTTACTGCTGATACATCAGTGGGAACTGGCCATTCTTTAATGGCTTTTATCTTTTCAGGGTCAACTGCCAACCCTTTTTCAGAAATTATATGACCCAGATATTGAATTTTATCTTGATAAAATTCACATTTGCTGAACTTGGCATATAGCTGGTTTTCTTTTAAAGTCTGCAACACTATTCTCAGATGTTCCTTATGTTCATTTTCATTTTTAGAATAGACTAAGATATCATCTATGAACACGAGAACAAATTTGTCCAAATACTTATTCAACACACTGTTTATTAAGCACATAAAGGTGGCAGGAGCATTCGTCAAACCAAAAGGTAGGACTACAAATTCGTAATGCCCATACCTGGTTCGAAATGCTGTTTTGCTGATGTCTTCTTCTTTAATTCTATGCTGGTGATACCCAGTCCTTAGGTCAATCTTGGAAAAGACTGAAGCTCCTCTCACTTGATCAAAAAGATCATCAATTCTAGGAAGTGGATATCTATTCTTAATGGTCAATTTGTTCAGTTGACGATAGTCAATGCACATCCTAAAAGTTCCATCCTTCTTTTTCACAAACAACACTGGGGCTCCCCAAGGTGACACACTTGGTCTGATATACCCTTTATTTAACAATTCCTGTAATTGCATTTTCAATTCCATTAATTCAGGTGCACTCATCCGATAGGGGGCTCGGGAAACAGGTGTAGCTCCCGGTAACAGATCGATTGAAAAATCAATCTCTCTTTTGGGGGGAAGATGAGGGATTTCCTTGGGAAAGACTTCCTTGAATTCTCTGATGACTGGTATAGCATCCAGTAACTCTTCTTCAGTTTGCTGTTCTATTTCTTCTACATGCACTGCATAGACTTGGTATCCTTTTCTAGCTGTTCTTTTTAATTGTAAGGCTGATATTTGTCTTATTGAAATGGATTTTGGTTTCCCTTTTAGTGTAAAAGGTTTCCCTTCCTCATCCACACAATGCAGGGTTTTATCCCAGCAGTTCATCAGAGCTTTCTTCTTTTCCAGCCAATCCATTCCTATCAGCAGATCATAGGATCCTAATGGCAATATGTTCAAATTTACTTCTGTTGCAAAGCCATTTAATTGTATTGTTGTTTTAGGCAATTTATGTGTGACTTTTCTTTTAGTTCCCGTGGCCAGTTGTACCAACCATGACTGCTGATACTTTTCAGGTTTAATTTTACATTTTTCTACAATTCCAGGACTAATGTAACTCAAAGAAGCACCTGGATCAATCAAAACAGTAACAGGTAGGTCAGAAATCTTACCCTCCATTTCCACCATGGTTGCTTGATGCTCTGCTTGTCGATTTTCCAAGGCTGCACTTATAGTTGGTATATTTCTGGCTATGTCATTTACAGTTGTTCCCTCTCGCTCTCTGCTGATCAGGTGTATATTTCGGTGGGGGAAGTCTCTCATCATATGGGGTTCTCCACAGCCCCAACATTTCAAAGGTTCCTTCATTCTGACTGTCCCTTCCTTTTTATTGTTCCCTTCTACTGGTTTTGAAGCCACTTGGGACTGAGCAGTTTGGCTTTCTTTTGGTTTATTGAATTTTTTCCGTTGATGATCTCTACCAAAATTTCTTAGATATGCTGGTTTTGGTCTTTTACCTTTGAACTCACCCTTGTTCAGCCAGCTCTTCCCTTGTTCAGCTTTACCTTTAAACTGCTGATAGCATAATCTTGCTTTTCTAACAGCTTCATCCATTGTTTTTGGATTGTCAAATTCAATTTTCTCCTTGTACACAGTGGGCAAACAATTTAAAAACCTTTGCACTTTTGCCTTTTCTTCACTAATGTAAGGGACATACCTCAGTAAATTAGTAAACTTAGTGACAAACTCATCAATAGTGAGCTGTCCTAGCCTAAGTTCATGGAATTCTTTTGCTTTATCATCATAATAACATTCATTCAAATAACGGCTTTTGAACTTAGTCTGAAAATCTTCCCAAGTAACTGTCTTTTCATCAATGGCATGCACCATTTTTGTCTCTTCCCACCACAGTGTAGATTTTCCTTGTAGCTGGTACACAGCTAATCTGGCCTTCAGATTGCTCTCATATTCATAAACTTGGAAATACTTGATCATGTTCAGCAACCAAGCTTCAGCATCCTCCTCCTTCTCCCCATCGTAGGAAGGAGGTTTGATCTTTCTAAATTCTCCCTGAAACTCTCTTTTCTGTTTATGCTGCTGTCTAGAAGCATCATCCTCATCAGACTCATCCATCTTTCTCTTTCCAGAACCTTCGCCTTCCTGGCTGTTCCGGGAAGTTAGTTCTTTGATGAGCTTTTCCTGCTCCTTACTGGCTGATGACAACATGTCATTTTGGCTTCTCAGCTCAGCCAATTCTCCTTGCAGCCTATGCAACATAGCTATTACCGGGGCATTGGGATCTGGAGTAGCAAACTCATCCCGCAGATCCACATAAATCCCTTCACCTTCAGCCATTTCAACTGTACACACTTACAACACAGATTAGCAAAAGTTTATAAAACTAAAAAAAAAAAATATGTAATAATCAGTGAGCACAAAATTGACAGCCCAACTGTTGTAACTGGTGCTCCGATACCATTTGTCACACCTCCACCTCCAGTTTCACAAATTTTTTTATTTTTTATTTTTTTTCTCTTTATTCCCCTAGTGAGTGTGATAATGAGTTCTAACTTTATGCCCTCTTGACAAAGTTTTCTCTACTCATCTAGCCTCTTTACATTTATAAGAAAAACACATTGAACATTCCACTTATAGTCTTCTTAACCCCATATATATATAGTGATAATGAGTTCTAATTTTTAACTCAAATGTCCTCTTGGCAAAGTTATCTTTACTCATCTAGTCTCTAAAAAAAAAACATTGAACATTCCACTTAGAGTCTTCTTAACCACCTACATATACCTCTTTGGCTTACACATATTTATATATTATCACATATATATATATATATATATATATATATATATATATTCCACATAGCTAAATTATTCCCACATATCTATGTATATCTATATATATATTACCTACATATAATAAACTATTTCCCATTTCACATATCTATACACTCCCATATATATATATATATAGATATCTTACCTTCATGCAACAAATTATTTCACCTATATATATACATATTCCCACATATATAATTATATAGATAATTATTTCACATATTTCACATATATATATATATCTATATATAAATATTTCACATATAGAACTATATATTCCATACAAATAAACACCTCGGCATTTATGTGCGTCCACACATATATCACTATAACATTATAGAAATACATTTCATATATATGTATAAACTCTTCTTCGTTTTCTTTTCTATAATGATTCGAGCGTACCTTTATACATATGGCATGTATATAAAATTTCATAACAACCGCCCGTTAGTGTTAACGTGTCAACCCTCTAATCATTCCCGCTAACAAGATCATGGAATGCGTGCTAAACTTATCATATTAACTCATGTAAAACCTCTGTGTACCCGGTTTCTTGGTTACGTGCTCATAGCGGGTGATGGTATAGAGTTAAAGGCGGCCAGATCACCACGGTGCTTACCTAACCGAGGTGTGGATATTCACTGTGCCACGACCACAGGGTTGACTGGTTTTGACCGGGATTTAATTATCATTAAGCGCACTCTGCCATTACTATAATCAACCTTCGGTGGTGTGGTTTTTAATTATTCATTTTCTGGTATTGATTTTCATCGCCATGGTGTGTCCCTTTGCCTTTGTAGGCACGCATCAGTGATCTGTCATGTATTGATTTAACGTGAGGATATGTATCATGATGGCTAACGTTTTGGAACGCAGGGATGGCGCCTCCCACCCGCGTTCGAGTACCATACATGAAATCAGGCCCATTCCATACGCTACGTGTAGTGTGATCGTTGCACTCCTGCGTGGCCCAGTACTGGGCGAGCCGATTTGTGCAGGTCAGTACCTGGTTTATAATCTTTTCACTTCATCGAGTACAACTCTGTCGATGAGCCGAGTTGTTCCAAATCGACCTGGGGATTCTGTACCCTTCTAGGGTTACGGGATTAGGGTTTTGCACAGCCTTTCGACTGATCGCGGTGGCCTACACTTCGTTATCACTCTACGGCATGTGCCCTATTTATCAGCTCCGGTTTCAGTTGGGATCTCGTTCCTGTTGAGAGAATTGTTTCGTTGCTAGCTCGCTCACGGTGGGAGCTGATCGAAGTGAGATTGGATACAGGAGAAGCACTCAGTCTGAGGTATGCGAGTTCCAGCGTGGTATTCTGTCGTCTTTCATTCTTCAAATTGTTCTGATATTTTCCTTCTCTTTATACCTCTATATCTGAACCGGCAATGGATCTTTGGTGCAGAGAGTGGAGATCATGGGGTTTCTGGGCGACAGGCTACAGATTTAGTTTTATTTTAAAGTTCGTATTTGTAATATAATTTTTTTTTTTTTTTAACCTATCCAACGTAGTCGAAAGAGAGTTCTGATTCCAACTACTCTCGGCTCGACCACAGAATAGAATAGCTTTTTTATCTTACATTATTGTTACGTGTTTTGTTCGAACTCTGTGATTATTTTCAGAACTTATCTCCAGGACTTATTTCATGGCGGCATACCGATGATTTGTTAACCTAGTTAAGCCATGAATTCGTCTAGCCCGTTCGACTCCAACTGTGTCTAAATATGCCAGAGCCGAGCTCCTCCATGATATTCGTCTCCATGCGAGGTAATCGGTTATGTTTAACCGTGGGTCAATTTATCGTTTGAAGTGTTGATTTGAGAGTAGTTGCGCGTTCTGTGTTATGCTGTGTGGCCTCAGCCTGCTTAACATCTAATGGCTCAGAGTATAGTTTTAGTTCGAATTAAAATTTTTGTTTAATCTCGTTATTCAGTCCTGTGGACTACATATCATATTCAACTAACCTATACTTCCGCTAATAACTGTATCCTTCCACCGTATGACAGTGAATGAAACCACGGCAGAGTGATGGTCATTATGGTTTACCAACGATGGTTATTTAATCTCCCGGTATTCAGATATATATATATATATATTTTCTTACTCACAGATCTGACATATTGCAAGCACTACTGAAACGAACTAATTTCTAACCCTCGGCGTTTGTATGCCATATGGAACCATGCTACTATTAATTCTCGGCATGTTCACAGTTGAGTTTTGTTTTGTTTTATAATCTCCATGCATTAATATCGTAGACCCTACGCTGGAATTTCAATGGGCGTAGAGCTCCTGTGTGAAATTCGTTTTAACATAGCTAATTCGTATTTACGTCTTCCTCTCGTCCTACATCGTCACATATAATTATATACATACTTCGTGTTTTTTTTTCGATATGGAAAAGCTTAGTTGGATTGGTTTCTAATCCGTATTGATATATGTGTGTATATGCTCTCAACATAGTGTACGAGGAAATTATTAAGTACCCAAACGTCTTTCGTTTAATCACTAAGCTTACGTATTAGACTTTCATGTACAGATACACGGGTATTGATATTCTTTTAGCTCACGACTATTTCGTTTTTTATTTTATGCTGAGATATACATATGACACGATGCTATGCTATGTCGCGTAGCTTATTTTTATTTTTCTTTGCAACCTACATAACATGTGTTAATTCGGACTTGCGTAGAGAACAGATATATATATTTTTGTTAAGTGCTTATGCAAGTATTCAGGATTTCAACAGATAGTGTACATTCAGCACAACTTAATCCATTTCTATAATATTCTTCTTCTTTCTCAAGAGCTAGAAATGAGTTTAAACACTATATCCTATGCCTTTGAATATTTCTTCTACTCTTTGTAGAATAGAAGAAATTCTTTATCAAAAAATCTCGAAAGTCTTATCTTTGTTTAATGTCTTTACTTACTTTGCATAGTTCTACTACCATATGGGAATGAAATAGTAAGGTACAAATATAAAATCAATGACTACATACACATATATAACACAAGATAATAGTTCATTTTCCATACAATTGAAACTTCAGATTTAGACCCCAAGGGGTTTAGAGTTTCTGGAGATTCTACTCTAGAGATTTATGGTCTACAACTAAACAAAATCTGGAAGGTGAATACCTGAGGATGGAATTCTGTTAAATGTAGTACTAACATTTATTTCACCATTTAATTTATTTTTCTATATGTAGCCATTCATACCATCAGAAAGTAGAGTAACAAGAAATTTAGAACATACCACAATCTGCAATTGACCAACCTCCCAACCTTAGAATCCTTTTTGTCTCCCAGGACTCACCCCAGAAGTGAGATCACCTCCTGTACAGATCAACCCTCTGAATCTGCTTTAGACTTATTCAACTCCTTATTCCCCAAACATATTTGATACATCAGAGCCAGGGATGCTTTCTTTCCTGTTTAGCCTAGGCTTCCCATTTTGGGACTCTTTAAAGCTACTTTAAGCTTTTCCTCGGCTTTTCCAGCTTTTTCTCACCTCTTCCCAACTACTCCTCTTCATTGGGGAAATTTAGATTCCTCCTCAAATCTAAATTAATTTCTTTCAAGGATTTTTGAAAGATTTTTTTTTTTTGGGGATTTGTTGCCTTATCCATCCTCATGGATTTGGCAAGTGATCTCTAATTCTCATCTTGGTCAAAATGCACAATCATTTTATTTATTTCCTCAAATAAAATAGGAAATTACATTCACACCACACTTATCCCTTCAAGGTCCACCTTCAGTTAAGTTCATCATCTAACTCAAAATTCAGCACACAAATTGGGGTATTCATAGATGCATTAACGTGTGCGCAGTAAATTGGTTTCTCTCGGCCAAGCTTGAGGCCACGTGTCGTCGTGGGATCCTTAGGTGCGAATCTACACTCACCCTACGAAGGCGGTGCGATCAAAACCGAAAACCCGCCTTTACTGGTCATTAGTCAGAGTTCCGTCTTCCGATTTCCGCTTCTAATACTTCACTCCTTTCGTTATATATATAACTATTCCGCTTCAAGGTTACGGTGCATACTCCTACATTCATATTCCATTACGTTGTAAATATTCATCGCATTCTGCTCCGTAGCACTCGCACAGGATTATATTAGTGTCACTGGGATTCTGAGAAAACCTCTCCATACATAGGCTAAAATTTCGGCACCCTACACAATAATTTAACTCATAAATTAAAGGGTATCAAACCTCTTTCAACGGTGAGTACATAGAAGTCGTCCTGGAGTATTTTAACTATCGCACATTCTCGTACAACTCAAAATGCTCTACGCTTAGAGTTAAATCGAATGAAACCGTATGCAATCAATTAATTTCAGAGCGCATCAAATCTTGATACATATGTAAGCCCTTATTTACGAACCCACATCAGTTTGCTCGATCGTACATAGAATTACAAATCTACCCTTTTGCATAGGGTTTTCAATGTTCACAAACTTTGAAGGTCTAACTCAACTAGGGAAGTATACGGAGTATGATTCTGTCACAACATCGGTAACACAATTCAAATATTCTGATTCCTCTGCTCCTTGACTATACATATCGCTCTTGGTACTACTCCCTTCTTGCTTCCTCTACTCCTTGGTAAAGTCTTGCTCCTTGCATACACTTGTTGTTGTTTTGGGTGCTCCTCCTTTGGCATTGATGGCAACACATCCCATTAATCTAATACTTCCTCTGTTTTCCTTTTATGACCCTTCCTTTTGTTGCTAGCTCTTCCTCCCCCTTTGACATCAATGGCAAGGGGTTGCACATTTCTTAGTGTAGATTCTATCCTTTGATCCTTTGATTTTATCCTTTTTTCAACATTTCTTGCATTTCCTCTCTCTGAGATCTCTCTCTGAGATCTTCTGACTTTGTACCCTGCTGCTCCAAACTTTGGATTAAATCTAAAATACTGACCCTTTAGCCTTTTCATTGACTCTTTTATGCTAAATGTATTCTTTCCATAATCCTTTGATCTTGAGGACCTGTTTCATGCTTCCCTTGTTGGATGATCTCCCCCTGGAATGATATTTTCATTTCTGTTCTCCCCCTGAAACTGTGCTTTCTCTTTATATCAGAGAGTAGCATCTACAGATACTGCCCCTAGTCTATCTCTCAAATATTCAAATGGTTCTCTAGTAAGAGGTTTGGTAAATATATTAGCTGTCTGTTCTTTTGTTGGTACATATTCCAGCTTTACTACCTTCTGAGCCACTTGTTCTCAGAGAAAATGATACTTGATTGGGATATGTTTAGTTTTTGAATAAAGCACATGATTTTTTGATATACTTATAGCACTTGTATTATCACATTTGATTGAGATAGGTTCATCAATGCTCACCTTCATGTCTTGGAGGGTTTGCTTCATCCACATGACTTGTGTACAACATGTTGCTGCTGCTATATATTCTGCTTCTGCTGTAGATAGAGAGACAAATGTTTGTTTCTTACTTAACCATGGCACCAGACTTACTCCTAGATAGAATGCACCTCAACTTGTACTTTTCCTATCATCCACACAGCTGGCCCAATCTGCATCTGTGTATGTTGTCAAACTGAAGTTTTTGCCTTTAGGATACCAAAGCCCATATTGTGCAGTTCCTTGTAGATATCTCAATATTATTTTGACTGCAAGAATGTGATTTTGTTTAGGTGTTGCTTGATATCTAGCCACTAGTCCTACTGCTAGCATGATGTCTGGTCTTGATGCTGTCAGATACAGTAGAATTCCTATCATGGATCTGTAGATTTTTTTATCTATATTAGCAGATCCATCATCAACACACAACTTGCATCACGTGATCATGGGATTTGACACAGGTTTGCAGTCCTCCATTTTGAACTTTTCAACATTTATTTTAAGTATTTTTCCTGTGAGATGAATGTACATGTGTTCTTTTGCTAAATTTGAAGTCCTAAGTAGAAAATGAGCTCTCCAATCATGGACATCTCAAACTCTGATTTCATCTCTTCAGTAAACCCTTTTGCTAGTTCATCTCTGTTGCTTCCAAACATATACTACAACAATCAAGAGTTCATCTTCATGGGATTTTATGTATAGATTGTTGTCTAATCCACCTCTCTTAAAGTCTTGTTTTTTCAAATATTTATCCAATCTTGAGTACCAAGCACGTGGAGCCTATTTCAGTCCATAAAGAGCCTTCTTCAGTTTGCACACATAGTTTTCTTTGTCTGTAAAAGAGAAACCTTCTGGCTATTCCATGTAGATTTCTTCTTCTAGATCGCCATTCAGAAATGTAGATTTCACATCCATTTGATATACCTTGAAGTCTTGGTAGCATGCAAAGGCCAGAAACATTCTGATGGCTTCCATTCTGGCTACAGGAGAAAATGTTTCACCATAATCAAGTCCTTCGATTTGTGAATATCCTTTGCAAATTAGTCTAGCTTTATTCCTAATTACCTGTCCTTGTTCATTCATTTTATTCTTGAATACCCATTTTGAGCCAATGATATTTTTCTCAATTGGTCTAGGAAATAGTTCCCAAGTATTGTTCTTCTCAATTTGGTCCAATTCTTCATTCACTGCCTTCACCCAATACTTGCCCTTGCTGGCTTCTTCAAACTTCTTTGGCTCTATTTGTGATAACATAGCGATGTATACCTCTTCGGTCTGTTATGTTAGTTGCCTTCTTGTCTAGACCCATTTTCTCTTGTCTCCTATGATCTGATCTTCAGGATGGTTCTTATGAGTGTATCTAGAAGGGGCTTTAGAGCTCAGTTCAACATCTTTTGTTGTCTTGCTTGTTTCCTCATCATCTTGGTTTTCTTATTCATGGCTGTATGATGGACTACTGCAGTATGTATCTCTTGTATGGTTTGGAAGTTCTTCATCAAATCTCATGTCAATGCTTTCTACTATTTTTCGAAGAGTCTTGTTGTAGCACCTCTACCCTTTAATTTTGGATGCATATCCTAGAAATATCCCTTCATCTTCTCTTGCATCAAATTTCCCAATATTTTCATCATTATTCTTTATATAACATTTACTTCCAAAGATTCTAAAATGCTTGATTGAAGTTGACTTACCATGCCATAGTTCATAGGGAGTCTTGTCACTACTTGGCCTTAAGTGAGCTTTATTAAAGATATGCACCGCTATGTGTACTGCTTCTGCCCAAAAGGTTTGAGGAATATTACTCTCTTGCATCATGGCTCTAGCAATTTGTTGTACAGATTTGTTTTGTCTCTCTACTGCTCAGTTCTGTTGAGGTGTCCCTGCAATAGTAAATTGTTGCTTTATGCCATGTTCATTGCATAGGTATACAAAGTCATAATCTGTGAATTCACCTCCTCTGTTTGATTTGATGCACTTCAGCTTGCATCTTGTCTGATTTTCTGCTAAGGCTTTGAATATTTTTAATTTTTCCAGAGCTTTCGATTTATTCTTGAGAAATGCAACCCATGTCAGTCTCGAGAAATCATCCATTATCAGCATGAAGTATGATTCTCCACTTGGTGTTTTAGTTCTTGCTGGTCCACACAGGTCCATGTGCACAAGCTGGAGTGGTATTCTTGTTGATAACTCATCTTTGGCCTTAAATGATGTGCAGGTCTGTTTGCCCAATTGACAAGATTTGCATATGGTATTAGAAGGCCCTTTTATTTCTGGCATGTCTCTGACAGCTTTCTTCTTGCTTAGTCTGATGATGTGATCGAAGCTGAGATGTCCCAACCTTTTATGCCATAACCATTACTCCTCAAGCTTGCTAAGATGACATGATTCATCTTCCTCTTTCACAATGTAAACATTACTCTCTTTTCGAACTCGTTTGAGCAGAGTCTTACTTGTGGTGCTTGATCTGACTTCACAATATTGTGCTCTAAAAAGAACTTCACAGCCTTTATCACACATTTGACTGCCACTTAGCAAATTAGCTTTCAGCCCATCTACAAATAATACATCTTGGGCCTTTCCTCTGCCATTTTCTAGGCTGACTGAGCCTTTCCCTTTTATTTTTCCTGATTTATCATTACCAAAAGTAACATTGCCATATTTCTTTTCATCAAGAGTTATAAACTTACTTCTGTCTCCAGTCATGTGTTTTGAGCAGCCACTGTCCAAATACCACTGGATTTTTAGGTCTTGAGTAGTTAGAGCCAAGTCACATTTATTCACCTTCTTTATCCATTGGAAGCACCCTTTTGTTTGGTATCTTTTGTGAGGTGATGAACTACTTCTTCTGAGAGGAAATTTGGAAGGCATATGTCCAACTTGATTGCATACACAATATTTTATCATAATTTTTGTAGAATTGTGAGTATGAACAAAATTTCTTTGATTCATAAACCTCCTTGAAGTGGTGAGCATCAATATTTGTCCATAATCTCTACACTCAATGATCTTATGGCCAAATTCCTTACAATAAAAACAGTAGCCATAGAAACTATTTGCATACCTGATGTAAGGTTGTCTTCTCGATTTGTTTGTTTGAGACACTCTCTTCACTGTTTGCATATTTTTCTGGTTTGAATTACTCCACCTTGCATGACAATATGCAGCAATGTGTCCCAGCTTGTGGCAGACATAACAGGTGGCATTCTTTATAGGAGGGAGGAATCTCCTTTGATGGCTTCCAAATTTGATATACTCAGGGGCATACGATCCTTTTTCTGTTATCTTAGTATTTATTGCATTTTGTTACTAGAGGTTTCTTCTGATCTCTATCTTCTTCATTACATGTTTCTTCTTTTGTAGGAATTTTTTGAGCTGCTTCGTCATTCTTCTTTTCTTTTACAAAAATAATCTCTTTATTTTACTTTTCTTTTCTTTTACTTGATTCTCCTTCATATCCTATTCCCTTTTTTATCATAGGATATCTTTGAGCATCCAGAATTTCGTTCAACTTACTAGAGCTTGTTGTTTAAGAGGAATTTGTAGATACTTTCCTCTGAGTATTTTCTAATTTCTTCCTCAGACATACAACTTCTTCTTCCATCTTCTCTTGTTCTCGAGTTTTATCCTTGATTTGCTGAAGTAACATGTCTTCTATCTTCTTGGCTTCTTCTAGCTCTACCTTCAGCTGTATGAGGGCTTCTAAATTTTTCTCTTCTCTTACATACTTGAGGAGAATGTCCTTTTGTTTTCTACACTTCAGTTTGGGTCTGTCAATCTCCTCCAGAGCACTTCTTAGCTCCCCTTCAAGGTCGACTTCACCTTCTTCTTCTTCATATTTTAGCACGAGTCCTTCAAGTTATTCTATGGCCATCAATAAAAATTCAGAGGTTCCTTCTTCACTTGAGCGTTCATCTGAGTCTTCAGATGTACTGCTGTCTTGTTGAGCATAGAAGGATTTTCTGCTGAACTTCTTTCCTTTTTGCCAGTTCTTTGATGTATTTTTCTCTGATTCTTGGGCCTGATTCCTTACTTTATTGTGAGGACACTTGGCTGCATAGTGTCCAAATTTTCCACAGTTAAAGAATTTGAAAGGAAGTTTACCTTTGTATTTACCTAAGCCTTTATCCAGTTTCTTGACAAATTTTTCTTCTTCTTCATCCGAGCAAGAGCATATGTCTTCCTCTTCTTCTTTCTTCTTTTCTATTTTAAAGGCTGCCTCCCTCACACTTGGCTTCTTCTATGGGAGCCTCATTTCATATGCTATTATATTTCCAAGTAGTTGGTTCATGGTCAAGGTCTCCCAATCAGCTGTTTCTTCTATTGCAGACACCTTGGGATTAAACCTTGAAGGAAGAGATCTTAGAATCTTTTGCACAATTATAATTTCTGGTATGGTTTCTCCAAGAGCTTTCATATTGTTAAAAATTTCTACAACTCTCAAGAAGAAGCTTCCAACATCTTCATCATCATTCATTTTTAAATTTTCAAATTGGGCTCTATATACTTGAAGTTTGGCAGTCTTTACCTTTTTATCACCCTCATGGATATTCTCTAGAGTGTCCCACATATCTTTAGTAGTCTTATTGTGCATTATTTTGATAAATTCAGCCTCACAAAGTCCACTTAAGATTGCATTCATGGCCTTTTCATTTGCTACAAATTCTTGTTTAGCTTCTCTTTCTGGGTCAGTTGCCTTTGGGGCATATCCAAATTCTACAGTAGCCCATACCTCTATTCCTAGAGACATTGTGTATGCTCTCATTCTGATTTTCTAGAAGGCATAATTAGTGCCAGTGAACAAAGGGGCTTTATTGGTTCAGCTTCCTTCTTGACTAGCCATCTTGGAGGCCTAGGATCTCCTTTCAGTGGTTAAACTAGTATAAAAGGAACCTTCACTGTTACCAATTGTTGAATTCTTAGTTAAACTGAGAGGGGGGGGGGGTGGATCAGTTTAACACATACATGAGCTTTTTAAAATTTTCATCAACTTATTTACAACTTACTTTTATAACCAACCTTAGTACATGAACAGTCTTAATATGTTGCAGCAAGTATTAAACTAATGTGTCATCAAACTTATTATGAGAGCAGCAATCATTAAGCAGATTTGGTAAATCATCTCAGTACACAGGCAACACAGATAGAGACAGCAGATGTAAGTGGAAACCCATAAAGGGAGAAAACCACATTTTATTATTGTTGTGATGCAAAGGCAAGCTACAACTCCCTCTCACCACTGTTTTTCTGCAGGCACCAACCTACAGGAAGCTCCAACCTCAATTCTGCAAGATACAACTTGCAAGGAAGCTCCAACTCCCTTCAATTTATCTAAATAAATGTTTGCTGATTTACTTCTGGTATTAGCTCTGTTCTGTAGCATCTCTTTCTGCTCCTCTCTTCCTTATGTTCTCTACCTCAATCTTCTATACTCTGCATTCTCTATCCTTACTCTCTCTTACCACTTTATGCATATCAAGTTGATATTATATATAGAGTTCATCACATGACTGTTTGTATTTTACAAGGAATTTGAAGTGAACAGCCATGACTTTTTCACTTCTGTCTTCTCATTTCTTTGTTCAACTCATTAAAAAAATATAGCAATATGAAAAAATTTCAATATTATAATGGTATTTTTCTTTTCCTTTGGATACTTGCCTTTGCATCACAAACAATATAAAAACAATTAAAACATTTACATTTTCAGTTTCAATGCATAAACTTCGCTCAGCCCTTAGGTTGCTGGTTTTTCATTTCTGTAGCATTCATGCAACTGTCCTGCATACTTTGTTCACTGTATTCTGCATATTTCATCTGTTCACTACACTTTTGAATCCATTTGCTGCACATCTCTTCAATTCTACAATCTGTATTTACCTCTATCAGGTCCATATTCTTCAATTCTTAGTCGAAGGCTAACTTTAATTTCTAAATTTTCGAATCCACTATCCAAATCCTACACGAACTTGAGCTCTCACGTGATTATCAGAATACATAGTTATATGCGGTCACAGCATAATCAAATCACATTAAACTTTCTCTGTGCATGTAAAATTGCATCCAAAAAAAAATTTCTATGCTCAAGGTTTATATTTCGCATTTACAATATAATTCATATGTGAGGTTCGACTTTATCATAACGTTATATATATATATATATATATATATATATATATATATATATATATATATACTTTGACATGTATTACTCCTTCAATCAATCTTCCCCAACCTTTTCACTCACCCATATAGTCGGGCCCACATCCTCGTTCAATCGACGACTGCAAACTTTACTGCATACCATTCGATGATCCGACGATCATTGTGCAACCAAAGTGAACGTCATTTAATTCTCCGAGTTCACATGATGGAGTGGGTCCCAATGCTTAACTCTCCTTCTCATTTGACGACAGAGAGCACATCGCCTTGCCCCGTGTGATTCGACGGATATTGCTTGGCTTAGATGCACGAACGATAATGCGTGATGAGAGCAGTTTCTCCAGACCGCTTGAGGCCACATGTCAGGCAGTGAATGGAATTGCTCCAAATTCTTGAATACCGCTCACCCTACGAAGGCGGTGCGATCAAAACCGAAAACCCGCCTTTACTGTTCATTAGTCAGAGTTCCGTCTTTCGATTTCCGCTTCTAATAATCCGCTCCTTTCGTTATATATATAAATATTCCGCTTCAAGGTTATGGTCCTTTACATCCTCACTGCATTCATATTAAATTATGTTGTAAATATTCATCGCATTCTTCTCCGTAACACTCGCACGGGATTATATTAGTGTCACTAGGACTCTGAGAAAGCCTCTCCACACAGGGGCTAACATTTCAGCACCCTACACAATAATTTAACTCAAAACTTAAAGGGTATCAAACTTCTTTCAACGGTGAGTACATAGAGCTCGTCCGAGAGTATTTTAACTATCGCACATTCTCGTACACCTCAAAATTCTCTACACTTAGAGTTAAATCGAATGACACCATATGCAATCAATTCATTTCAGAGCGCATTAAACCTTGATATATATATAAGCCCTTATTTACGAACCCACATCAATTTGCTCAATCGTGTATAGAATTACAAATCTACCCTTTGCACAGGGTTTTTAATGTTCACAAACTTTGAAGGTATAACTCCCGCTTCCACAGGAAATATACAGGTATGATCTTATCTGTCAATAACACAGGATTTCATATTACAGTTCCTCTGCTGCTTGACTGGTACTGCTCCTTACTGGTACTGCTCCTTGACTGGTACTGCTCCTTACTGCTTCCTCTGCTCCTTGACTGGTACTGCTCCTTACTGCTGCCTTGTTGTTGTTTCAGGCGCTCCTCCTTTGCCATCTCCTTTGCCATCAATGACAACATTTCCAACAATATTTGTAGTACCTTACATGTTATTCCTATCTCTCCAACAAAATAATTGGATTAAATATGAAATTTAGAGTAAAATGAGATAGAAGAAGATTTTCATGCCTGCACTTCTACCCACATAGAAGTTGAACTACAAATGGAGTTCCAAATTCTATTGAATTTGGACTTGTATCTAGAATAAAAAATAAAAATAATTTCCTTTTAATGTAATGAATGTTCTCATCTACGAATAAAACCATTTTTTAAAGTGTTACAAAATATGATACATATCCTTTAATTGGATTAGAGTGAATCTAAATTTCACGGAGTTGTAAAATTGTAATAATGGGAAGTAGAACCAAGTCTTTCAACACTAATAGAAAATAACAACAACATGAGGATCCCTCAATCAGTACACATCCAATGCATTGGACTTGGGGTAAGTAGATAAAGAGTTTCAAGGTCAGGAAAAATTAAATGATCCATCTAACCCTTAGAAATAAATGCGAGATAAAGAGGACAAAGCAGTGGTATTTTTCTTGTCTCCCATAAAGAGGAAGTAAACCAGTGGCATTTTTCTTGTCTCCCATAAAATTTAAGGCATTTACTAGTGTTTTTGTAAACCACATGTACATGTCTTTTCTCAGAAACCCAACAATTAGAAAATACAACAAGGATGCTTTAAAAATCACATGTCTATTACCTTTATAAAAAAATTCGGTAAATGTGTCTATCACCTCATAGGGGTCCAGTATCACCTAACCAACCATAATGCCTAGGATGTGGTGTTACTCATTTAACAACAATGATGATTTCCAAATGACATGGCTGTCACCTTTATACAACTTATAGCTAAATGCAAGGATTTTTTCGAAATCACATGTCTATCACCTTTATAAACTTATAGCTAAATGCAAGGATTATTTAAAAATCACATGTTTATCACCTTTATAAAACTCATATAGCTAAATGCAGGGATGGCCCTACTGTTTTTGGAAACCATGTACATGTCATTTCTCCCATAAGCTTTAAGTAGTTTTCTTATGTTTTTAGAAACCATGTACATGTTATTTCTCCCATAAAATTTAACCATGTACATGTCCTTTATCCCATAAAATTTAAGGAATTTGTTATTGTTTTTGGAAACCATGTACATTTCGTTTCTCCCATAAACTTTAAGGAATTTTCTAGTATTTTTTGAAACCATGTACATGTCATTTATCCCATAAAATTTAAGGCATTTTATAGTGTTTTTGGAAATCATTTGCATGCCATTTCTCCCATAAAATTTAACCATGTACATGTCATTTCTCCCATAAACTTTAAGGTATTTTCTAGTGGTTTTGGAAACCATGTACATTTCATTTCTCACATAAAATTTCATTAGGGGAATTTTGAGGTCTAAAATTGGCCTCCTAAGGAAAATGTACAATAAAAATTCACTTTACGAGAACCAATCACAATTTAGGGGATGACATCATCTCTAATGGTTGAGGTGGCATTGCTTGAGTTAAAGGTACTTGCCACATTCTCAATGGTGGATAAAAAATCATGGTTAACCATGGTAGTGCTCTAAGTACTTTTAAAATCATGAAGTAGAATACTCATAATAAATTCCATTTCACACTTTTTGAATAAAATATTATTATTGTCATTTCATATTTTTTGAAAGAAACAATGCATATACCTGCATAATCTTTATGTATTTACACACTTTTAAATAAATATTATATTTTTATATTTTTAAATATTTATTTATAAATCAAATCATTTCATTATGTAATATAAAATTCATACATAAAAAAATATAGTATATTATATTATTTTTATATAGTATATTAATTATATGTTATTATATAATTTAACACATACATGAGCTTTTTAAAATTTTCATCAGCTTATTTACAACTTACTTTTATAACCAACCTTAGTACATGAACAGTCTTAATATGTTGCAGCAAGTATTAAGTTAATGTGTCATCAAACTTATTATGAGAGCAGCAATCATTAAGCATATTTGGTAAATCATCTCAGTATATAGGCAACACAGATAGAGACAGAAGATGTAAGTGGAAACCCATAAAGGGAGAAAACCACATTTTATTATTGTTGTGATGCAAAGACAAGCTCCAACTCCCTCTCACCACTGTTTTTCTGCAGGCACCAACCTACAAGAGGCTCCAACCTCAATTCTACAAGCTACAACTTGAAAGGAAGCTCCAAATCCCTTCAATTTATCTAAATAAATGTTTGTTGATTTACTTCAGGTATCAGCTCTATTCTATAGCATCTCTTTCCACTCCTCTCTTCCTTATGTTCTCTGCCTCAGTTTTTTATACTCTGCATTCTCTGTCCTTACTCTCTCTTACCACTTTATGCATATCAGGTTGATATTATATATAGAGTTCATCACATGACTATTTGTATTTTACAAGGAATTTGGAGTGAACAACCATGAATTTTTGACTTCTGTCTTCTCATTTCTTTGTCCAACTCATTAAAAAAAATAGCAATATGTAAAAATTTAAATATTATAATGGGATTTTTATTTTCCTTTGGATACTTGCCTTTGCATCAAAAACAATATAAAAACAATTAAAACATTCACATTTTCAGTTTCAATGCATAAACTTCACTCAACCCTTGGCTTGCTGGTTTTTCATTTCTGTAGTAGTCATGCAACTGTCCTGCATACTTTTTTCACTGTCTTCTACATATTTCACCTGTTCACTACACTTTTGAATCCATTTTCTACACATCTCTTCAACTTTGCAATCTTTGCTTACCTCTGTCAGGTCCATATTTTCCAATTCTTAGTCGAAGGCTAACTTTACTTTCTGAATTTTCGAATCCACTATCCAAATCCTGCACGAACTTGAGCCCTCACATGATTATCTAAATACATAGGTATATTCGGTCGCAGCATAATCAATTCACATTAAACTTCTCTGTGCATTTAAAATTGCATCCAAAAAGAAATTTCTATGCTCAAGGTTTATCTTTCGCATTTACAATATAATTCATATGTGAGGTTCAACTTTATATATATATATATATATATATATATATATATATATATATATATATATATATATATATATACTTTGACATGTATTAATCATTCAATCAATCTTCCCCAACCTTTTAACTCACCCATATAGTCGGGCCCACATCCTCATTCAATCGACGGCTGCAAACTTTATATATATGTATGCTTTATATATGTATATATAATTTTCACACTAGGTTGGAATCGGTCGGAACAACATAGTTTTTCACTCCTATCTTTTCAGTCACTCACTCAATGCAAATTTTAGCCCTAATTTTTTCATTGATGAAGACATTTTTTTGGGTATAATTGTATTCATTTAGCATAGTTTTCATCCCCTGATTTTGCACCTCGAATGCAACCTTAGTGATAGTTTTCTACACTTTTCTTATAACTAATTACTTTTTTCATTTATATTTTTCCCTTAGTCTAAGTAGTACTCCTATCACGTATTTTTCAATTCTTGTGTTGTTGATATTGTATTTTAAATAATTTTTAGAAAATCATGTAGATAGAGGAAAAGCCCCCTAAGTCTCCTAACAACTTCCTCTTTTACTGTTTTTCTTTGTTGCATTAAATATTTATGTCTCAATATACTAAGTGTAAAACCATACCATACTTTAATAGCCCTTAGACTCATAGTAAGATATATCCCTTTAGCGTCATAGTAAGATATATAGCTCATTACTTTAATAGCCCTTAGACTCACACTAAGATTATTTGATATATAATTATTACAAAAAAAACATATTCATTGATATATAAAAATCATCTGAATTATTGCCAATGTTCAAAAAAACAAAAAAAAATACTCCAAAAAGAATGTGTGTTTCCATTATATTTCAAAATTATATTTTGGTGAATTGTTTTTGGAACCATTGCAATTAATTTTCTTTTATTGGTAAGGAAAATTAGAAAAATAAAATTATTCTATTTTATTTCTAAGAGACAAAGCCTCCTTTTCAGAAATTTCAATAAACATTTAGCTTTTTTAAATGTGTGTTAAAATTTAGGAAAGTAAAATTCCCTATAATCACATTATTTTTAATTGAATTCTCTATCCATTTAAAAAAAATTGAACAAACAACAATTAAATATCTACACTTTTAAATTTATTTGATAAACCAAATATTCTTAAAGGCTTGAAAATATTTTAAATTACAAATTTTAACTACATCATTTTAATAATATAAAAACATAAAACACTTTAAAATATTTTAAAATACAAAATATTAATTTTATTTTTTTATAATTTAAAATTATAATAACAATAATGTTAAACAAAATCTTAACAAAACTGTATTGAAAAAACAAAATCTCAATGTAAAACTAAATTTGAAATATTATAATTCATTATCAATAATATCAAACTATATTTTGTAAAATATTAATAAAATATTTTATAAAATTTTCTTCAACGCAGGCTACCTCCTCCTCATTCTGAACCCAGCTTGCCTATTCCAGCCAGTTTCCGCTTGAGAAAGCATCTGCTCTAGTCTACGAGTGGTATGATGACCTTGGCAAAGCATTCTGTGGAAACCTTTGGAAAAATGCAGAAGGTTCGATCCTTAAACGTCTTGTCGAAAGAAAGTTTTCCTGTGAGCTAAAAATTATTTTGAAATTGAAATTTCAAATACTAGCGACAACTAAGAATAACAAATCTCTAAATTTACTTAAATTTAACTTAGCAATACAAAAATACTAAACTAACAAAAATAGAAAAAGTAATGAAACGAGAGTAGGGAATTGTAGAAATTTGAATAACTGTTAAAATTATTCACTGAGATTATTTGATCACACACTATTTGAGCTTCATGCATAATAAATAACCTCTTCTACTATTGATCATTAATTGCGGAAATATAAACAATCACATGCGCACATTAAAACCATAAACAATCACACATATAAACACAGTATTTATGGGAAAGCTTAAAGCTGAAAACCCCCAACTGTCTGTATATTATAGTGATAGAGATCATGTAACAATCATTGTACAAACTCCTCACAATCTCTCAGTACAATCTTCAATTGTTACACACTACACATGCTCCAATCTACTCCACCTGTTAGCCTGCCTCTACTGCGCCATCCAAGATAATAATGGCCCTGACTGAGTTCGAATCCACCTGGTATGCACTGCGCAATCCTCATTGGCATCTCCATCAATTTGTGGTGCAAACTCATGCACCAGTATGGTCACAACTGATAGTCACACTTGTTCTTTCACCTACCTCTCCACTGGTCTCCACTGAAACTGTCCATGCACTGAAGTTAACTGATGTATTCTTTATTTGATTTATGAGTTAATAATTAGTGAATTAATTAATAATTAATTCACACCACTCTCACTAGTGTATCAATCAGTTAGACTAGATACAACTAGCTCAACTATGTTTAACTGAGTTACACTGAACACAACTCCATTAACTCCTCAATCAACTCCACCAAACTCTGTCACATCATTTCTAACTGAAGTCTCCATGCAATAGCCCCACTTAACCCTCAGGAGTAGCGTAATTCCTTCTGTCAGCTGCATGTGCCACATCTGTGCACTTAATTGAAGTGTTCCAAGAGGATAAGATAATGTTTAGAGTTCAAATATTATTAAGCACTAATAATATTCGACATATCTATTTTTAGGCTGGCAATCTAAAAATAGATTCCGCCCAGTATGTCTAAAAATAGAAGTCCATCTATTTTTTCCGACTTGACCAACCATCCACAAATAGTATCCTACAACTCATAGAACATGATCCATATGTCTAAAAATAGAATTTGTGCCAAAAATTGCTTGTGGGCCCACTTAGTGAAGGTGACTTCTTTTCATTCACTAAGATCATCATCTTGTTGCATTCTCAACACTCCCTCTCAACAAGATATGGATTATCTGCAACCCCTATCCTGCCTCTGTGGTATTCGAATTTTCTCTTGGTGAGCGCCTTCTTCAAGATATCAGCATCCTGATCCTCCGTAGGAATGTATGAAAGTAACATGACCTTCCGCTGCACACAATCTATGATATGATGATACCGGATGTAAATGTGTTTAGATCTATCATGAAATACTGGACTAATCAAGAGTTTGATGCAACTCTTATTATCACAATAAATCACAGTAGGATCCAAGTGTGACCCGAACAACCCAACCAGGATCTTCCTCATCCATATAGCCTCGCATGCAGCCAAAATCGCTGCCATATACCCGACCTATGCTGAACTGAGTACCACAGATCTCTACTTCCTACTGTACCAAGAAACTACTGTCGACCCAATACTGAAAATCCCTCCAGATGTGCTCTTTCTGTCTGTTGGGATCCCTGCCCAATCTGCATCTGTGAAGCCACATAGCTTCACCTCATCCGACTGTCTGTACCATAATCCATATCCTGATGTGCCTCTGAGATATCTCAATACATGCTTGCCCGCCTTCCAGTAGAGCTTGGTTGGCTTAACCATAGCTTGTGAAAGTTGGTTAATAGCATAGCATATGTCGGGTCGTGTATTAACCAAATACAAAAGCAACCCCACCAACTGTTGATAAACAGTGGCATCCACTACCTCCGCCGAAGTAGCATCCTCCTTCCTCCATCCACCAAGAAGAGGAGTATCAACAGGCTTGCAACCATGCATGTTGAACTTCTCCGGTATCTCCCGGGCATACTTACCCTGACAAACAAACAGTCCACCACTGCGCTGCCAAATTTCCAATCCCAGTAAATAATGAAGGACGCCCAAGTCCTTCATCTCAAACTCTTTTGCAAGATCCTCCTTGCATGAGAGTATCAACAACTCATCACCTATCAAAATCAAATCATCTACATAAAGTACAATGATCAGCAACTTACCCTCCACCACAATCTGGTATAGGTTAGGATCTGCCTCACTCTTGGAGAATCCAAGTCCGGTGAAATAACTGTCTATCCGTGTGTACCAAGCACGAGGTGCTTGTTTCAACCCATACAACGGTCTCTTGAGCCTACACACATGCGACACGTTGCAGAAGATCTTGAAACCTTCGGGCTGCTCTATGTACACCTCCTCCTCAATGAATCCATTGAGGAATGCAGTCTTCACATCCATCTGAATAATTTGCCACCCCATCTGCGCTGAGAGAGCAAGAATCGTCCATATGGAAGAATACCTTGCGACAGGTGCAAAGGTCTCTTCATAATCGATCCCCTCTATCTGTGAAAAGCATCGGGCAACAAATTTTGCCTTGTACTTCTCCACACTCCCGTCAGCTGCCTGCTTCACTTTTTATATCCATCTCGAACCCACCACTGATTTCGCCTCCGGCCTTGGGACAATCTCCCATGCACCGTTTCTGACAATTGAATCATACTTTTCCACCATGGCATCTACCCATGCGGGATCCTCCACAACTTCCTCGAAAGAGGATGGCTCTGTCACGATACACTTTCTCACAAGAGCCATGTATCCAATGTATCGATCAGGTGAATGTCTCTATTTGTGTTGTGCTGTAGGTGCTCCTACAACCTTCTCTGCATCTTGAACCAGTCGCTCAGCTTCTATAGTGCGCTTCCGCCCTCTGATGGTTGGTGCTGCATGAGTGGTCTCTTCCACTCCATGAACCTCATCTTGTGGCTGATCCACATCCTAAAACTCATCCTTAGGAACTAATAGCTCCTCTTTTGCATGCAATTGTGGTTCCCTCTCAAGCAAACACTTCATGGCTTTCTCCTCCTGAATTTTGATATCCCATAGCACAACAGTCTTACGACTGTCTGGCAAATACACACGATAGTTGTGGGGTGTATCAATGTACGCCAAAAATATCCCAACCTTTGCGGTCGGCTCCAGCTTCTTCCTGGCATCCTTCGTCACATGAATCTAAACAAGTGAACCAAAAATCCTCAAATGGGAAATATCAGGCTTCTTACCAGAAAACGCCTCCTCGGGTGTACTCATTCCAAGTATATTGTGAGGACAACGGTTCTGCACATATACTGCAGTATTGTATGCCTCCACCCACAAGTGTATGGGTAGGCCATGATCATGCAACATCGCCCGTGCAACACCCACGATCGTTCTGTTCTTCCGCTCAGCAACCCCATTCTGCTGTGGGTTATGAGGTGCTATGAGCTCTCTTCGAATTCCTTCTACGTTATAAAAGTCCCTGAATTCGCCAGAGATGAATTCACCACCATTGTCGCTCCTAAGAGCCTTCACCTCTTCCCCGATTCTTTCTCAACCAGTGCCTTGAACTCACAGAACTTTGAGTATGTCTCACTCTTCTTCTGCATGAAGAAGATCCAGCACTTACGAGAAAAATCATCAACAAAGATCACATAGTACCTGTGCTTTGCTGTCGAAGCAACTGAGAAAGGTCCACACACGTCTGTGTGAATTCTCTCAAGGATTGTCGTGGCGCGACTATCCTTCTCGTGAAAGTTGGCTTTCACAAATTTTCCCAAGGTACATCCCTTGCACTGATCTGACTGTGCAATAGTGCCTTTAGGAAGCCCAGCATAAATCTGCTGCAGTATCTTCAAAGCTCCATGGTGAAGTTGGCCCAATCTCCGGTGCCAAAACTTGCCATCATCCCGGCTCACCACTCCTTCTGCCTTGCCTGCCATTGCTGCGCAGCCATCTACTTGCAATTGATAAAGGTTCTTAACTCGAAACCCTATCCTCCGGGTCTCACCAGTTGCCTTACTGTGCAGGAAAGCCTTTCCCTCGCTAAAGACAACATCATATCCCTTGTCTTATAACATCGCCACAGAGATAAGATTCTTCTTCAATCCTAGAACATGCATCACATCCTTCAATACGAAGGGTTTACCAGACTCCCTCTCAAAGGAAATGGTATCGATACCAGTCGCACTGTATCTACCATCATCGCCCATCTCGATGTGCACTCCAAGATCTTTCTCATCTAGATCAATAATCAAATGTCGATATCTTGTCATGTGAAAAGACACACTACTATCCAGAAACCACACTGAACCCATCACACTTGAGAACAAGCATGCGATCAGTGAAAAATTCAGCTCAAACTGCGAGGCTAAGGCCTCTCCAGCTGCAGATCTAGAAACCTGCTTGTTTTTCTTCTTCTGCGGACAATTTGTGGCATAATGTCCGTGTTAGTGACAGTGAAAGCACTTCACCTTGGACATGTCCTGCTTCTTGCCTTTTGCACCAGATTGAGAAGCTTTCTTTCTCTTTCCCTTCTTTTCTTTGGCAGCCAAAGCGCAATTCTCTTCATCGAAGTTCTTTGATGAAGATCCATCCCTGGTACTTCGCTTTATCTCCTCTTACACAAGATCCGACCTAAGTCGCTCCCATCCTGGCAATTTCTCCCGACCATTGACAGAGTCCTGATAGGAATTCCAACTCTTAGGAAGCCCAAGGAGAGCCAGGGTCACTAAGTCCTCATCATCAACAGTCACCCCCACACTTCCCAGCTCATCCCTGCATTGGATGAACTTCGTGAGGTACTTGGGCATACTGTCGCCTTTGTCCATCTTTATGTTTCTGAGTTTATCCTTGAGCGCCAACTTCCTCTGGTATTTCTTGCTTTGGAATAAATCTGTCAAGGCTTTCCACGTCAAGAATGGAGAAGCCTTACCATGAAGGCTGGACACTATGTGATCCTTCACGCCCTCCAACAGAATCCTTCGACACTTTGATGTCTTCTTTTGCCATGCGTCAAGTACGGAAACATCAGTAGAAGTAGGCTTTGGAATTTCTGCATCTATGAACTCCTTCAACCCATTGTCATCTAGCACTGCCTCCATCCTGTCCTTCCATGCAATATAATTCGATTTTCCCTCAAGGGCATACTCCAATCGCAATCCGTTGAAAGACATCTCAACTTCGACATCAAGAAAACACTGCTGCAAATTTGAATTCCACCAGCACAAAACTCAACCGCTTCAATGTTTTTCAATTGCTCCAATGATCAATATCGCTTTGATACCATGTAGAAATTTGAATAACTGTTAAAATTATTCACTGAGATTATCCTGATCACACACTATTTGAGCTTCATGCATAATACATAACCTCTTCTACTATTGATCATTAATTGCGGAAATATAAACAATCGCATTTGCACATTAAAACCATAAACAATCACACATATAAACACAATATTTATGGGAAAGCTTAAAGATGAAAACCCCCAACTATTTTCATATTATAATGATAGAGATCATGTAACAATCATTGTACAAACTCTTCACAAGCTCTCAGTACAATCTCTAATTGTTACACACTACACAAGCTCAGATCTAACAAAACACATGCTCCAATCTGCTCCACCTATTAGCCTGCCTCTACTGCACAATCCAAGATAATAATGGCCCTGACTGAGTTTGAATCCACCTGGTATGCACTGCACAATCCTCATTGGCATCTCCATCAATGTGTTGTGCAAACGCATGCACCAGTATTGTCACAACTGATAGTCACACTTGCTCTTTCACCTACGTCTCCACTAGTCTCCATTGAAACTGTCCATGCACTGAAGTTAACTGATGTATTCTTTAGTTGATTTATGAGTTAATAATTAGTGAATTAATTAATAATTAATTCACACCACTCTCACTAATGTATCAATCAGTTAGACTAGATACAACTAGCTCAACTATGTTTAACTGAGTTAAACTGAACACAACTCCATTAACTCCTAATCAACTCCACCAAACTCTGTCACATGAGTTCTAATTGAAGTCTCCATGCAATAGCTCCACTTAACCCTCAGGAATAGTGTAATTCCTTCTGTCAGCTGCATGTGCCACATCTGTGCACTTAACTGAAGTGCTCCAAGAGGATAAGATAATGTTTAGAGTCCAAATGTTATTAAGAGCTAATAATATTTGACATATCTATTTTTAGACTGGCAATCTAAAAATAGATTCCACCCAGTATGTTTAAAAATAGAAGTCCATCTATGTTTTGCAACTTGACCAACCATCCACAAATAGCATCCTGCAACTCGTAGAACATGATCCATATGTCTAAAAATAGACATAGTCTAAAAATAGACTTTGCGCCAAAAATAGCCTGCGGGCCCACTTAGTGAAGGCGACTTCTTTTCACTAATCTCATCATCTTGTTGCATTCTCAACAGGAAACACATATTCTAGCTCAAGATACAAAAAAAATAAAATAGTAGAAGTACTAAAACAAAGACCAGTAGTATACTAACATACAAAATTCAAACTCAATAGACACACACAACTTCCTACTCCTCCGTTTGTTGTTTTTCATCGTTTACTGTTGCAGCCAATCCCCTACGCAGGTCACACCCACTAAAGAGCTTACCTATGCTGCAAATACGTTTGTTGCATTTCACCATCCACATTTGCAGCCAATCTCCTACATATTTCACTCACACTGAAGAACTTACCTACACTGCACATCCTCTGCAAATTAAATCTCAAAGTTAAGTTCACGTGAAAGGATCAAACAAGCCACAAAATTTCCACGAAACGGTTGAAAACCTTCAGCGCAGCGAATTCTAAGTGCCTTACTTCCAATAATCTCAAGGAATCTGGTTGTTGAAAACCTAAAAAACGAAAATGAAAATGAAAGAAATAGCTCCATCGCATCCCTATTCAAAAACCTTATGTAGAAATTCAGCAGGAAATTTTGAAATTTTAAATTTAGGTGCCATGGGACTGATATCAAATCCACCACGATGGATGTATGTATTCGTAACCATATTTATTGACTCGTAAGTACATCACATCCACGGATGCCCCGTAACATGACTATGTATGGTGAAGGATGTTGAATTCTCCGTGGACGGGCATCCAAGGTTTTCTGACGGACACAATTTCCGAGCTAAAACGCGGCTTTTGTAGACTACTCCTTGGATTAAATTACACACTCCATTCAGTTCAAAGATCCCTATCATTGAAACACGAAACGCATGTGAAGTCAATTCCACATCTTCATTCAAACACGAAATGCATGTGATGTGAATTCCACGTCTTAGGTTGACATTTTTTATACTGAATAATTATACTGCATGTATTGGTTTTAAAGTTTTTCCAAAGGGTTGTATTGGTTTGAGAATTATGTTTCCTTGGATTGTTGTTCTTAATTTTTACATAGACACTAAGTCTGGTTATATTCTACCATAACAATAAACAAGATTAGTGGTTTTCATTAAACTTAAATTTTCATATTAAAAATAAATTCGAAATATATATAATTTTAATAACATTATATGAAAATTAATTTATTATAATAAATATTTTAAAATGATTTTTTTTTTAATATTACTTTAAATACCATAAACATATTTTAAAATATTTAATAGTATGCACTATATCATCTTAAACAAGGCTATATAGCTAGTGTTCTCTATCGCTTAGTTTCAATATTAAATTTTGAAAAGTGTGAACCATTTGCTACATTTGAACATGAATCCAATGTTTTTGTCTAGGATCCATTTCAATTAGAAAAAGTTTGTGTTGGATTCTCCAAGCATTGTATGGAGAGTATAGATGTATAGTGACAACACTGTATTATCCTACAAAACCAATGGATTTTTTTATTTTTTTTTAAATGTCATTTATCTAAACTTTTGATGAGGGATCTAAATCTATTAAAAAAATATTTTACATTTGATTCTCCAAGTGATATATCTTTTGTGTCACAAAAAATTCTAAATGAGCCTAGTGGTTAAGAACATGTACTTATCAAATTTAAATTTAGAGTGGTTAGGTACGTACACCTTCCTAGATTTAATAGTAAAATTGTTGTATAAAATTAAGTCCCTTGTCTCACACATAAGAGTCTCATAAGCCAATTTGGTGTAGGTTTAGCTATAACCTTAAAATCAACTAATTATTATTAATACTACTATATTACCGTACAAATAAATAAAAATGAATACTTGTTGAGCTGTTTCATTTATTTTTTAATAAATATTTATATTTATTGATAAAATATTTCATAGTTTAACAAGTTACACTAAATTTAACCCTTATAGTTATTTATGAAAAATGCATTTATCAATAAATGAAATTGTGAAATTAATTAAATTTTACTTTTATAAGATAGTTAAATAGTAAATAAAGTTAATTTTTTCTTATGAATTATTTTTGGTAAGTTATAATTGTGAGAATTTTGATTTACATTTTTTCACCCATTTTAAAATATTTAAATAATGGAATTTTATAAATATTGATAAATTATTAAAATGTAATTTTATGTTACTAAAAAAACTCATTAAAAAAGTTAAATTTATCTAATATATTAAAAATAATTTAAATTATCTAATATATTATAAATCATTTAGATTTAAATTTGAACATATTTATAATATATTATAAATAATTTTGATCTAAATTTCAACATATTTAAATTAAAGAAATTTGGAGCATTTTCTTATTTATTTTTATTTTTATTTTTTAAACTTGGCAAGACTACATCTTCAACATGTCCAATATATCACCCAAATCCAGATGAAGAAATAACTTCACATTAAAGAGAACCTTAAAAAATATTCTCTTATTATTAATAATAGAAATTTAAAATAATAAATTAAATATTTTTAAAATATATTAAAATATTTATTTAAATAATATGAAAATATGGCTTCAAAGATATTAATATATATATAGATTAATTTGTTAAATATATGTAAAATTTCATTAAAACATATCTAAAATAAAAAATAAAAAAACTAATTTTAGATTAGTAATTATTAAAATAAAAAATCAAAAATCAAAATTTTAATCAACCTGCTGACGAAGGCAGGACTGAGAGAGCTTAGGCTGCCGGCCTCTTGTGTCGTTTTCATACGGTATATTGTACACTGAAACAGATGTGAAATGTGGCATATGTAATATACATTGAATGTTGCAAACTATATGTCATATACGTTGAATGTTGCAAACTTGTTAGAATGTACACTGAAACAGATGTAATATTGTTCGTGTAATACTTTCGTGTTCGTACGGTATATTGTACACTGAAACAGATGTGAAATGTGGCATATGCAGAGGACAAGGGCGGAATCTACTACAGTGATCTACGATTTTCAGGTGCCCAGACACGAAGTGGTGACTCTAAATACATTCGTGAAGCTCCTGTTTAAAAACCAACGGCGGATACAACTGCTTTGAAATAAAATATAATAAGGTGAACAATTAGGTTAACCTAAATGAGTTTAAAGTCAACTGCCTATCGAATACGTGATTCCCTGGCAGCGGAAGGAAGAATAATAAGGTGAACAATTAGGTTATCCCATATTCAAGAAGATATTTCATTTTATATAAACAAACGAAGGAAGAAGTAAAATTGCCTAACCAATCAAACTAAAGTGTATTTAATTTAAAAATATAAATACAATTAAATTAAAAGAAAATTCAAACTATATGTAATATACGTTGAATGTTGCAAACTTGTTAGAATGTGCTGGGATGTCATATCTAAAAAGTAAATTGTATAAATCAATAAAATAAAAGGTATTTAATTTATAAATGTAAATATCATTAAATGAAAATGAAAATTATTTTTAATAGTATGTTTGCAAACTTGTTGGCTAAAAAATATATACATATATTCTTGATCAAAGACAAAATTTCATTTATTAATCCTTTTATATTTACATAAATTGATTAATTTTCATTTTTTTTTTTATAAATTATGAAATATAATTATAAATGTATCAAAAATAAATAATTTAATTTTAAAATAATTTTAAATTTTCAAATAATATGATTAAACAATTAAAATAAACTTACTAGCAATTGCACCACGTGTTGCAAAGGAAAAGACGTAAGACTGTATCATAGGAAAGAGTAGCATAAAAGAAACAAGTAAAATATTTATTCAATTTTGTTTCTTTACTCACATTTTTCTCACAAAAAAATTCTTTTTTTTTTTCCCCATCAAACAAAGAGCAACAAATAAAAATGCTAGTGAGAAGAATGGTAGCAACTTTTAAATGTGAGAACTCCCTTCCGTGGTGATAGTAAATTTTGATTTTAAATAATATGTTCCTCTCCAACAGACCCTTCAGAAAGACCCTTTTTAGTCAATTGATTGAAATATGTAAGTGTCTTTTGTCTAGTGCTTTATGAGTTATTGAACTTAAGGGCATAGGTAAAGAGTTTGTTAGACAAAAAATAAAATAGTGACTCAATGTCAAATGGCTATCACATTGAGAAATCTCTTTATATTTTCTCATGTGGGACTTCTTCAACTAATCAGGTAGTAGGAACTTTCTCATCTCCAACTCCTCTAGAATAAGGGGCAGACATTTATGTTTAGTGAACTACTAGACCTCAAATGAAAATATACATCTTGGTGATTCTTGTGGAACAACTTCTTTGTTATCGATTAAATGTAAGTTGCACTTTTTAATAATGGATGAGACAATTGGGCCAAACTACCCAGGACCTCTATATGAGGAAATTTGTAGGATTATTTTTTGCTACGTGAATGATGCATTTGGATCTTATAACCAGGTTGGGCATACTTCACCCTTCTCGGAAATGACTTGCTTCTATTACATTCCTAATGTTGAATTCCTCGGATACTACTCATTGAACTCTGACTTCGCTTTATAGATGGAATGCTTTAATGGCATAGTATCTTATCACTATGAGATGTTGCACATCATATGTTGAGATTCAACAAGATGATGAGCTTAGTGAAAAGGGTCGCCTTCACTAAGTGGGCCTGCAGGCTATTTTTGGCGCAAGTCTATTGTTAGACTATGTCTATTTTTAGACATGGTGATCATATTTCAGAACTTGCAGGATGCTATTTGTGGATGGTTGATCAAGTTGGAAAAATAGATGAAATTCTATTTTTAGAATATCGGGCGAAGTCTATTTATATATCATCGATCTAAAAGAAGAAGTCTCGATTATTATTAGCTCTTAATAAAAATCCAACAATAAACAACAACTTATTCTCTTGGTGCACTTAATTTCAGTGCACATATTTGGAAAATCAGTGGGATGAAGGAATTACGCAATTCCTAGGGTTTACTAGTGGTTCATGCATGGAGGACTCAGTTAGAATTGAAGTGGAAAAGTTATGACAGAGTTAGAAGAGTAGTTCATGAAGTTGTATTCAGTTTAACTTAGTTAGAATCAGTTGAGCCAGTTGTATTTAGTCTAACTGAATGATACACAAGTGAGAGTGGAGTGAATTAATTAGTTAATTAATTGACAAATAATAACTCATTAATCAACTGAACAATATAGAAGTTAACTACAGTGCATTTCAGTTCCAATGCAGACCCAGTGGAGCGATAGGTGAAAGGGCAAGATGGACTATCTGTTGTGACTATAGTGATGCTTTGATTGCACCACACACACATTGGAGTTTCGAATGAGGATTTCGCAGTCAAGGCAAGGGTAATTCAAATTCATTCTGGGCTATTCTTCAGCAGGGATTACACAGTGGAGGCAGGCTAGTAGGAGGGCAAAGATCGATGCATGGATTTGCAGATTTCTTCTATGTTAGTGTGTGACGATTGATTGTATTGAGAGATTGATGTACTAATCTTTGTATGAGATTGTTACATGATCTCCATGATACATAATATATGATAGTTGGGGTTTTCAGCTTAAGGATTTCCTGTTGAACAACTGTGTTATGTGTGATTGTTTTTATTTATGCTTCACATGTGTTTGTAATTAATTTTCCGCAAAAGATTAACAGTGGAATGATTGTGTATTTTGCAAGAAGTTAAATATTGTGAGATTAGGGGAATCTGGATGTATGCATACTTAGTGTATACTAGTTTCTACATGGTATCAGAGCAGTGTTAATTCTTGAAGATTGCAATTGTGAAGAATTTTTGAGTTTGTGCTGGTGGACAATTTGAATTTGCTACAGAAGATTCTTGCTGCAGAAGTTGAGTATACATTGAAATGTCTTTCAATGGGTTGTGATTGGAGTATGCCCTTGATGGGAGCTCGAATTACATAGCCTGGAAGGACAGGATGGAGGCGGTGCTGGAGGATAATGGACTAAGGGAGTTCATCGATAGCGATGTTCCTAAGCCAGGATCTAACGATGTTGCATTACTTGACGCATGGAAAAAGAAGATCGAAAAGACAAGAAGAATTATGTTGGAAGGTGTGAAGGACCATATTGTGTCTAACCTTCACGGGAAATCCACTCCATTCTTACTGTGGAAGGCTTTGAAAGATTTGTTCCAAATCAGAAGTGACTAGAGGAAGTTGGTGCTTAAAGACAAGCTCATCAAAGTAAAAATGGAGAAGGGCGACAATATTCCAAAATACCTCACGAAGTTTTTCCACTGCAAGGATGAACTAGGAAGTATGGGGGTTATTGTTGCTGATGAAGAATTGGCGATCTTGCCTCTCCTTGGGCTTCCGAAGAGTTGGCATAGCTACGAAGACTTTGTCAATGGACGGGAGAAACTGCTGGGCTGGGAGAGACTTTGGTCAAATCTTGTGTAGGAGGAGATAAGGTGGGGTACCAGGGATGGCTCTTCATCGAAGAATGAAGATGAAGAGAATTTTGCTTTTGCTGCCAAAGCAAGGAAAGGGAACGGGAAGAAATTTCCTTCAAAATTTGAAGCTAAAGGCAAGAAGCAGGATTTGTCCAAAGTGAAGTGTTTTCACTGTCACGAACATGGGCATTTCGCCACTAACATCCCACAGAGGAAGAAGAACAAGAAGGCTGCTGGAGAGGACTTAGCCTCGCTATTTGAACTTGATTTATATTTGATCGCATGATTGGTTTCAAACTTTATGGGATCGGTGTGGTATCTTGATAGTGGTGCGTATTTCCATATGATGGGAGACAAGGAGTTGTTTAGTGACTTGGAGGAGAAGGACCTCCAGATGCATATAGAGATGGGCGATGATGGTCAATACAGTGCGACTGGAATTGGGACCATTACCTTTGAGAGGGAGTCCAGTAATCCATTCTTGTTGAAGGATGTTATGCATGTTCCAGGTTTGAAGAAGAAATTGGTCTCCGTCATAATGTTGGAAGACAAAGGTTCTGATGTTATTTTTAGTGATGGAAAAGCCTTCCTTTGACATAAAACAATGGGTCAAACCAAGAAGATAGGGGTTCAAATTAAGAATCTCTACAAGCTAGATGTAGATGGATGCACTGCAATGGTGGGAAAAGAAAAAGAAGTAGTGAGCCGGGATGAGGGAAAATTACACAATAAAATATTAATTTCTTATAATAAATATTTTAAAGTAAAGAGTGTATTCAAAATAATATAATTTTAAATACCAAAAGATATTTAGTAGGATGAACAATTAGTTTATATCATGCCTAAAATAAGAGGTATTTGATTTTTTACGAACAAAGAAAGGAAAAAGTTAAATGGTATAAATTAACAAAATAAAAATGGTTTAATTTATAAATGTAAAAAATCAAATTACATTAAATTTTAAGTTCTTACCTAAGTAATGGAATTTTCATTTTTTTCTTAATATAAATTATGGAATACAATTATAAATTTATAAATTTATAAAAAATAAATAAAATATTTTTTTTGAATATCTAATTAATAAATAATTTTAAATTTTAAAAACAATAATATTAAACAATTAAAATTTTAAGTCTTGAATATTTCCATAGTAAAATACATTAAGTTGTTGGGAAAGTATGGAGACTTGTGTCTTGGATTGAATATCTCTTCAATATTGATGTTGCAGGTAAAAACTTCACAAATTTTCAAGAAAGAAAAGCTTTGTTTATCATAAAAAAGAAGAAGTGAAAATTAAAAAAATATAAACAAATAAAATTTTGATTTAAATACTCATACAAATAAATATTTATGAATTATCAATTTTATATGTGGGAAAATTTGGAAACTGTATACATTTTTAAAATTAAATAATCTAAAATTTATTTAGAAAAAAATAGAGTAAATATTAAAAAAAATAATATACATTTGTATCACGTAATTAGCTAAATTTTTTTATATAAACCAGAAGTAAAGCACTTTACATTTGTTACATAATTTAAAATTAACAAACTAGATTAAATTTTCAACTATATACATATAAAATGTTCATATTTCAATATTAATAATTTTAAATAATTTTTTTAAATTAAAATTTTTTATTTACATCAAAAGAAAATTTAATTTATTATTATTTTTTAAATTACAAAAATTAAATTATTTGTATTAATCAAAATGTGCCAGACAAATTTAAAAAAAAAACGACTTATTTTTTGCCATTCCAAAACAAAAGGCTTCAAATGATGGCTATATAAGATTTCTAACATCACTCATCAATCTCTAACATTTTATTCCAACCATAGTTGGCTCCAACATAACCACAAGTTTTGGAAAGTTAATAAATGCATAATATACTTTTTTATAAATTTGAAAAATGTTTAAAATAATATATATATATATATAGGAGTTAAAGGTTTCATAAAAATTAATTTTTAGTTTTATGCTGGAAATTAATTTCGGATCCATGTGAGTCATTGTGTTGTAGTCTAACTAGATTGCTTTTTGTCCAGAAAATCATGGAAATTCGGTAAGATTTTAAGAAAATCTAGGAGTGATTTTTGTCATGTTGCTTAATTTTTTTTTTCCTTGATTCCGACCACTTTTGGCCATACTCACAATTCCTCTACCTCTGTAGACAACTCCTATCTCCACATATCATAGTATGACATGATGTGTAAGTATGTTCAAATCCTATCTCCACATATCCTAATATGACCTAATGGGTAAGTATGTTTGTGCATCCAAATAAATAATAATAAAAATAGAAAAATTAATGTCGGACCTAAGCAAAAATTAAAATAATCCTATAGATAAAAAACTACAATACAATTATTTCATGGATTTAATAGTTTTTTTTATCATATACGTTGAATTTGAATCAATCATAACTTTATTTCTACAAATATTTTACACATTAAAATTTCAAGTTAGGTACTCTTTACTAAAGCGAGTAGTCTTTACCAAAGCCAGTAGTCTTTACCAAAGCAAATACCATTTCTTAGATTAAAGTAAAAAATTTATTTCAACACAAATAATCTGAAATCTTGCTCCAAAATATTCCAATATTTATTTTAGTTAATTATTTGTAAAATGATTCTTTATAAGGAAAACCATATCCTATGGATATATTAAAATATCTATAGACATAAATATTTCCAAGTCAAAATTGTAATATTTGAAAGTATCCATTAGATTATAAATTTTTCTACCATACCATGTAAAAAGAATTATTAAATATAATATCAATATTAATAATAAATATAATATTAATATAGTAATAAATATAATATTAATATTAATAATAAATATAATATTAATATTAATATATTATAATACTTCCCCAATGGGGGTGACCACACTCAGATCTAGATGGCGGCGAGATGGGATGTGGAGTCCGATGGGACTCCATGCACCACAAGGGAGAATTAATATGTTTAATGATACATCGTACCAAGGCCACCATGCGCAAGGTTTAATTCCGACCAGGGAACTTGAGAAGGTTAATCAACAGCTTTGGGCGATAAGGAGAGAGTCTCTGGTGAGAAATTGGTCTGATCTATATGTCCCCTAGCTCAAGCTCTGGCTAGGCGATGAAAGGCCGGTCTTCTGCGTTGTGTCTGGTTGGGAGGAAGGGCTTCACTTGCTTCAAGCATGGCCAAGGGATCTAGGGGCTTTCTTGTCCAATTGGAAATGTGAATTTTCCGACAACCTTCCTAGTCTGTGGGTGTTTGGGTATTTTTGGGGGCCTCTCTTAGTTTGGCTTCGTAACTGCCTTGAGGAAGCGTCATTGGTTCTTCACATCGACAAGAATTATGCTCTAGTTCGTGAGTTTTGGGTTTGTCTGGATTTACCGGACTCCCGGGCCTTCGCTGCGACACCCTACTCCTACTCCAATAATGTATTCCTCACAAGATTTTGGGTATTGATAAATGCGGTATTGATAAATGCAAGGCTCTAGACCCATTACGATAAGGCAGATAATGATCTTCACAATGCAAATTGTGTTTTTCTTCTGCAAATTTCTTTTATGTTTCCTTGGTGCTTCTTTTTGGTCAAGTGGAATGCCACTCTTGGGGTGGAGGTCAGTGGTTGTAGTGTTGGTTTCATGCCCCGACAGAAGGGAAATGCTTGTAGGGGTGGTGTCGGTCCATGTATGGTTGATCGTCAGCATCATGGTGAGCCTAGCTCTAAATTTGAGCCTACCAAAAAATTTCATTCAAAAGAGGAGGTAACTCTGTCACCATCCTGGTCCCAAGGCTAGGTGGAAACCCCAGCCTCCCTAGAGTCTATTGTGGCCCAATTGACTTATATTCAACTCAATATTGGTACGATATGGGAGTAGAGGTATGCTGATCAAAATGAATTGGTAGCTCATGTAAATGATGTCCACCACATGCAGAATGAGATCCTGGATTGACTGTAAAGTCTTCACTGAAAACACATACACAAAAATGACCATATTCGCTCCTTAGAGGTGAGGGTGGAACACATGGATTACCATATGCATGAATAGGCTGCTATTTTTTTTGCGCCTCTAGAGTTCCCCCCAAATCCACCCCCTTAATGTGGATTACTATGAATTGTAATTTTGATTGTTTTGTTTTTTGTAAACTCTAACCTAGAAGCTAGCTGCCAATAACCAATAACACTAGTTTTCTTGGATTTCCTTGAGTCTTCATTCTTCTTAGAGCAAGGCGTGAGCCAAATTCTAAGCCTGTGTAGATGTATTTTTTATATGATGATGTTATGCAAATATAATTATTGATCGTTGATTGACAAAAAAAAAATTATAATACTAATATTGTTAGACTTAATAACTTTGGATTAATGCAATATTACATTCCATATAATATTTAACTTGTTATATAATTATAATATATATTAATATACCATGATATATATTAACTCTAGATGTATATGGGAGGGAAGAAAAAAATACACAAAGTGATAGAGGTAGAGAGATAGATAGAGTGAGAGAAAGGGAGAGAAACGAAGGATGAGAGAGAGAATTTGAGCAAAGGGAGGGATAGAGAGATGGAGGGAAGACAAAAAAACATAGAGAGAGAAAAGTGGAGAGAGAGGGAGAGCGAGTGACAAGGGAGTTATGGAGAGAGAGATTGTACATTTGGGATGATATAGAGATAAAAAGAAGGAGAGATGAAGAGAAGGGGGGGAGATAAGGAGAGAGAAGGAGTGATAGTAACAGAGTTGGAGAGAGGGAGAGAGAGAGAGAGAGAGAGAGAGAGAGAGGTGGGAGATAAAGGGATTGAGAAGAAGGAAGAGAGTTAGGATGTGAGAGAGAGAAGGAGAGAGTAAGAGAGTGAGAGAGGAAGGTAAGAAGAAACACACAGGGAGAGAAAGTTGGAAAGAGAGAAATGGAGTGATAGGGTAGATGGAGAGAGAGGGAGTGAGGAGAACAAAAGGGAAGAGAGATACACAGGGGGAGAGAGGGAGAGAAGGGAAAGAGAGTTATAGAGAGAGGGAGAGGCATAGGGAGGAATAGATATATAGATATGGATAAAGAGTGTTTTTGTTTTTGGGGTGATATAGAAAGATAAAAGAGAGACAAAGGGAGATAGAGATAGAGATGGAATGTTAAGAGATAGAAGAAGACAAAGATAGAGAGAGATGGAGAGATAGATAGATATGGAGAGAGAGAGAGTGTGTGTGTGTAAGGGGGTAATATAGAGAGACAATGAGGGAGATATGGAGGGAGATATATATTTTGGAGGAGTGGGGAGAGAGGGAAGACTAGTTATTGCATGAAATGCATTGATCTTGGTGTAAATGGTGTTTTTTAATCCTATTTGATTGCTTGCACTAAAGGAGATAAAATACATTATAGGGGAGAGGAGGAATGAATAGAGAAAGAAGGAGAGAAGTAATAGAGGGGGAGAAAGGTAAGAGGGAGTGAGGGAGAGACAAATATGGATGGGGAAAAGAGGGGGAGAGAGAAAGGGATAGGGAGGGAGAAAATCACAAGGTTGGAGGGAAAAGAGAGAGAGAGAGAGAGAGAGAGAGAGAGAGAGAGAGAGAGATTTTGGGAGAGGGGGAGGTAGTAGAGAGAGAGAGAGAGAGATTTGGGGAGAGGGGGAGGTAGGAGAGAAAGGGAGAGGGAGAGGAGGAGGAGAGAGAGGAAAAGAGAGAGAGAGAGAGAGAGAGAGAGAGAGAGAGAGAGAGAGATTTGGGGAGAGGGGGAGGTAGGAGAGAAAGGGAGAGATAGAGAGGAGGAGAGAGAGGAGGAGAGAGGGAGGGAGAGAGGGGGAGGAGGGAAAGAGGGGAGGAGAGAGGGAGTGGAAAAGAGATGGACTTGTAAGTGGATAGAGGGAGGGAAGAAGAAAGACATATAGAGAAAAAAGTGGAGGGAGGGAGAAAGAGGGAGAGATGGAAAGAGTGTGTGTATGTTTGGCGATGAGGTAGAGCGACAAGGAATGAGATATGGAGGGTTACATATATATATATAGAGAGGGGAGAGAGGGAAGAATAATTCTTGAACTACATACATTGATTTCTGTGCACATGGTGATTTATAATCAGATTTAAATCTTTGCATTGGATGCATCAATTTCAGGGTAGATGTTTATTTCTAACAATATTTTATTTCTTGCACTAAATGCATTGATTTCAGTGTAGATGTTTATTTCTAATCTTATTTGATTTCTTGCACTAGATGCATTGATTCTAGTGTAGATGTTTTCTAATTCCGTTTGATTGATTTCACTAGATGCATTGATTTCAGTGTAGATGGTTATTTATAATCATATTTGATTGTTTACACTAGATGCATTGATTTAACTATAGATGGTTATTTATAATCATATTTGATTGCTTGCACTAGATGCATTTATTTCAATTTAGATGTTGATTTCTAATTATGTTTGATTTCTTGCAGTAGATGCATTTATTGTAGAGTAGATGTTGATTTCTAATCCTATTTGATTGCTTGCACTAGATGCATTAAATTTTGTGTTGATGTTTTCTAGTTCTATTTTATTGTGTACACTAGATGCATTGATTTTAGTGTAGATGTTGATTTATAATTCTATTTTATTACTTTCATTAAAGGTTTTGATTTCTGTGTAGATGTTGATTTCTGATATATTTTATTGCTTGCACTAGATTCAATGATTTCAGTGTAGATGTTTTTTTCTAATCCTATATGATTGTTTGCATTAGATGCATTGATTTTAGTGCAGATGTTTTCTAATCCTATTTTATTACTTTCATTAGATTCATTGATTTTAATGTAGCTTCTTTTTTTAATCCTATTTCAATTCTTTCACTAGATGCATTGATTTTTTTGGGGGGGGGGGGAGAGAAAGAGGGAGGGAACAAGAAAGGGACAAGGTTGGAGGGAAGAGAGAGAGAGAGAGAGAGGGAGGTAGGAGAGAAAGGGAGAGAGAGCAAGGACGTGCTAGATGAGGAGAAATGGAGGGAGAGAGAGGAGGAGGAGGGAGAGAGATGAGGATAGAGGGAGGGAAAAAGAGATGGAATTCGAAGGGGAGAAAGGGAAGGAATAAGAATTTCATAAAGAGAGAAAAGTATAGAGAGAGAGGGAGTGACAAGGGAGAGATGGAGAGAGTGTGTGTATGTTTGGGGATGAGATAGAGAGACAAAGAAGGAGAGATGAATGGAGGCGTACATATATATAGAGGGGGAAGAGAGGGAATAAGATGTATTGCACTAGATGCATCAATTTTAGTGTATATGGTGATTTCTAATATTCTTTATGTCTTTGCATTAGATGCAACGATTTTTTAGGGTAGATGTTGATCTCTAATGATATTTTATTTCTTGCAATAGATGCATTTATTTTAGTGTAGATGTTAATTTATAATCTTATTTGATTTATTACACTAGATGCATTGATTTCAGTGTAGATGTTTCCCAATCTTATTTTATATCTTGCTCTATATGAATTTATTTGAGAGTAGATGTTTTCTAATTTTATTTGATTGATTGCACTAGATGCGTTGATTTCAGTGTAGATTTTTATTTATAATCGTATCTGATTGCTTGCACTAGATGCACTAATTTCAATGTAGATGTCGATTTCTAATGATATTTTTTTACTTGCACTAGATGCATTGACTTTAGAGTAGATTTTGATTTCTAGTCCTATTCGATCGATTTCACTAGATACATTGATTTTTGTGTCGATTTTTTCGAATTATATTTGATTGCCTACACTAGATGCATTGGTTTCAATGTAGATGTTGATTTATAATTCTATTTGATTACTTGTGTTAAATGTTTTTATTGTAGTGTAGATTTTCATTTTTGATATATTTGATTGCTTGCACCAGATTGATTGATTTTAGTGTAGATGCTTCTTTTCTAATCATTTTTTATTGTTTTCAATAGATATGTTGATTTTAGTGTGTATGTTTTCTAATCCTATTTTATTAATTGCATTAGATGCATTTATTTCAGTGGAGTTATTTTTTTATAATCCTATTTGGCTAGATGAAAATATTTGAATGGTTTAGGATTTCAACTTCCCTTTTCATATAATCGATATGAAAAGATGGCAAAACTAACAGGGATGAAAATAAAAATAGTAGAAGAAAATAGTTTGAGATAGATCATAATAAATATTATTTTGTAATTGACTACATTCTTATTATTCACATTGGTTTTCCATTTAACACTATTACATTGTCACTTTTCATTCAAAATTTTTATTTCATCATTTTTCATCATTAAAGTTATTAACAATATCTATCATCTCAACGGACTAAGGTAACTAAGAAAATTTAAAATTAAAACTAGTCTTGAAGATATTTTTAGTAATACATGGAGGGACACTATTAAGAATTAGTTAGTTGTCAAAAGTTGTGATACCTAAAATTAAATGAAATAGATGTGTAGTATCAATTCTCCTACAAAATATTGACAAGATTGTCTCCCTTTTTCATCCCCAACAAATCACTAATAGACAATTACATACACATATATAAATATAACACATAAAATGTAACATTCACAAACATTTCCATCCATGTCCAAACACATAAACACAAAACCACTCAAAGCATCCAGCAAAAACACGCAGAAAGCACTCAAAACATCTAAGAAGAGACGTAAAAACCATTCAAGACAAGTAACATAGATTAAATTAATGAATATAATGATATAGTCATGCCAAGAAAATAAAAA